>QJSC01002227.1:671006-1180290 GCA_003697955.1 Calidris pygmaea | reverse complement strand
GGGGGGGGGGGGGGGGGGGGGGAGGGTCGTCCTCTCGCGAGATGTTGGCCCGGGCGCTCGCGGGCGGCGGCGCATGCGCGGCGGGTAACGGCCCCGCGCGGGGGCAGCCATGGCGGTCCCCTCAGCCGGGACGGCGGCTCCTTCCCGCCTCCCTTCCCTCAGGAACCGCCTCCTCGCGTCAGCTCGGGTCCTTCCTCGGCAGAACAGCGATCCCCGGGGCCATACAGCCGCACAGAAGGCAGCGGGATCTCTGCACCACCGGGGCGTGGAGGGGCCGTCACGCCGGGCCAGGCCTCTGCCCGCGCCTCCCTGGCCCTGTGGTGTCCGCCTGCAGAGTCACTGCTCGGTGCTCACTGCTCTGCCCGGTCAGTAATGGCTGTGGGCTGTGTTTGGTTGCCCTGCTGGAAATTGCCACGAGCAGCCCAGCCCTCCCTCCCGCTTGATGACAAATTGGGCTGTGGCTTGTGCGGGCGAAACCGTGTGTGGTACCGAAAGGAACCTGAGAGGAAGGGAGGGTAATGTCACGGTCCGCTGGGGTTAATTCAGGTATCCAAAGTAAAAGCCCTGGGTTTTATATAAAAAATGTATGTCCTTTATCTTTAAAAAGGAATTCAGGTTCCTTTACATAGATTATAAAGTACAATAGTTGCTTCCCGATTTATCAGCAGTCATTAGTAAGTGTTACATGTGAGAGACACGTGCCTTTTACAGATGTCTTTTTGGAAAATAAATTGGTTACGGGACTCGGGGGTGGGGAAGAACATTCTTATATTTCATCTGCTTAGGCTATAGTGATTGTATCTCTGCGTTTTGCCAAACTCTGGATAGCGTTTAACTCTTTGGAGTAAGGGGAAGGAGGCCTGGGCTGGGGGTGCAGGCAGTTTCTGAAATGTACTCAAGTTGGCAACGAAACTTGGAATTACTGTATGGTTTTGCCTGTTGAGAAATGAGGAGGACACTAGGTGGAGCTCTCTGCTGGAGTAAAGTGGGTGATGGACCCAGCAGGGGTGAAAGCTGCTGCAGGGAAGTTTTGGGAAACAGGACCCAGAACTGAAAAACTGAAATATTTTACTAGTGTACTTGCATCAGTAAAGTGTCAGCTGTGAGAGTGACGGCTCCAGCTGCTGAAGCCATAAATTCTAGAAGACTTTAGGAGCAAGAAATAAACCCCACCTCATTCTTGCAGACCCACTGCAGACCCAACTACTGAGTATGCCCTTCGGAAAAAAATCTTAGCAGTATTTCTTTGTATGACCTGCAGACAAAATGTTCTCATTGTGACTGCTGGATACAGCCCAGCTGGCACTTTGCAAAGAGAGAAACTTAACCAAAGTACAGAGTAAGGAACTAGAAATGTTGCTTGTATCACATTTCTGAGCAAAAAACGCCCTCTGAGGTGCTGTGCCACTAAGGGTTCAGCTTTGTATTAATTTGCAGAGCTTCAGGGATAATCTCTAAGGAGTTTGTTAGAGCTGTTACATTGCCTGTTCTCTCTGAAGTCACTGAATCACAGAATGGTTGGAGTTGGAAGGGACCTTAAAGATCGAGTTCCACCCCCCTGCCCTGAGGGACACCTCCCACCAGACCAGGTTGCTCCAAGCCCCCTCCAACCTGGCCTTGAACCCCTCCAGGGATGAGGCAGCCACAGCTTCTCTGGGCAACCTGGGCAAATGATTTCTTCCTGAGATTGCATCTAAATCTTCCCTCTTTCAGTTTAAAACCATTACCCCTCATCCTATGGCACCCCTCCCTGATCAAGAGTCTCTCCCCATCTCTCCTGTAGCCCCCTTCAGGTACTGGAAGGCTCCTCTAAGGTCTCCCCGGAGCCTTCTCTTCTCCAGGCTGAACAACCCCAACTCTCTCAGCCTGGCTTCATAGGAGAGGTGCTCCATCCCTCTGAGCATTTTCATGGCCCTCTGCTGGACCTGTTCCAACAAGTCCATGTCCTTCCTGCGTTGAGGACTCCAGAGCTGGACACAGGGCTCCAGGTGGTTTCTCTCAAGAGCAGAGCAGAGGGGTAGCATCACCTCACCTCCCACGTCTTACACAGTCTGGGGTTTCTTTAATAGACCAGTCAGCAAAATCAGCTTTCAGTTGTTTGTTGGTTGGGTTTTTTTTAACCAGCAGGTCTACCTGATAGCAAGTCTGCAGACGAAGGCAGCCAAAAGGCAGCTTTTTCCCAAAATCTAGGGGTTTGAAAGCGGAAGCGGAGCACCTGGACAGGGCAGGTCGAATCAGTGCTGCAGCAGCTACTGTTACAGGGCAAGGACACCGTGGGATTGTTCCTGGAAAACCGTGAAACCCACAGCAAATTACACAAGGCTTATAGTTGCAGTGCGGTGGAAATCCATTGAATTTTGTTTCTTAAGGAGGTGATTTTGCTGGGTCAGCACAAGCTCTGCGTTTTGCTGACGGGAGTCAGAACGGATGGTGGGGGCCTCCCAGACTGTGCCAATATAAGGCAAATTTTACTGGTAAAACAGCACGGTTTGAATTGTTCTGATTGAGCAACATTAGTGTGGTCAAGGCAGCAATTCTCCTGCCAATGATAGTAATTCTACTAACCTAGAATTGCTTATTCTGCTGCAGTGAAGCAAAGTGAACTTCATTGTTTGGAAATTCTGTAAATGGAAAGTAAACAAAATTTGCTAGAAGTACGTCTGGCTGGTAACATTAAAAAAATAACAGTAAGATGGGGCTTATCTGTTTCTAAAGATCTTGATTTTGATACAGTGGAACATGCTTGGAAAACATCCTTAGCTGTCCAGAGATTGCGAGAGAAGGCCAAATCCTTTACATTTTTTAGAAAAAAAATGAAATTGGCACCTGCAGTCCCTCCTGAATGATTCTATCAATCACTGCTGCCACAAAAAATAACTTAGAGAACTAGGGCAAGTAAAATATTTACAACAAGATTTAAAAACTTCACAAACAGCTGTCTTAATATTTAGTTTGGAATTCAAACTGTGCTCCAGTTTCATTAAAAAAGACAAAATATAAAAATTTGCAAAGTAATTGAATTTAGTTTCTGCACAAAAATACCAGTCAGTAAAAATGATCTGTTCAAGAGATGCATTCACATCCTGGGAGGAATAGATTAATATATCCCTCCAGTCCCTCGTCACTTCACTCTGAGAAGGGGCAGCTTTGTTTTGGCACCGCGTGGTTTAAGGATGTAACTATTGGTGACATGTGACGGTGTCAAGGAGAACAGCAAGTGAGCGACTGGAGGACAAAAAGCTTCACAGCTGGCGGCTCTCTGTGACCAATTCAGTTAGACAAGAGCAACATTTCTCTCTACAGCTCTCAAAAAGGAGTTAAAATACCTACTAACAGTTTTCCTAAGGGCTACAAACAGGCTGGAGCCCTCTAACGGTCACAGCAGCTTGGAGCCAACTGCTGGCAGGGTCTCAACACAAGGCACACCATCCAGAATGCTGTGGTACCGCTGTCTGAGCTTCACCCTCTGTCCAGCCATTCCCCCAACAGCAGAAGGACATGGACCTGTTGGAGCAGGGCCAGAGGAGGCCACGGAGATGCTGGGAGGGCTGGAGCTCCTCTGCTGTGAGGACAGGCTGAGAGAGTTGGGGGAGTTCAGCCTGGAGAAGAGAAGGCTCCGGGGAGACCTTCGAGCCCCTTCCAGTCCCTAAAGGGGATCCAAGAGGCATGGGGAGGGACTCTTGATCAGGGAGGAGAATGACAGGACATGGGATAATGGCTTCAAACCAGAAGAGTGGAGATTTAGATTAGATATTAGGAAGAAATTCTTTGCTGTGAGGGTGGTGAGAGCCTGGCCCAGGTTGCCCAGAGAAGTTGTGGCTGCCGCATCCCTGGAGGGGTTCAAGGCCAGGTTGGAGGGGGCTTTGGGCAACCTGGTCTGGTGGGAGGTGTCCCTGCCCACAGCAAGGGGTTGGAACTGGATGGGCTTTAGGTCCCTTCCAACCCAAACCATTCTGTGATGCTCTGGTTTTTCCTGATCCTTCCCCTCTGTCCTGTCAGGCAGTGTCTCGGAGCTGCTGTGATACAGACACTGGAGACAATCAGCCACTGAAGATCAGACAATGTCTGTGTGTTCCCACTCAGTGGGCCGTGAGTATCCTTGGGAATTTCTTTGTTGCATTACTGTACACCCACCACCATCACACTTGCAAAACAACATCGATCTTGCTTACTTTCTAGAATAAAAAATTTCTAAAAATAGTTCAGGCCCAGCCTGCGTTAGAGCACAAGGCACTTCAGGATGTGAGTTGTGCATGGGGGCTGTATAAAGCCTCGCTTGTTTATGCCGCTTTGCCATGGTTACTTTTTCAACTGAAGAACTGCTCAGATTTTGTGTAAGACACAACATTCCAAGGCAACTCCAGTAACGAACCTAAAGCAATTCTTGGCGTGAGAGTGAAAAGCCGGAGACGTTGAGTTCCTTTGGAAATGGAGAGGTTACCAAGTTTATAGAAATATTGCAAAAATACGTGAAAAAAAAAGTAACTTTTTCTCTTTTATCTCATACCATACATATGTGGCATTAGAAACACAAAAGATGAGTAAAGATAAATACAATTCTGATACTTCCTGTACTATCCATCATGTATAAAATAGACTACAAACCTGTTTCACAAAAATCACAACACACCCAGGTTCAACCTGAGCCGTAGCTCACATGTCCCAGTTTTCCTTCCAGTTTCTCCTCAGTCATTGCAGAATAGAAGAAGTTCAAACTCTCCGAGTAAGTAAAAGCTCCACAAAATCTGAGTGTGCATCTTCTCTTCCAAGGAATGGGCTTGGTTTATTCGGTCTCTCTGCACCCAGAGCTCTGTAGGAAGGCTCACTGCGTTTCTGACCATTTCTTTGCCTCCACCAGTTGATTTCAGCCATACAAAAAGTGTCCAGACCTTTTGTTTTTCCTCCCAAAGAGGGAAAGCAGGATTAATTACAATCTATAGACAAAAAGAACAGCTCGTTGCTGTTCCCAATGCAGCGTCGCTTTGGTGAGGAGTCCCAGGTCCACGTAAATAAGAATTCCATCTCTCTTCCCCCGCAGGGAGGCCGGACGTTCCCAGTTATCTGTTCTGCATGTGGATGTCCACAGGTATGAAGGTCACGGTGGGATGCTGAGACAGGCTGGGGCTGTTCTGCCCTAAAGCTGGTGGCATTGCTGGTTTGGCAGTTTTGGGTTCCAGCTCCCGCTTCACTCTCATGCGCCTGAAAAGGTAAAAATGAAATTGTCACCAGGGTTGGCACATGCTGGGTCTCTTCTTGGTACTGGGAAGGTTCCTGCGGAAGCACGTTATATTGAACAGCTACTGAAAAGCCAGTAAAAGCCAGGATTTCACCCCAAAGATACCAACTGACAAGTCAGTGCGTCTTGAGTCTAACCCAATTCCCTCAAAAGTGAGACATCAACCTCCTCTTGGGCAGCCTTGATGCCCACAGCAGACCTTTCCTATGTCAACAGGAAGCCCTGAAAAGACCTTCCATCAAGCACCCTCCACCGAGAACCTCTTTCTGCTTCCTAGCAATTCGGTCACAGAGGTTCAGGGCATTTCAATCAAGCACATTACAGTTTGGTTTCTCTTAGGAATTTTCAGCAATAAATATCGAAATGGTCTGTTAGATGAGAGGGCACTCAACTGATTTTGGTTCATCCTATCTCAGTCAAATACAGAACTTGGCCACATACCTGTTGTATGTTTTCAGTATGAGCAGAACCACTGTAAAAATAATAATCACTCCTACTACGATGGCGGCAACTATTGCTCCAGAACCTAGCAGGGAAGCAGAAAGGGGAAAAAAAGTCTTTATTTACAAAGTTGTCATTGTATTGTTTGAAGTTTGCTAAGTTCAAGGTCCATTTAAAAAAAAAAAAAGCCACCACCCCACTACTTTTCTTACTTTGGTAGAGACTTTGTTCTTGAGACTTCGTGGTCACATTTACTGAGAACTGAGTGTTATTGATCAGTGGTGCGGCTGTCGTCATTTTGATTCGGCTACAGGAAAAAAAATAAGAAGAGTGAGTTCATAAAATATTAACAGCGATAATTCAGTGATAATTAGGCAACAACCCATTAAAGATTCAGAGCTCACTAAGTGGAGACTCACTGAACTGGGTTTCTTCATATTTTCTTAGTGGTGAAAATCTGGCCCTACTGAAGTTGATGGAAATTTGGCTACAATCCAGTCATGAGCAATTTGCCTTACTGTATGCACTGCTCAGAATTAATAGGATAAAATAAGATATAAACACAATAATGCATTATTACATATACATTATTGCTGTTATAGAAGTTGTGGATAAATATATATATTTTACATGTTTTACGACTTTAGAATATCATCTCGGGTTATGTGATTCAGATCACCGAGTAATCAGTGTGGAGAGTAATACGTCTTTAAGGAAGGAAAAGAAAGTCAGCATGGAAAGGTTTAAAAACATTCTTATAGAACAGAATTTAAAGTAGCTTCATTCATCTATCATGGAGGAAAAAAAGACCCATTTAGCCCCCTAACCTGAAACTCCAAAAGTTACATACAAACAACAGCTATCCCGTGACAGGAAAAATACATTGCAACGTGACTCTGAAAGAAAGTTGACATGAGTTCAGACCAGTCCCTCGCTCACACCAGTGTCACCCCAGGTCTGTTACTGGGAGAGGACAGGGCTGCAGGTGGATAGCTGAAAATACGCCTGCTCCTGCATTTCGGTAGGGTAAAACTAGATCTAGAAAGAGTAGCCAGTATGTTTACTGATTTTAAAAGTGTTTTCCAAATGTTTTCTCAATGTGACTGGTAACCTTAGCCATTAAAAGACTCCTTCAGTCTTGAGAAGGGTGTGAAAACCACTTCAAAGAGACCTCTGAAGCCATTTCAGCTCCCGGATCTGGAGAGCTAACACCCTCTAACTATCCAACGAAAATTAAATTATTCTTCAACACCTGATACTGGAATTGAGTTGCCTGTTACAGATGCTGCCCTGTAGAACCAGCCAGGACTCTGCCCTGCTGTCTCTTATACTCCACTGGGATATCATGGATCTGTGGCATGTTCTTAGCAGCTTTAATTTTACAAAGCACAAGATACACAACACCCAGGGAATTATTAACTGGGTAGAAATCAGTTGATAATAAGAGAATCACAAACACGAAAGGCCGCCTCCCTTCTCTTCCCCCTTAGCAAAGCCTTCCCAAAGGTTTCTGCAAAGTAGCATCCATCAGATAGAACACAGGTGGTGGTGAGGGGCTGTTTTGGGAGGCAAGGGGGACCCAGGCAGGGTGTATTTTGGGGCGGGAGGCAGTAGCTGGGTCCACACACCATGTGTATTTGGGAGGCTCTGCTAATGGATGGCTCAGGAATGAGAGAGGTCAGTCACTGGCAGGGAGGGAAATGGTCCGTGTCTGCCTGGGTATGAAGGATCAGAATTGCAAGGTCAATTCATCAAATACTTCCATCCCCTTAAGTTAAAAAGGTTGAGGGTTTTTCCTTAAAAAAAAAAAAATATTCTAAAATAACTGTCTCAAGTCTGTAACTGGGTCATTCTCCTCTGACTGAATGATTCCTTTGTTTAGCCAAGACCAAGTTAATGCAGCAACGTGATCATCAACTGTAGTCATAGGTCTTTCCCTGCTGAAAGAAATATTTTGTGTTTAGAGTTTGCCCAGCCTTATCGTTGGGCACAGCGAGAGCATTGACACTCGCCTTGGAGGAACCTGTGAGAGGCACCGAAGCTCGGGTGACAGCGCTGTCCCCATCTGTTTCCCCACCCATCCATTTGAAACGGCGTCGGTGAAGGCTGTGCCATGGAGAAGCAGAGGCTGAAGAGCCTCCCCGTCACACCAGAGGCTGGGGAAAGCTGGGCGAGTATTTTGACTACGGACATCATTCAGAAAAAGCCACGTCCAACTTTTACCTTGTTTCTCCTGACTGGGAGAGCACCAATTCCAGTTTTACACAAGCGTTTTTCTCCTCCTCTGGCTACTAAAATAAAAATCCCAGATAAATAAGGCTGAATATTTAGATATTAAGCCATGTAATATTCATACTGAGTAACTTCTATCTGGTTCAAACCACCTTGGTAACAGTGAGCTGTTTGTGCATGAGTCACCTATAACCAAAGAATTTTTATTGTTGTCAGTGAAACCGCCTGTTTACAAGGAGGCTGAATTTACCCGACCGGGTGTAACAATCTAAGGTGCACTTTGAAAAATGCGGCAATTTTTTGGTTTGTTTCTTTTTTCTGCATGGTATATAGCAAGTAAGGAGGTCCAAGGTCTGTGTCCGAGGCCAGGGTGGGAGGTACCAGTCCTTAGTTGTGCTGTTTTACCTCCAGCAAGTCCCAGCTCCATTCCTCCCCCGTGAATCAGCGGGGTTTCACCTGACCCAGCTTGTGCTGCGAGACTCGAGGACCCGGCAAAGTCCAGCAAAATCCATGGGAACCCACTGATTCCAGGGTCCTGCAGGCTGGACCCTACTCCGTTTAGAAAAACACTTGGAAAATCAAGAGGGCTCAATAAAAACTAGATAGGAGAGGAGAAGAAATGGACTTTGATACAGCAATCACAGGACATTCTTTATGACACACGGTGTGCACTTCCCCTGTGCACACACACACACCTGAGAGCACTAATTCACCCGGAGTTCTCCAAACTGGGGCTGGGGGCACACACCACCGGTTATTTTTGCATCCCCCGTGTTATGGAGCTGGAAATGTTTCCGTGAAGTTAAGCTTCGGGCACTTTTCCATCTAAAACACCTTCGCAGATACAGCGAGGGGGTTGTTTTTGGCCAGCGGTAGCAATGCCCCCATTTATCCAGCCGAATTCCAAGCTGAATGGCCGCGCTCATTCGCAGCGAGATGGGGGTCGGGGATCATCTGTCAGGCGGGTCCTGGCAGTGGCAGGAGAGGGGTGACATGGAACAGAGGGGTTTGGTCGAGTTTTTCCAGGAGAGCTGGACTTCGAGAGCCAACTCCCTGCCAGGGGAGGCAGGTGCTGGTTAAGAGACACACAAATTCAATGCTTTGCCACCCAAAAAAACCCATCAAGCTGTGTTGCAGGCTTTAAACTAGACACAAAGTCAGCTATTGTTTCTCCAGCAGTAATATATACTAGTTTTGAGCCAGAAGCTCAACTAGAGAATTAATTCATCCTTTCAAGTGCACTGCTGCACAGATAGGATTTTCATCTTACATTGCGGCCAAACACAGGCTGGAAAACAGGTGATTTTTCTCTCCTGACTTATCCGGGTCTAAGGAAGAGCGCTGGCTGCCAGCTCTACTGCTCTGGGACTCGATTCCCTTCCCAAAAACGTCTGCAGGGCAGGGTCTTAAATCACAAAAACCACTAAGGATTGGGACAACAAACCCAGTACTGGTTTACTTGATGTCTGCATTGTGTAGCAGAAATTTCAGAAGATGCAATTTTTTGCTGTGAGGGTGGTGAGAGCCTGGAACAGGTTGTCCAGAGAAGCTGTGGCTGCCCCATCCCTGGAGGGGTTCAAGGGCAGGTTGGAGGGGGCTTGGAGCAATCTGGTCTGGTGGGAGGTGTCCCTGCCCAGGGCAGGGGGTGGCACTGGGTGGGCTTTAAGGTCCCTTCCAACCCAAACCATTCTGTGATTCATTTGGGCTCAGCTCAGCTCGCCCACCACCCTGTGCAGCTAAGTAACTCCCATCCAAGGGAGAAGTTAATCCTTCTAAGTAAGTCCAGAGTTTTTCTCCCTTCTAAAAGCAACGAGGCTCAAGAGTGAGGACCTGGCAGAGTCTGGAGTCTGTGAGCAGACCCCAGAGGAAAAGGATGGTGCTTCAGCTCCATTCCTCCACCCGAGCAGCCTGACCTTCCCTGCCTTTGCCAGAAGGTTTGCCTTGTGTGATCACAGCAAACACCCAGGGGTTTGAACCTGCCATTTTTTCGTTGTTCCCTGCTGTTTTCCAGCAGCGGGGGAATCAACGGAGCATTCACGGCACGGCGCGGAAAGGAAACCGGCTTATATTTAAGAGTCACAAACTCAGTTTCAGCTCCCCGTAACCTGGCAAAGCGTCCATCCTCCATCCCAACCTCCACAGCCACGTGCCCCCGCGCTCACCTTGAGCCACGAGAACCGGGAACACCGCCGGGGCTTTGAGGCAAACTGTAACTTCAGAAAGTAATGAGAGCACAATGAGCTTCAGTGAGACCTGAAGGTGCCTGAATTTACTTTGAGAGGCTCTAAGAGGGAGGAAGGGGAGGGGGAAAAGAACCCAAGCTCAAACTGGTGGGAGCTGAGGCATAAACGTGGCCTCGGGCAAACAACCCGCTCCGTGAGGAGCCTCTGTGTTCCTACGTGTCCTGATGTCAGACCAGCACCTTTATATAAGCGTTTGTCTCAGGTTCTGGCACGAGCTCTCCAGGTTTAGCTGTTGTTAAAACACATATTTAAAGTGTTTCACTTCCTTGCCAAGACAAAGTTACACAAACTGCCGGCAACTCTACTGTGCAGTAGCAGCACCGAGGAAAAAAAACAAACAGTAATTCTACCTGCGTGGCTTATATTTTCACGGAGGAAGATACTTCTGTCTTCACAGAGGCTCACACAGAGGACAAGAACTGAGGAAGTGAAGACAAGTCACCGAGGAAGGTTTCAAAAGCCTGGAAATTTGAACCAGACAGACATTGTCGTCGACTTGCCCAGGAGCAATGTCTAAACCGGACTGTGAACTGCTGATTTCCCAATTCTGATTTTTCTGCCTTAAAATGCTGGGCCACACACATTTCTCCTCTCCCTCGGTGTGAATGCACTTATTCACAGGAACTGCAGCAACTCCACCACGTTCAGCAAAGCGCATTCACAGCATAAAAACCACTCCAGATCCTTCAGGGTAGTTCTGTCTATGCAGACAAGCCAGAATAGGGAAGGAAAACAAGCCAGAGGTATTTTCCCACTGGTCACAGGCCAGGATCTAAGCACAGGTGCATTAGAAAACTTGTGAAATATATGTCAGAACCAGGATTTGAACTTCAGATGGAAAAACCCCGCCGTGCCACCACCACGCTGGTAGTTGAGGTTCCTGCAGCTCAGACCTTGTGCGGCTCAAATGGAACCTCCAGCTCCCGAGCTATTCAGAGGGGTCTGTCAGGTTGAGCTCAGATGCCTGTTGTTGAATTTTGTACTTTTTACACCCCTTAACTCCCTCACTTTCACTGACAAATATCGTACGTGTCATCTAGAGCTTCCCACTAGCTCTGGCCAGTTGTCTGGGATTTCCCACCCTGGACCCAGGCACGCTTTACCACTGGTCCAAGTTTCCAAGCAGACCTGTGGGTGTCGGGACACAATAAAACCCCCTCCTCCATCCAGAAATTCTAGACAAAACTGAAATTTTAAACTAATACATCATCCAAAAGAAAATGGTCTATTTAATGTGGTGTGATGATATAGTAAGGCTCTTTAAAAGACATTTACAATAAATCATTTGGCCCAATGGTTGCATTTGCAGAAGACCAAGTTCCTTCATTATTATTTAGGCTGAAGTGATTAATTTAAGAGGAAAAGGAATAACATTTTAAAACAAAACTGCCCTTTACATGCAATGCAGGTGTCAGGTATCAAGAGAGACCTGGGAGCAATTTTGCAGCTTATTCCTGAAAGGAATGCTAGAGGCTTTCCTTTGTGGGCAGCTTTTTTTAATTAATATTAGAAGGCTCTTATTCTACATTTTTAACTTCTGGCTGTACACACACGAGATGCTAAAGTAACCAGCTATGAGTGGCTGGCAAATAAGCAGTCTCCCGGGATTCACCTGAGTATAACGAAGCGGGAGAGGTGCAGTACCCTGCTTGCTCTTGTTTTTTTCAGAGGAAAGATTCCTTCCTTTCCCACAACACAGACCCACGTCTCAAGACTTAGAGCCAAATAACTCACAGATGGAGCACACCGATTTCCAGGTCCATGAGGCGCCCTCCAAGGCTCAGGCAGTGTCCGTAAGGTCTCCTATTTTTGCGGAAAAGCCCTTTCCAACAGCACAGCGTGACACACCAGTGATTTCTACCTCCTTTGGGACTGGAGCTAGCTCACAGTTCTCTGTGCTGTGTCAAGAAGATCATACCTCTTTTTTTTTTTTTTCCCTCAGATGTGTTCTTCCACCAGAAGGCTTTGTCTGAGCAGATACTGAGGGTTTTCTATCCGTTGGTATCTGGACATCCTCCATTTCAGCCATCACTGCACAGATTCAGTAGCTCAGAGATTGGCTGCACGTCTGGAAACGGGGGATACATCCCCTGTGCCGTAAGTCCCACGCTGTCTGGAAGGGATCGGATGCAGTTCTGTATTAAATTTTACAGCAAATCGGCAGAGATAAACCGCTGCATCCCAGAAATGCCGCTTTTGTGCTGGAGGCAGCTCATATGCACACAATTCAGCCAGGAAAATCGACATGAGGGACACGAGGGACAGCCAATCCATAGTACAGAACAATGCCTGAGGCTGGTTCCCAGCTCATCCACGCTCAGCGGGAGCTGGAAGCCCCTTCCGAGCACAGAGGTATGAGCAGAACAACATTTCTGAGCAGCAGCTCCTACCAGTGCCTGGCAGCATAATTAACCTCTGATGAAAAATGGGAAATGGGGATGAAAAATGCCGTCTGGTGGTTTACAAGACTCACGACCGCAACGAGCGAAGAAAATCCATCCGCAGTCACACACTGGAAAGCAATGAGTGTTGCTGCAGGTACAAAGCATCACAGGAGCCCTGAACACACACGGGCTCCCCAAACACGACCCAGTCCAGGCTCTCAGCTTGCAATTAGGTGGTTCTACCCACTGCACACTGATAAGGCCCCAGCCACCATCCGTGTTCCTGGGAGCACCCAGGTGGGGGGCGCGGGAGGGAAGGATGTATAATTAGCAGTTAAATATTACCCAGAAAAAAAAACAGATTCAGAAAGAAGAAAAATGCCTCCAGGCACCTGTACGGATCTCAGGGCAGGAATGACTCATGGGGGAGGGTGAATGAGACTCAAGGTGACAAACTCTAGAAGCCATCAAGGTGTGCACTCAGATGGAAAGCAAGAAAATTAATCTGAGCTGAACCCTCGGTTATGGTCTGGCAGCGGTCGGTGGCATCACGTCACGCAGCCCTCAAATCACAGCACCCAACAGTTTGTCTCTGCTGTTCACAGAGATCCCAGCAAAGTGTGGGTTGGTGGCAAATTCACTGGATCTAGAGAAATAAACCACAAAAAAAAAAAAAAGCAGCTTGCCCTTGAGGACTGTCTGCTTCTGCTCTGGCAGGGGAAAAGCAACCCTGCTCTGTGCCCATAATCCTCTCGAAAAGGCTCTGTTGGTGCAGGGCTCACTTCAGCAATATCTTTGGAAAACTCCCTACAGCTTTTCAGGTTCTTAGAGAAGACAGTTTTGGAAAACATCGCAGATTCAGCAATGGTTTTGTGAAAATGACTACCAGGCTCTGTACCTTGTTGGATCTGCCATTTACTGAAAGGCTGGAGTAGTTCAGGAGATCACAGTGTTGTACAAATCCTCTTCCACCTGGTTTTTCCATCAGGGCATCTGTTTTACTCCAGGCACAACCCATGAATGCTCCAAAGCCGGAGAGAGGGGATTAAGACGGAGACTCTGAGCGTGGGAATTGCAGCATTAACCCTTTTATTGATAGGTCAGAAAGAGGCATCTGTCTGAAAGTCCAGTGTTAAATGGAAGATCCCAAATAGTTCCCAATTACAAAGGGAGAAAAGAAAAACCCCAAACAAAACCCAAGGGGCTGTGGAACGGAACCAGTTGGTCTTTAAGTTCCCTTCCAACCCAAACCATTCTGTGATTCTACGAAATATGCTCACACATTCTCACAGAGCGATTGAAGAGTTTTCTCCCCGGGAGGGGCTCGGAGCTCAGCATCCCACCACCAGCCCTGGCACTGCCCTGCCTGCAGCGGGAAGCACGGTCCCTCTCCCGGGGGGCTCGGCTCCCCCCGCCGCCTTGCCAGGCTGGCTTTTACTTGCCACTGCAAAGCGCTGCGGGACAGATGTCACCCAGCCCGTTCTCACGGGGCAATTCAGAGAAGAGGAACTCCACGGCCCATTTTCTGTTACTGGAACAGGACCGATAGAAACCACAAAAACAATGTCAAGGCGTCGTATCCAGCTGGAGAACGGCGTGAAATTAATTAACATCAGTAGCGCGGGGCAGATCTGGGCTCCTGCTGTGGCACGCAGATCTGGAATCAGATCCAATTCCAAAGTTTCCCAGAGTTCAGGGAGTTTTTACGTCTTGTCTGGCCAGTTTGCATCCCTCCTCGTAAAGGGCTGGCCGAGTTGTAACTGGCCGAGTTACAAAGCGGCTTTGCGTGGTGGTTCTGACAAGGAAGAACATGAATGAGGATTTTGGAGACACCGAAACGTGTTTGTATAACCATAATGTACACACCCAGGTATCAGTGACCTCTCCCGAAGGGCACAGCCTGAAGAGAAGAAGGGAAACCCGGCAAAGACGTCTTGTGCTTTGCCCAGACATATGGGAGACTTGCCTTACAGACAAAGAACTGCTAAAATGTCATCAGCCACTTGAGAAGAGTAGGAAAAGGGAGTTACCTGGAGCAAATTAAGACTCATAAGGATAATAACAATCAGAAAAAAAAAAAGAAAAGAAAGGAGAGACACAAGCCATATGCATTAAAATCTATAGCCTATCCTCCACCTTCCTTGCCAGCTCAGCCAAACAATGCCTGGAGCCCGGTATCACTTGTGAATGATTTACCCAAACCAGGACTGGGATCCCAGGCTGGAACAGCGCTTCTCCCAGTTCCCGTACCATTGCACTGCTCCCTGGTCAGTCCCTTCTATTCTCTGAACCCTTCGTTGCCCGTGGGTGAGTCACTTACCCAATGTCATGTAGATGGAACAAATCCAAGGAGGAAGGGAATCCCAGATGTGCCTTCAGGCACCCCTCGCCATGTCCAGTACAGCCAGAGAGATGGGAACTGCTACTTCTGGATTTACCTTGTGCTGAGGTTCCCACTCGCACCGTGACCCACAGCAGGATGGAAGGAGCTCTCACCCTCAGCTGCCTTTCATGTCGGAGAACGGCTCTCCTCATTTATCAGCACAACCCCAGCGCGTGAATCAACACGGCTCCTGTTT
Source organism: Calidris pygmaea (assembly GCA_003697955.1). Classification (NCBI taxonomy): domain Eukaryota; kingdom Metazoa; phylum Chordata; class Aves; order Charadriiformes; family Scolopacidae; genus Calidris; species Calidris pygmaea. Next base: position 1,165,175 of record QJSC01002227.1, on the reverse strand, counting down.
GCTGGCAGATGGGTGTTCGTTTCCCTTCTCTAAAGACAAATACATCTGCTAGGCCAAGGGTTTTCAGCCTTCCATTCCAGACTAATAAGTAAATAGGAAACTTTGTTCTTCCCAGTAATTATTTGGGTTTCTGTCCTGCTCTGAGCAGAAGCGCAAAAACAACCGTGCAGCACACAATGCTTTGGACTGGCACAACAGATGATGGGCAGCCCAAGTGCCCCAGCGCTGCTGTGACGATCCATGGGCTCATTTCACCCCCCCCAGCCTGATCTCCACCAAAAATCACCCACCAAACCCCACCAAAAATCCCCTTCTTTGCAAGCACAGAGCTGAACGGTTACGTGCTGATGTTAGATGGGCTGAATCGAGGTGCGTGTTTGGTCCAGGGGGTGGCCTCCATCCAAATGGAGGTTTGTGATAAAGGCAGAGCCCCTTTCCTCTGCCTGCTCTCCCAGCCTGGTGCTTGAACCAACGGCACCATCAACCTCGTAGCTGGCCAGGGGGATGTCCTGGTAGCCGGTCCCGAGCAGATCACGGTGAGGAAGAACCGTGACTCCAGGGCCCCTGGAATTAGGTTCTAACTTTGTTGCTCCGTGGAGGTGGTTGTGAAAACATTAAGCTCTGTGTGTCAGTGGGAAACTGGATGACTCAGACATCCCAGCAGCTTTTTTTTTTTTTTTTCTTCCTTTCCTCCTCTGTGATCTCCATTCATGCCTCATATCATCTCCTCCTGCAAGAGGCCCAATGAACCCGACAGGTTTTTCGTTTGTGTTTCCTGATTTCTGTGACTCTCAGCAGCGCAGTCATCCCCGCCACATTTTTTTCCCCTCTCCCACCGGCCAGGTCAAGGCTCACTCGCCGGCCCCCACCAAACCCCCTCCCGCCACAGCCGCTCCTCAGCGATGCTGATCCCAGCCTGGCACGAGGGCATGAGAACCCGGCACGAGAGGTAGCCCCCTCTTGGGCTATCACCCCTGGGCCAGCACCCCATGGCTATCACCCGTGGGCCAGCAGCCCTGGGCTATCAGCCTGGGGCCAGCAGCCCTGCAGAGTGTTAAGCAGCAATGGATTTACCCCCCGAGCGCAGCAGCCGCCGAGCCCAGCCCACTATAAGCACTCAGTGATCACAGAGTCATAGAATCATAGAATAGTTTGGGTTGGAAGGGACCTTAAAGATCATTGAGTTCCACCCCCCCTGCCCTGGGCAGGGACACCTCCCACCAGACCAGGTTGCTCCAAGCCCCATCCAACCTGCCCTTGAACCCCCCCAGGGATGGGGCAGCCACAGCTTCTCTGGGCAACCTGGGCCAGGCTCTCACCACCCTCACAGCAAAGAAGTTCTTCCCAATATCTAATCTAACTCTCCCCTCTTCCAATTTAAAACCGTTGCCCCTTGTCCTGTCACTGCACTCCCTGACAAAGAGTCCCTCCCCAGCTCTCCTGGAGCTCCCTTCAGATATTGGAAGGCTGCTCTAAGGTCTCCCCGGAGCCTTCTCTTCTCCAGGCTGAACACCCCCAGCTCTCTCAGCCTGCCCTCATAGCAGAGGTGCTCCATCCCTCTAAGCATCTTTGTGGCCCTCCTCTGGACCCGTTCCAACAGATCCATGTCCTTTCTACGTTGAGGACTCCAGAGGTGGACACAGAGCTCCAGGTGGGGTCTCACAAGCTCTCAGGGGCTGCTCCAGCTCCTTTGCGCACCAAATCCTGATTGATTCCCTGTTTATTGCCAGAAGTAAGAAGAAGAATTTGGTGTAACTAATAAAAGTCATGGTTTCAGTAGCAGACGGCAGATAGGAGCAGGGCTGGGCAGGAAACCCCATGATTTACTGCCAACAAGGGAGCCAGGTCTCCTGCCAGTAGCGGGCTGGAGGTTGAGGAGCGTTGTCCTCTGCCCCACACAATGTGCTCCCCAGCTCCCGCACCGGATCTTCCACCATTCAAACTGTTCATCTACCAGAAAAAATGCAAATCTCAACCCTGTTGTAAGAACCTCTGCAAACCCCGTATCCTTAGGTTTTTTATCTGTGTTGAAAAAACGCATAGAATTCTGCATGTGATACCGACTGCAACTCCGTTCGCTTCCCAAACAGCGGGACGAAGGCGGTCGCAGGATTTCTTCAGGTTCTGCCCGTGCAACCTGGTTGAATCCATGAGGCACATTCCTCCCCTCCAGGAACGGTGTGTAGACAAACACGTAGGCAGCGCGGTATTTTACGCTTCCACCCCGTCCTCCACCAGAACCCTGCAAAGAGCTCGTGGCAAACCCTCGGCGTCTGAACCTGCATCCACAGCCCCTGTCCATCAGCAAGACGTGAATTCTCCCGGGGCCACCAGCTCCCCGACGGCTGCGCTGCCTTTGTCTTCTGCCTCCTAATCTCTAAATCAAACCCTCCTGCCCAAACCCCCCCCCCAGCACGACCTATCGCCGTAGGGAAATTTGTTTACAAAATGCTATGCTTCCTTTAGCAAGGACTTCCCGGGGCATTAAGTACATGAATTACCACGAAAAAGCAGAAATGGCAGTTCAAACCTGTCAGCAGCTGCAGCGTGTCCCCGAATAATGAAACCCGTCTGGTTTTGTTCCCTGCTGGAGACGCTCGGCGAACTGTAACCCAACGCTCCCAGCTTTCTAGTGCTTTTCACGTTAAATATTAGTCTGCCAGCCCTTTCTAGCACGCCGCTCGGCAGATTTAGGAAAAAAAAAAAAAACAAACCCGACACAACAACCACCAAACCACCAAAAAATAAAAACAACCCACAAAAAAAAAACCCAAACCACCACCAAAACCTTATTCTGGGGTGGAATAAGTCAGGACAGGAGGTATCCCCAGTGATGGGAGGACGCTGCTAGCGAGAGAATAATCTTTCGACAGGGGCTCAACACGTCTCTCTGGGGAGGGAAGGACTTGCCGGGGTCAGTTCCAGTCCCCGTCCCTTAAAGGTTTCCAGTGAAACAACGGCTGAAGCACCAGTTGAGCAGAAAATGGGAGGGGGACATCTGCTCTGTGTTTCCTTCTGGTTCAGAGTTACCGATAAAGAACTTTGCTGCACGTAGAGGCATTTACTATGGTGTGTGTATATAGATATAACCACTCATTTTACTATGTTATATATATATATAAGCACTCATTTTACTAGGGGGGGATATATATATATATATAAAAATAACCACTCATATGTAAACCCGGAGAAACCCCACCGAACCCAGCATTCCCAGCCGTTCCACCGGCAGCAGAAAGCAACGTAGGGCTTTTGAGAGAAAAGTTAAATTTATACCCACTGGAAATAGATAGAGATAGAGATAGAGATAGAAAGATATAGATATAGATAGATAGATATAGATAGATATAGATTAGATATAGATATAGATATAGATATAGATATAGATATAGATATAGATATAGATATAGATAGATATAGCCAGCCCGCGGCAAACTTTTTACCCGCCGAGGCTACTCACGGGAGGATGCTGCGGGGTTTCAGGAGCTCATCCCCGCACCGGGCTCTCCGGTGGCAGACACCGGGTGTCCCCCCCCNCTATCAAAGACTTCAAAAACAGGTTCTCTCGGAGATAAGTTTCTGGTGAAGACCTGTGACTTTCTCAGGGAATGTGAAGTCTTGGTGCCAGCAGAGAGGAGAAGATCCTGGGACTATTTAATATCTTAATAAATTTTAAATATTATAATATAATATATTATAATATATTACAAATATTTTTTCATTAATGTTTTGCCCATCATCAATTTTTCCCTCATTCAAGGTACATCCCCCTTTACACTACACGGGGCATGAGCTGGGGGGGCCTCAGCCCCCCTGAATTCACCCCCCTGGGGCTACTGCCCCCCCATTCCTGCCCCCCATCACTCATCCCGCTCCTCCATCCTCGATCCCGACCCCCCCATCTCACACACCCCCCCGATATGGGCTACGCCTGGGAATTGGGGGGGTCCTGATTCCTGCTGTGTCCCCTCCACCCGGGCCAGTGGTGACCCGTCCACGTGGCCGGGGGGGGGGAAGAAAGAGTGACACCCCCCCCGGAGGGTGATGGGGGGGATGACAAGGGGTGACACCCCCCCGGAGGGTGCCGGGGGACACAAACAGTGACACCCCCCCGGGGGGGGAGGGGGAGCGGGGCCGCGCTATCGGACCCAGCTGCGCCGAGGACCCAAGGACCCCCAGCTGGGGGGGGGGCGGGACGGGGGCGGGATCCCCCCGGTCACAGCTGAACCCCATCGCGGGGACGGGCACGCCCCCCCTCCCGGAGCCTCTTAAACCCCCCGGGGGGCTGCTGGGAGCTACTGGGGGCTGCTGGGAGGTCCTGGGTGGCTTCTGGGGGCTGACCAGCCGCTTGCTGGGAGCAACTGGGGGGCTAGCAGCCACTTACTGGGAGCTGCTGGGAGCAACTGGGGGGCTAGCAGCCGCTTACTGGGAGCAACTGGGGGGTTACTGTAGGCTGGCTGCTGCCGACTGGGAGCCCCCGCCTGAATCGGGACCCCCAGGGCTCTGGCTGGGTGCCGCCCCCCCAAAACCCTGAGCAGGGTCTGCCCTTAGGGTGCTGTTTCCCCCCCGGGGGGGCGTTTCTTGGGTGCCCCCCCGGGTGCGGGGGCTCTGGGGTGGGTGTTTGTCTTTGCAGGTCCCGGGGGGGTCTTAGCAAAGAAGCCGCCGGTAAGTGGGGGCTGCGGGGCGGGAGGGGGGCGGCAGGGAGCCCCCGCCCCAGGGTGAGGAAGGGGAGGGGATGTCCGAGGGAGGGGGGGTGGATGTGTGTCCTCGATGGGGCCCCCAGTGCTGTCCTCGGGGTTCTTTGTGCTCGGGTTGGGGGGGGTCGTGGATGCCCCCCCAGCCCTGTTTTTTCTCTTTCAGCCTCGAAGCTTCGTGTCCCGGGCTCTGGCGGAGGATGGAGCAGGGTGAGATGGGGGGGGGTGAGGAATGGCTGTGTCCCCCCCCTCCCCCCGGGCTGTGCTGGGGGCTCTGCCCTTCGTGGGGGGGTTCTGTGGGGGGTGTCTCATTTCTTTTTGCCCCCCCAGGTCCTGGAGGAGCGGCTGGGACAGAGCTGAGCCCTGGAGGGTGAGGACCCCCCTGCAGGTTGGGACCCCCCCGAGCCCCTTTTGGGGTGTGTGGGGGGGGTGGTTTCCCCCCGGGGGGGCTGGGTGCTGCTCCTTGGGTCCCCTGAAGCCCCCCTGCCTGACTTGTCCCCCCCATGCTTGTCTGGCTGCTGGCTCCCAGTTGAACCCACTCACTTTGAACCTGGGGCTGTGCTATTTTTGGGAGGGGGGGTGCCCTTGGTGTGTGCTCCTATTCCTGGGGGTGGTCCCCAGGGTGTCTGTCCCCCAGTGGGGTGGGTGCTGCTCACTGGGTGCCCTGGACACCCCTGTCCCCAACCTTTGTCTGGCTCCCATCTGAAGTTCCCCACTTCCAACTGAGGGCAGTGGTTTTTGGGGGGGCTCCCCTTGGTGTGAGGACCCCCCCATCCTCCCCTGTTAACTCCCCTTCTGAATTGTGAGTTGTGGAATAATTCTGTATTTAATTGTATGTTTTTTCAGGTGGCAGGAGGAGGAGCTGAGGATGATGAAGGTTTAGAGGTGAGTGATTAATTTGGCTGGCTTTATTTGGGGGGGTGGGTGGGGACTGTGTGTGTGTTTTCCTGAGGCCATAACGGGGCCCATGTGTCCCCCCCCAGGTGTGGGTCTGTGCCTCCCTTCCTGGGGTGGGGGGGTGGCAGAGGGGTCTGTCCCCCCCTTTGCTGGGGCTGGGCTGTGTGGGGTATGTGTGTGTGTGGAGCTGGTGTTTGGAGTCTGAGGGTTTACTGGTGGGGGGAGTTTTTTTGGCTGGTGTTGTTTTTGGGTGCTCTGGTCATGTTTAGGGGGGGCAGAGGGGTTTGGACCCCTGCTAGCCCTCCCCTTAGGGCTGGGCTGTATGGAATATTTGTGTTTAATGGTATGTTTGTGTTTCAGGTGGCTGGAGGAGGATGAAGATTTCCTGGTGAGTGTTTAATTTTTTTTTTCTCTTTGGGGGGTGGGGCTCTGGAGTATGTGGGTTTCCCCTCAGGTGTGGGCCTGTGCCCCCCTGCCTTGGGCTGTGTGGAGTAGTGTTTTGTGTTCCAGGAGGGAGGAAGATGGGGATTTACTGGTGAGTGGTTTTTGCCTCCCCTCCCTCTGTCCTTTTTTTGTTGTAGGGGGTGGCTGGGGGCTCTCCAGTGTTGGCTTGTTTTGGGTGGGGGCTGGATGGCTTGGGGAAACCTATCTCAGATACTTGAGATTTTTTTTTTTTGGGGGGGGGGGGGGGGCCACCAACATCGAGCTGTGGCCTCTGGGGGAGGTGGCCCCCCTGGGGGGGGTATCCCCCCCTGAGTGGGGGGGGAGGGAGGGGCCCCTTATGAGTGGGGCCCCCCTGAGTGGGGGTCTGGGGGAGCCCCTTTGGGCTTCAGGGCCCCCCTGAGTGGGGGTCTGGGAGGGAGCCCCTTATGAGTGGGGTCCCTGTGTGGGGGTTGGAAGAAGGGGGGGATGGGGGATCCCCTTAACACTGGGGACTGGTATCTGGTTGGGGGGGGGGCTCTTTTTGCTGGGACCCCCCCTTAGTGCCAAGCAGGGAGGAATTATGCAGCACTTTGGGGGGGGGGTCCTGCCCCAGATTCTGCAGCTCCCACAGGGGTCTTGCTCCAGGTTCCTGGTCCCACACTGTGGGGAGAATCTTCTGGGAGAGGTGGTTCTCTTGGCCCTTGGAGGTTGTGGGGGGGATGAGCTGGTTTGCTCCCCCCACTTTGAGGAAGGTTTTGCTCCAGGGGCTGGATGGCTGCTTCTCCAGGTGGCTGTAGGTCTTAGTGATGGTCTCCACCTCCATCTTGGGGCTCTGGAACAGCCTGTAGGTCCTGTCCTGGTTCTGGATGAAGCTCTGAGTGATTTCCAAGGGCAGCTGGTGGAGAGAAGCAGTTGAGGGGGTGAGGGGCCTGCCTCCCCCCCTTCCCTTACCTTAGGGGTGTCAAAGATCTGCTTGACCTGCAGGACACTGGTGATGTGCCACATGTACTTGGAGAAGGTGCCCAGGGGGAGGGTGTCCTTGTAGACAAAAGCTGTGGAGAAAAAGGATCGCTTTGGGCCTTTTTCTTCCCTTTTTTCCTCATGTTTTCACTCTGGCCTCAGCTCTCCCTCCAGAGTGTGGCTACCAGCCTGGGCTGGGAGGTAGCCCCTTGCCCTTGGCTGGCTGCTGTTCCCCAGGGCTCAGCTTGGGATTAACAGGTAATAAATTAATAGCCAATAAATTGAATTAATGGGTAATAAATTGACTCAACTGGTGCTGGGCTGGGGAGAGCTGCTCTGTCTCTGCTGTGGCCACCTTGGGGTGCGTGGGGGCACACGGGGAGCTGATGCGGGGGGGTCCCAAGGCCTCACAAGCAGCAACTTGGCTCCTGCAGCCCTGATGCGAGGCATTTAATTTTCCTGAGAGCCCCAATCCTGAGCTTAACTCTGATTTTTATATTTCTTTGTAACCTTCTGATTTTTTTTTTTTTTAGCCTTCCTTCTGGCTACTTTGCAGCAGTGAGGGGTGTGACTGTCCCCCAGGCTCAGCAGCACTTAAATCAGAGCTGGGTGGGTGCTGATGGGGGAATAAAGTCTCACTTGGGTTTAATTCCTTGCCTTGGGTTTAATTCCTGCAGCCCAGGCTCATGCTGCTCCTGTTCTCTACTAAATGCAGAGAGGGGATGAGGTGGGGGCTGGGTGTCCCCCTCAGCTTGTGTCCCCTGCCCTAGGGCTGCAATCATGCAGCTGCTGGGAGGGGAAAAGCTGCTGGAAGTGAAGAATCTTATTTATTTTGGTGCCCCTGCTGTTTCTGTGGGTTTTTATCCCCCTTACCTGTGTGCCAAGCATTTTCTCAGGTGTCTCAGCGGTGGTGGAGTTGGGCAGCCTCTTCTTTCTGCTGCCACAGGAGATCCTCTGCTGCAGCGCCTCGAAGAAAGTCGGGGGGATGTAGAACAGCAGCAGCTTGGGCTTGCCTGGGGGGGCAGGAAGGAGAAGATGTGGGATGAGATCTGGGGAAAAGGGGGTAGTACCTTAACCCTCTCCCTGTCCTGCTCAAGGTCTGACTTTATCCTGCTCCAGACTCCGTTGGGGGTGGGAAAAGCACATTTTATCAGCTTTGGAGTAAAATGTTCTCTTCAATTCAGACTCTGATGCTTGACTTTGTCCTGTTGGTTTTATTCCCTTTGACCACAGAGAGTCTTGGAGGGGCAGGGACTGGGTCCTTGAGCTATTCCATTCCCCTTCCTGAGCACCGTCTCCCCTTGGGAGCCAGCCCTTGCTTTCTACTAGCCCCCAGTCCCCCCAGCTCCTCTGGGGCACTAGGTGGGACCTGGTCCAGTGTGTCCCTGGAGGGTTTGGTCACTTTGTGATGCTGTTGGTGGGGGATGATAATGTAACTGTCATTAAGAACCACAGACTCACTTAACTTGGAAAATATACTTAAGATCATGGACTCCACAGCTTGCCTGAGGCCAGGGTTTGTGCCTGCCTCCTGCACTCAACCCCTCACAGGGTGGGGGAGATGGACAGAACGTGTGTGTGTTTACTTCACATGACAAACTTAGAGTGCCTTGGAAAGAGCTGCTTCCCTTCTGGCATTTTAGGGGTCCCTCTCTTCAGGGGAGCACCTGCCCAGCTCTCCCAGTAGCCAAGAGACTTATAAAGTCCAGCCCCAGTAAGGGTTTTTACAGACCCAACAGAAGCTGCTGCCCCTGGCTCAACCACAAGCCCTGTGATGCACAGGGAGGGCTTGGTCCCTGCCTTTGGAGCATGTGGGGGGCCAGGTGGGAGAGCAGAGGGTTCCCTGCAGCCACAGGGGCTCCCCAACATCTCTCCCACCACATCAGACATCTCAGCTCGCTTGCCCCAGGGAGTTTGAATTCAAGCATCAACCCTTTCATGGAATTTCTCCCTTCTCTGGGGTAAATGCCAGCAGCAGCCTCTGCTGAGCATCAAGTTCACGGTCAGAAAATAAATCAAAGCTGATAACTTCCTGGGGCAAAATAACATTTTCTCTGAGTCGGACAAAACACTTCCCTCCCTGTTAATGGCTGTTTCATAGAATTACAGAATGGTTGAGGGTGGAAGGGACCTTAAAGATCATTGAGTTCCACCCCCCCTGCCCTGGGCAGGGACACCTCCCACCAGACCAGGTTGCTCCAAGCCCCATCCAGCCTGGCCTTGAACCCCTCCAGGGATGGGGCAGCCACAGCTTCTCTGGGCAACCTGGGCCAGGCTCTCACCACCCTCACAGTAAAGAATTTCTTCCCGACACATCTCAATGTCCTACCTCTTTCAGTGTCAAACTGTTCCCCCTCCTCCTATGGCTCCCCTCCCTGATCCAGAGTCCCTCCCCAACTTTCCTGGAGCCCCTTTAGGGACTGGAAAGGGCTCTAAGGTCTCCCCAGAGTCTTCTCCAGGCTGACCCCCCTCCAGCCCTCCCAGCATCTCCGTGGCCTCCTCTGGCTGCTCCAACAGTCCCAGAGCTGAACGGCAGAGGTTGGGCACAGAGGGGAGCAGAGTCGTGCCCAGGGGCTTTCCCCAGCCAGTCCCCAAAGCCTTACCCTCAAACTGGTGGTGCTTGGGTTGATGGATGCGCTCGGTGGCACTGGCCAGTCAGTCCTGGAAGGAGATGGTCACCTGTGACTCGTCCAGCAGCTGGTTACAGCCTGCGAGAGAAACAGCAGGAAAATCAGAATCAGACTCCACATTGGCACCCAAGGGAAGTCCCAAACCCAATGGGCTGGAAAAATAACCCAGGAGAAAAAAAAAAACAAACAAACAGGAATAATAACCCAGAAATAATAATAGCCAGACACTGGCATCCCCTATTACCGTGCCCTCCAATCCTGACCACCTTCTAGACACTTAAGATAACCCAAACCAAAGGCTTTAAAGCCCCAAACAAGAGTCAGTCCAAGCCCCAAAGAGGACTTCAACCCTCTTAGTTTCTGCCAAGACCCAGAGGATAATAACCTGCATCTTCCCAATGCAACCCACACCCTTTAGTTAATCTAGGGCCTCTCCTAGCCTGACGAGCCCTAGAATTCCAGTTCGGAGCCCAATCCAGGAGACTCCTGGCCACCAGACACTCTCAGTGACTTGCAACTCCACAGGAATGGTCTGTGGCCAGCTCTGGGCCAGTATTCCCTGTTTGACCCACACATTTTACTCCTGAATTACAGCAACCTGCTCCTAAAACCCCGGATCCTTGTGCTCCAGCCCCCTCCCCAGCTCTGTTGCCCTCCTCTCCAGCCCCTCAAGGTCTGTCTTGGAGCGAGGGGCCCAAAGCCAGATGCACATAAAGGCATGTAAAAGCACAGCCATACGCTCAGAGACACCAGTTACTACATTCCTGCCCACAACCACCACCCCAACTGGGGTGTCCCCCAGTTCCCATCCCCTCACTGCTGGCTCCCTGCACCGGGCCCTGCTTCCAGCAAGGATTTGCCACTGGAAACCACAGCCATTCTGGCCGCAAGAAGTCTCTAAGACTTTAAGAGATGCTGCAAACGCCAGCGGCAGCAAAAAAAAAAAAAAAATCAGCAGAAACCAGCTCACAACTTTGCCTGACCCTGTTCACCTAATTGTTTTATCCAGGAAAGCACTTAATGACATTAGGAGATAATTAACACCACAGACCAGCTCATGGCTCCACCACAAACCAAATCCTTTGAGCTTGTGGCACCAAAAAGCCACCAAAGAGCCACCCCAGGAGGACACTGGCATCATCCTCCCTTAACAACAACCATGTTTACAGCCAGCCAGAGCCACACTGGCCACCTCAAGCCCAATTGTCACCTCCTAGAGCCAGTGATGGATGGAGAGGGCTCAGCTGTCCCCTCCGCAGGGGTGACGGTGGCACGAAGCGAATGTCCTGTCCCCAAGCATCCCGAGCCGCACGGCCAGGACTCACCTTGTCTCTTGAGCGAGGAGGTGATGAGAGGTTTCTTCAGGCTGCTCCTCCTGGGGGTGCCGAGAGCCAGGTCCTGGGCCAGGAGAGGGCTGGTCACCTGTGCCCCTGAGGGATGGGCTCTGAGAGCGCCAGGGCACGAGTCCTGGGGGTCCCTGGGCATCCCCTGTCACCTTCCCTGCCACAGGTCCTCCAGCCCCGCTGTGATTCCTCCATCTCCTTCTCCAGGGACAGAGAAATTACCTCTCTCCTATCACCACAGCTCTTAACACCATTATCTCCAAAAGACCCCCCTGGGACTCAGGGCAGGAGTGAGCCCCACACCCAGAGCCACCCCAAAAGCCCCCCCGGTACCAGACACAGCCCACAGGACAGCTATGGGTCCAGGAGGTCACAGTGGGGCTGCCTCTCCTGCTTTCAGTGTCAAACTGTGTCCCCGCTGTTCCCCAGAGCCTCCCACAGACACTCACACCAGGATTTATCTCCTGTTTCCTCTTCTTGGCCTTAGTGGCAGCCACCCCCCCGCCCCAGCCTGCCCCACAGATTTGGGGCTGCCCACCAACAGTGGCACCTTTCAGACCTGGGAAAAAACAGACTCTGGCATTAAAAGCCTCTCCCCCACGTGCAGCAGCGCTGTGAGGATGTGGGGTCTCATGTCCCCCCTCCCCGCAGCAGCGTTTTGCCCCCTGCAGACCTCCCAGCACACCCTAAACCTCCTCGGAGAAACCCCAACTCCCCCCCAGCCCCACTTCTTGGAGGGAACATTTTGGTAAGCAGCGACTTCAAGTCATTCACGTCACCCTGGTCGCTCTCCTACAAACACCTACAACAGTTTGGGTGCCTACAAACAGGATGGCATTATCCAGGTGCACCTATCAGGGAGCACAAACCCCCCAGGGGGACAGAACCCCACAGGCTGCTGCCACAGGAGGGGGGTTCACATCGAGCTGAGCTCCCCCCAGTGCTGCTGTGGCCCAAAGGACACCCAGCTCCCAGCCCCGAAGAGGAACCCCTCACCCTGAGCACCCACTACAGCAAAACACAGAGGGATCTGCCCCCTCCCTCCAGCTCCCCAGGCACAGGGAGCACCCCACTTGCTGGGGAGAGGACAGGGAGCACCCCGCTCCGCTCCCAAAAGCCAGGAGGCAGCTGCAGCCCAGGAGGAATCACCCTGTCCTTACAGAGGGAGGGGGCAGGAAATTAAAGCCCAGCTAACGAAGGGCTGATTGGGAGCAGATGCGAGTAGAGCCCGGGAGAAGCCAGTGGGAATGAACAGAGCTGGTGGAATCATATAATCAGAGGATGGTTTGGGTTGGAGGGGATCTTGAAGACCATCTAATTCCAACCCCCCTGCCCTGGGCAGGGACACCTCCCACCAGACCAGGTTGCTCAAAGCCCCCTCCAACCTGCCCTTGAACCCCTCCAGGGATGGGGCAGCCACAGCTTCTTGGGGCAACCTGGGCCAGTGTCTCACCACCCTCACAGCAAAGAAGTTCTTCCCGAGATCTCATCTCAATCTCCCCTCTTTCAGTGTCAAACTGTTCCCCCTCCTCCTAGGGCTCCCCTCCCTGATCCAGAGTCCCTCCCCAGCTTTCCTGGAGCCCCTTGAGGGACTGGAAGGGGTTCTAAGGTCCCCCTGGAGCCTTCTCCAGGCTGAACCCCCCAACTCTCTCAGCCTGTCCTCACAGCAGAGGGGCTCCAGCCCTCCCAGCATCTCCGTGGTCTCACCTGGCCCTGCTCCAACTGGTTCATGTCCTTCTGATGTTGGTGGCCCCAGAGCTGGAGGCAGCAGTTCCCTATAGACCCCTATGGACCACTGTGGACCCCCAGAGACCCCTATAGACCAGTATGGGCCCCTATGGACCCTCCCAGTTCTCTGTAGACCCCTATGGATCCCCCCCCGACCCCTACGGACCCCTATAGACCCCCCCGCCCAGACACCTATAGACCCCTGTGCACCACAATGGGCCTCCCCAGACCCCTATAGACCTCCCCAGACCCCAAAGACACCTATGGAACCCCCAGGCCCCTATAGACCGCCCCCATCCCCTGCTTATCCTCTTCCCTGCCTCCCAGTGGCCGTGCTCAGGGCTGCCAGGTTGATCTCCGTAACACCCCCACTTATTTTTCACTCCAGTTGCTTCTAAAAGGGGCTGAAGGATGAATGAATAATCAGCTTGTCTCATTAAGAAGAGAAAAAAATAGCGTTGGGAGCCGCTGTACAGAGAGCGTGGGAAGCCACTGGGTAAAAAGAAACGTTGCTCTACCACGTCCTTATCGATTTTACTTCACCCAAGAACAGCTTTGCTGGAAATAGCCGCAGGCTCCTTACGGAACGGGGCTGAGAGCTCTATTAAGCCTTGGAAGGGGCTGCCCAGGGGAGGGGTTGAGGCACCATCCCTGGAGGTGTCCAAAAGACGGGTTGACATAGCGCTTGGTGACATGGTTTAGCGATGGGCTTGATCAGAGTTAGGCTGCTGGTTGGATTAGATGATCTTAAAGGTCCCTTCCAACCTGGACAATTCTATGATTCCGTGAGAGCTTTGCCAGCTCTGCCGTTTAGGATCCATCCATGCTGCAGCGTTCCTTCTCGGGGGTGAAGGCTGAGGGGTTAACTGCAGGGCGGGCAGCGTGGGTCGGGGGGCTGCTGCTGCCTCCCCAGGGCAGTAGATTGGGATGGGAAGGTGGAGAAGGTGGTGGGCACTTCCAGAGCCAGAGGGCAGGCAGGGCTGCGTAGCCATGGCCCGAGGAGAAGGCAGGGGCTGAGCTTTGCTGCGCAGGCGAGAGGAGGGTTGTGGAGGGGACTCTGCAGCCCATTCCCTTGTGTACCTTCCCAGGCTGGTGGCTCTCATTGCACAGCGGTGTCCTCCCCAGCCCAGTCCTGGATGGTCCCGCTGCCAAAGGCGACGTAGAAGATCAGGCCAAACAGGTTGAGGGCTGCAGACAGGAAGAAGGCATTTCTCCAGCCAGTCTGGAGATCCTGGGGGGGCAAGAACAGATCATGATGCTGTCACCCTTCCTTTTATCTCCACGTAGTGATCACCCAACTACTCCCACCCAGTTCGCTGGCATTAAACTCATCTCCATCCTCTGCTCGCTACTCATACCAGCAACAGAAGAGCTTTGCTCAGCTCAAGACATATGCCAGAGCCCTCTTGCTGGAGAGGTGTTTCCTGCCTTGGCATTTTTGGAACTACTCTGTGCTGAATTCAGGAAGCTTTCCTGTCTGGCACAGAGCTTCCCCCTCACCCCGCTCCCTCGACCCTCTCCCCATCTCTAAGTACATCCAGATGGGACCCATGTGGAGCTCTTCCTGCTTCCTGAGTCATCCCTGTGTCCTCAAAATGGTCCCGAGTTCTGTTTGAGCAGGTGCTACCTCACATGTGCTCGTTGGGTAAGGGGGTTGGCTTGGAATAATTTTTGACTCAGTGCAAAGAAAGGAATCCGTTTCTGAGAGCAGATCCATGTTTTCCTCCAGGGATGTGCTTGCAGCTTGTGGCCCCAAATTACCTGGCCGACGAGAAGTCCAACAGCGGTAGGAGCAACAATTCCTGCAGCTATGCCAAAGGTATTTGTGATTCCCAGCAGGAACCCTGCATATCTGGGGAGAGGAAGCAAAGGTTTCCTGAGCGAGGCAGAGAGGAAACTGTCACAAGAAGGGAAAGGAGTAGGTGCTGCCAATCCCTTCCCTGACACGGTGAGCAACACGAGGATCTTCCCTGCGAGACAGGGGGGATTTTAAGCCTTTATTTTACTCCTTAGCTTATGATGCCACCAGCTACAGAAGATGAGGGAAGGGAGAGCAGGAGTTGCAGAAGCCTGGGGGGATTGGGAACAGGAAGGACGCAGAGAAAGGGAGGGCGCAGAGGTCAGACCCTCTTACCTGGGGGCTATATCCATGTGGTTAATATTGATGCCTGCCCCTGTCGTGCTGATTATCGTCAAGGCCAGCGTCAGAAGGACGACAACAGCCGTGGAACTGCAGCCAACGTAAGGCACAGCCAGCAGGAAGGCGGCTGGGAGCAGCATCCCTTGGGAGGAAAAGGGGATGTGTTTTACAACAGGCCACACAAGTGTGTTGGAAAGGCTGGGTGGCAGATGAAGGCTTGTCCTTACCGAGGGCCGAGAAGAGCTTCCTGACGGCTGCTGTGCAAAGCACTCGCCGGGCCAGGAGGAAATCGGCCAGTAGCCCAGCCAGGATGTGTCCCAGCCCGTTCCCAATGTAAGGCAGGGAGGAGAGGAGCCCGTTCTGCAGAGCAGAGAACAAGACATTGTCATGTCCATGGCATGAAACAATGGAGCCAAGAGCTCCAAGACTGCAGCTCCCTCAGTCCCAGAGCCACTGCTCTTCAGGAGGAGATATCTCTGAGGATCCTCCATGTTCCCAGCCTACAGAGGGATCAAATCCCATTGCTGTGGCAAGGACCAGCCTCAGCAGCAGGGCAGTACTCACCTCTTGGAGATCAAAGTGGAGGACGTTGCTCAGGAACGTGGGCATGGAGGTCAGCAGCATGTAGAACATCCAGTCAGTGCAGAAGCAGGCGATGGTGATCGCCCAAAGAGGCAGTGATTTAGCCATGGCCATTAGTGGGAGGGAGTGGCCATGAGAGCTGCCCTGGAAGGAATAAAACATCAGACAGTGCTGCTGTTCCTGTCTCCCATGCCATGGGCAGGCGGTCCAGGCTTTCCTCGGCCTGATAGAATGGGTTTGGGTTGGAAGGGACCTTAAAGATCATCCAGTTCCGACCCCCCTGCCCTGGGAAGGGACACCTCCCACCAGACCAGGTTGCCCAAAGCCCCATCCAGCCTGGCCTTGAACCCCTTCAGGGATGGGGCAGCCACAGCTTCTCTGGGCAACCGGTTCCAGTGTCTCACCACCCTCACAGCAAAGAAGTTCTTTCTGGTATCTAAACTAAATCTCCCCTCTTCCAATTTAAAACCATTGCCCCTTGTCCTTTCACTACACTTCCTGACAAATCCTTCCTGACAAATTCCTGACTTCCTCATCATCTGCTGCTGAGGACTGGGACTAGCCCTGGCCGCTGCACGAGGGGCCCAGCTGAACCTCCCGAGAGCAGTCCCTTTGCCGCGGTGCCTGCAGCGTGGTCAGGCATGGTGAAAAGGTCTGCGTGTACCTGGTGAGCCAGAGAAGCCACGATGTACTCCTGCTCCCCGGCACTAATCCATGGGTGACGTGCAGGGTCCTCGTGCACGAGGAGGAACCAGCAGAGGCACCAGGCACAGCCAACGCCGCCTGCGAAGCGAAAGAAGAAGCAAAACAGCGAGTGTGGGAAGATGAAAAGGGAGAACTCCCCTTAACCCAGTGCTCAGAGTGGAAGGGACCGGGTTGATGGCACAAAAAGTTCAGCAGAGGCACATTCCCTAACGGTATCCCAGCAAAATGGCTTTGTCCAGCCTGGTGGGTGAGGGGGAAGCCCAGAGCTCTGTGGGACTAGTAAGGACAGGGCTGGTCCCACAGGGCACCGAGGGGGAGCCTTTGGGAGCTCTGCCAGCAAAGGGTCTGCAGAGGGACACGATGGGCTATTTACTCACCAAAGATGTAGAAGACAAAAGGCCACCCCAGACTCTGGCAGATGATCCCAGCCACGAGGAGAGCGAAGAAAGTCCCGAACGTGCATCCTAGGGATCAGAAACCAGAAGAGTCATTTTAATGGGACTCTGGTACCCAAGTACCTTTGTGTGACCAGCAGCGAAGTGGGACAGACCTGCAGCCTCCAGCCTGATTTGTGACGGGAAAATGCAGTGGCACAAATGAAGCACTTGTGCAAACAGGGAAAAAAAAAACCCTTGTGTTCAGGTTTGTTCCCTTCACTGTCTGGGTTCCCCCTCCTGCCTCAGGTTGACCTGACCCAAGGAGACAGAGAAGACCCAGGATGGAAGAAGAAGAGGCAGAAAGGCTGAACGCTGCTAATGCTTCTTTGCCAAGGACCCACAGCCTTGAACCCGAGGCCGCTACAAGGACTGGAAAGGAGGGGGTGAAGGGAGGTCCTGCACTTACTGAATTGGGGGTAGGGAAAAGTCCTCGTTTCTTACCAGCATCAGCGATGTTCATGAGCCTGCTGCGTTCCAGCGGAGGGGCCCATTTTGCCCAGAGCGTGTACTGAGCTGGAAATATCACTCCCTGCAACGATAACAGGGAGGGTGGAGGGAAGGGACGGGAGGAACGTAGCCAGGGACAACTAGGGCGGGTTTTGTAGCCTGGTGGCACCTGGAGCCACGACTGACCTCAGCCAAGCCCAGCAGCACCTGGAGGCCCATGAGGACGCCGACGCCGAGCTCTGCTGCCGGGGGCAGGAGGAGGGTGAGCAGGGAGGAGAGCAGGAGCCCACTGCCCAGGATGGGTTTGCCCCCAAACAGCCCCGAGCAGTACCCGCCCAGCGCCTGCGTGAGGCCGTAACCATAGAAGAAGGAGCTGAGGACGATTCCTTGGGTCTCAGCGCTCCAGTTGTACATGGGGGGCTGGAGGAGATAAAACACGTCTGTCAGGCAGAGATCTGTGTTTTCCAAGAGCAGACTCCTCCAGAAATGGGGAAGCAACCAGGAAACGCAGCCCTGAGTACCGAGCTCTCTGCTCCTTCACCCTCCTGGTCCTCAAGGCTTTTCTCTGCTGCTTCCAACTTGGTCCTCACTGCAGTGCGTGCTGGCAGCCCAGAAAGACAACCCCATCCTGAGCTGCATCAAGAGAAGTGTGGCCAGCAGGTCACGGGAGGTGATTCTACCCCTCTGCTCTGCGCTCCTGAGACCCCACCTGGAGCCCTGTGTCCAGCTCTGGAGTCCTCAACATAGAAAGGACATGGACCTGCTGGAACGGGTCCAGCAGAGGGCCACAAAGATGATCAGAGGGATGAAGCATCTCCCCTACGAAGACAGGCTGAGAGAGATGGGTTGTTCAGCCTGGAGATGGGAAGGCTCTGGGGAGATCTTAGAGCAGCCTTCCAATATGTGAAGGGAGCTCCAGGAGAGCTGGGGAGGGACTCTTTGTCAGGGAGTGCAGTGACAGGACAAGGGGTAATGGTTTTGAATTGGAAGAGGGGAGATTTAGATGAGATACCAGAAATAAATTCTTTGCTGTGAGGGTGGTGAGGCACTGGAACCGGTTGCCCAGAGAAGCTGTGGCTGCCCCATCCCTGAAGGGGTTCAAGGCCAGGCTGGATGGGGCTTTGGGCAACCTGGTCTGGTGGGAGGTGTCCCTGCCCAGGGCAGGGGGGGTTGGAACTCAATGATCTTTACAGATTACCTTCCAACTCTAACCATTCTATGATTCTGTGAAAAGCAAGAGAGGACTGAGCCTGGGAAGCACCTTTCAGTTACCTGCGTCTGTTTTCCACTTACATCCCGAGCAAATCCTGGGTGGGAGCCGTGGGGAGCGCTGCCGGACCAGCCGCGGGGGTGGCTGCTGTTGGTCATGGCGACGATGGCGATGCTGAGGCTGACCCGCAGCGCGTACGCCAGGAAGAGAGAGACGTGGAGGAGCAGGGCCAGGCCAGAGCGAGCGGAGCAGAGCCCTGCGGAGGGAGAACGGCCACAAACCAGGGCTGGTCAGAGAGGCTGTGGGTTAACTCTCACCCCCTCCTACAGATCCCTGTCACCAGGCAGTCACCTTAGTGCAGCAACAAATGGCTCTTTCCAGGTACCCTCCAGACCATTTCTCCTTTGCAGGGGCGGCAGTTTGTTTCTCCAGCAGGAGAACGGAGGGGCAGGAAAGCAAGGAGACTTGCCCCAGGGTGGAGGGGACATGGCGAAGCCTGAAGTTGTTGGCTGGCACCCCTGCTGAGGCAGCACTTGTACTTGAGCCCGCTCCTCCCCAGGGAGTGGATTTACCTGTGCGGGAGGAGGGCTGCGGGGCAAGCAGAGGGGCTTCGTCCTGCCCTGCCACCAGCCCGTCCCCTGCCTGCGCGTTGTCTGCCTGGCACTGCATCCCCTCCCGCCTGCAGTGCTGCTGCCTCCTGCTCCTCCTCGGGGTATCAGCCAGCCCTGGTGGGAAGGGAATCTCAAACAGAATCACAGAATCACATGGGGTTGGAAGGGACCTCTGGAGATCACCCACTCCAGCCCCCTGCCAGAGCAGGGCCACCCAGAGCAGGTCCCACAGGAACGTGTCCAGGTGGGGTTTGAATGTCTCCAGAGAAGGAGACTCCACCACCTCTCTGGGCAGCCTCTGCCAGGGCTCTGCCACCCTCACAGGGAAGAAGTTCCTCCTCATGTTTAGGTGGAACTTCTTATGTTCAAGTTTGTGCCCATTTCTTCTTGTCCTGTCCCTGGGCACCACTGAGAAAAGACCAGCCCCATCCTCCTGACACCCACCCTTGAAGTATTTATAAGCATTGATCAGATCCCCCCTCAGCCTTCTCTTCTCCAGACTAAGAAGACCCAAGTCCCTCAGCCTCTCCTCGTAAGGGAGATGCTCCAGGCCCCTCATCATCTCTGTAGCCTCTGCTGCACCCTCTCCAGCAGTTCCCTGTCCTTCTGGAAACGGGGAAGCCCAGAACTGGTCCCAGTGCTCCAGATGGAGCCTCCCCAGAGCAGAGCAGAGGGGCAGGATGACCTCTCTCGACCTGCTGGTCACACTCTTCTTGATGCCCCCCAGGACGTCCACAAACCCTGGAGCAGACAGACAGTGAGCCCTGGAATTTCCTCCATTACCACCCGGGCGGGAGCAGGGGGGCGATGGCCACACCGCCGTGAGCACAGGGATTTACAGCAGCCTCAGACCTCCCCAGGGCGGCTTTATTTCCACCCGTGGTTTATAACCCCCGACCACGACAGCCTGGCAGGGTCTCTCCCATCCCAGGGTGCCCCCGCAGCCGCCCCGGGGGTACCCCCTGCCCTCCCTCGCCTCCTTCCCTGCCGTCCCGTTCTCCCCGGGGTAGCTCACGTACGGGGAGAGGTGTCTCCCCCTGCCCAGAGGGGACCGGCGGGGCCGTGGGTCTCCTTCCTCCGTGGCCCGGGAGGGTGGGGGGGGAAGGATTTGGGATTTCAGGGACGCGGGTGCGGGATGGACCAACGCCGGGACTCGAACCGGCGACCGGGTGTGAACCTCCCGACGGCCACGCCCCCCACCCTCTAGCCCCGCCCCCTGCCACGTGTCCCGCCCCTCTCGGGCCCCGCCCCCGCCGCCTGACCCGCGCCGCGCGCCAGTCATGTGCCCAGTCAAGATGGCGGCGCTCAGGGCGGCGGTGCTGGCGCTGGCGGGGCTGGGCCTGGGCCTGGGCGGCGCGGCTGCCGCCGTCCCCCTGGTCATCTGGCACGGCATGGGTGAGCCGCGACCGGTAACGGGGCACGGGGGTGGTGGGGGGCGTTCCTCCGGTAACGGCTGCGTGAGCGGGGCGGCGGGGCTCAGCTGGGCAGGCCCGCGGGATGGGGACCCCAGCAGGCCCCGGGGGGATCTGGAAGTCCGGTGTCCCCTTCCTCCGGGCCAAGGGTTGCTGGGGAGGCCGGGGGGCGCTGACCCTCCTTCCCCGGTCCCCTGTGCGCGCTGGCAGCTCCCGGTGGAGGGGAGGTGGGGGCCGGGGCGGTGGCGTGACCCTGCGTCGCCGTGTTCTCTTTTCACAGGAGACAGTTGCTGCAACCCGCAGAGCATGGGCTACATTAAAAAAATAGTGGAGAATAAAATACCGGGGATATACGTCCTGTCTCTCAAGATCGGAAGCAACTTGATACAGGTGAGTGACTCTGCTGCCACTCGGGTTTCTGCGTGGCAGGGTGGTGGCCGGCGCGTGGATCCGGAGGTGCAGTAATTATCGCAGTCTGTTATTAACATGACTCCACAGGGATTCTTGTAGTGCTTTCACTGCTGTTTTCTTTGTGAAGTAAACAGCTTAGACAGATAGAAACCGATAAAGTCTAGATAATACCTGTGGAAAAGAACCGGGGAAAAACAAATCCCTAGTCTAAATTGGATTAATATGCAAATCCATTGATTACCACTCTCTCACCGCTCCAGATAATACAAAGGTCTGTGATAAGAGACTGTGCCGGAGCAGGGCTTTGTTCCTTGCCATCTTTTTTTTTTTTTTATTTACAGCTCTTTATTTCCTGTACATCTTCAGCATAAACACAGAGACTTTAGTGTCCTTGTGGGTTTTGACGGTTTTGTGTAGCCCGACAGAATTTCTTTAAATAGTCTCTCAAGATACTGTGCCATGTATGTTACTTTTTGGGATCGGGAAAAGATGGGTGAAGTTTGATTATTATTATGTTTTTTAAATTATATATGTGTATACACACACACACACAGAATCTGAAAGGACTCGAATTGTCAAGAATTTTGGGGAAGTGTCCCTGCCCCATACGAGACGCTTTTCCCAGGCAGAGTCAGAACAAAGGCTCGGTGAAGGGAAGTCTCAAAACTTAACTTTCATTTCTGTCATACTGAGAAATTTCAGGTCCTCTTCCAAAAGCAGAACTGTTAGCGACCTTTTGCAGATACGAAAACAGCATGAACCATCGTAAAAGTACAAATGATACATGTTAATCTGGCTAATCCATTAGGATATGGAAAACAGCTTCTTTATGAATGTGAATGATCAAGTGAGAGAGGTGTGTGAGCAGCTCGCAAAGGACCCTCATCTGAAAGGAGGCTACAACGCAATGGGCTTCTCCCAAGGGGGCCAGTTCCTGTGAGTTTCCATTTCTGTTCCGTTTCCAGTGATTTCTGTTGGGTTTTACGTTCTGATTTAAAACTCTTTTGAAGTACTAAGCAGATGCAAATGGACAAAGCCCTTTCTAAAAGTAGGAGCACTCTAAAGGAGGCAAGAATGTGTTTGCCTGTAGCCCTCCTCTACCAGGAAGGGTTAATTCTCTTTGCAAATGTTACCCAAGTGCCCAAGCCCACGCAGGGGCAAGCTGAGAGCTGCCCGGGAACCAGCAGTGGTGGCCTGGTGGTCTGGGCACACTGAGCTCCAGCTCAGCTCCTTCATCTTTCTCCACAGGAGGGCGGTGGCCCAGAGGTGTCCTTCTCCTCCCATGTTCAATTTGATCTCCATTGGGGGGCAGCACCAAGGTAATGTCCTCTTAAGCTGTCACACCTTGGAGGGTGGGGAGGCTCTTCTTGGCAGGAGGAATTCTCTTCTTTTTGTTTTGACATCTTCCTACAATCTGACCATTTCCTTGTGAATTAAGTTGTCCCTTTGTTGTTGTCTGAATCTGGTGATCTGCTTTGGCCCGGTTGTTGCCTGACTACATTCTCTTCTGTCTTGCTTAACTGGCAATGAGAAGGGATTTTTGCAAGCAGAGGACTCATTGTCTGGGTAGAATTCCTACATACTTTGGAAGCACTTGGGATTAGTTGTTTCAGGAGAAGAAATTTCTAACTACAGACCAAAGCCTTTGGGAAACTAAACCTTCTGGCTCACAAGGATATTTTACAATCGGCATCTGGAAGGCGGCTAAAGCCCCAAGGAAAGGGAGGTGCTTTTTGCAGTAGATGAAAGAGGCAGTATGAAATGGAATTCAAAAGGTGTACAGTTAAGAGTGGCTGGCGGTGAATTTCAAATACTCTCCCTGGAGAAGTTCCATGGCTTGAGTCTCTTTCTTTGTAACGTAGTGGAAAGTCTTGTAGGGAACCATCCTGAGGCCTCCTGGGAACACACCAGGCGAGCTGGACAGTATCCCGCTTGTCTGCATGCCTCATTCTCCAGAGCAATACCCTCTGTTCAAGAACATCATCCATTATCGTGGTGTGTAACAGTGCCCAGGGGCAGGAGGGCTGTCTAATGAGATTGCAGGATTAAAGGCCACCTGATTCCCTGGGTAATTCTTGCCACTGTTCTGTAAGAGGGTGGTTCTTTACCGGCTGGAGGGATTAAGGGATTTCAGTTTGCCTCACCGAGTTGTTACACGTCTCCATACCCCAGGCGTGTACGGCTTTCCACGCTGTCCTGGGGAGAGCTCCCATATCTGTGACTGGATCCGAAAGACGCTGGATCTGGGCGCCTACACGCAAGCTGTTCAGGAGCAGTGAGTACATTCATCGGGCTGCAACGACGGGGGCCGGGGACCACGTGAGAAGCTCTGGGTTTCCAGTCTGATCTTTGATTTTTCTCCTCTCCAGCTTGGTGCAAGCAGAATATTGGCACGACCCGCTGAAGGAGGAGGACTACAGGAAAAACAGCATCTTTTTGGCTGACATAAATCAGGAGAGGGTAAGGACCTGGCTGATGATTAAATGCTAGCAGGAGAGCAGACGCCTTAGCAGTGAGTTCCTTTGTATTATCTCTCCTTGGCAATAGTTTTGCTGGAGCTTGAAGGGGAGCATTTTTTGCCCTGCATCCAGGGGCATCCAGGGTTTTACAAAAGTACAAAGTGGTTTTGCTGGTAGATTTATGAAGGAGACTTGTCCGTAGCAGAGCAGTTCCCATGTCGCTGTGCTCCTGCGGAGCGGTTGGTGTAGATTCAGCACGCGCTCAGGCCACCCGTCACCTTTCAAGTGAGCAAATCCTGTCCCTCCCCAGGGGAGGCCCATCCCCTCTTTACAGCCTGGAGATGAGGCTGAACGCCCTGGGCACAGCCAAGGGAGGCTGTTGGACAGAAATGCAGACTCCTGCCTCCCAGCCCGGTGCACTCCAGGGTTTCCTTTGCAGGTGCAGGGCAAGTTGGAGCAGTTTCCCCGACCTCTCTCAGTGGGCTTTCCAGTGCCACTCTTCTCTGTTGCTTTCATCCAGGGCATCAATGAGACGTACAAGAAAAACCTGATGGCTCTGAAGAAGTTTGTGATGGTGAAGTTTCTCAATGATACCATGGTGGACCCTCCGATCTCTGAGGTGAGGCAGGGCGAGTGCTGCTTTTGGGTGGTAGTTTGGTTCTTGCTTGCTCATTTCTGCTCTGTCCTTTGGTGGCAGAACTTGAGGTTGGTGAGGAGCAGGCCTGATACTGCACTGTCTCCAGCAGAAGCTGGTGAAAGCCTGCTTATCTCCTGGGAGCCCTTCAGCAACTCTTTCCTTGTTTTTATTCTGACAGTGGTTTGGGTTTTACAAAAGCGGCCAGGCCAAGGAGACCATCCCACTGAAGGAGACTTCACTGTACATAGAGGTATGTTCCGCTGGGGGCTGAGGGGCTCCTGCTATTTCCACTCTGAAGTGTCCCTGTAGAGGTCCTGAGGAGCTCTGAACCCCACAGCTCTGCTCTACTCACCATCTCTGCCATTCCCGAGGCACGGCCTCCTCTTGCCAGTCGCTGTCTGGGAAGGCATGTCTCTCCAGGATGGTTTGGCAGAGGGAATTACAATGATGTTCTCATGCCTGGCTCAAGATCCCCTTCAGCATGTGTTTAATTAACCCTGCTCTTTTTTAAAGCCTTAAGTCATCCATAATGCCTTTCCCCCCATCTATGAGAAGAACCTTTGAAGAGTGGAGGTGGAACCCCCTCTGCCCGCAACAAGCGTCTCTGACCATCAGTGCTTTTCTTTGTGGGGTGTTCCCCAGCCACTGCCAGCCTTGCTTGGCAGGGCCCCACACAGTCACTGCTTCTCTCTGCAGGATCGCCTGGGGCTGCAGGAGATGGACAAAGCAGGAAAACTGGTGTTTCTGGGGGTGAAAGGGGATCACCTCCATTTCTCCGAAGAGTGGTTTTACAGCACTATCCTCCCCTTCCTCCAGTGAAGCTGAGGGGAGGCTGCACCCTGGGAGAGCACTGGGAGAATCCATCACTGTAGTTAGTGCAGCTGCTACTGTGCAACAGCACTTTGTGCGTACAATCCTGCGGGGACCTGGGGAAGGGGAAGAAGAGGAATTTTTAGCTCAGCAGTGTCACAGCGTGCAGAGGTGGCACTTCTTACACTGCAGTAAGAGATTGGGATTCATCTGGATGTAATTACACTCCGAGAAGGGTGGATTAAGCCTTGCACTAACTCTGAAACGCTCCATCCTGCACAGCCCTGGTAAGTCTTACCTTCAGTTCTCGGAGCTGGGGCTGCGTCGGTCTCTTGGTGACGGCAAAACAATTAGCGAGGGGTTCGTTTTCCCTCTCGCCTGTTCCTCGCAGGACGCAATGGCAGTATTAACTGAAATTACTAGTGTTAAAGACGTTGCATCGCTTAAGGGCATCAGCAAGTAGACTTACATGGCTGTGTGCAGAGGAAAGATAGCACAGCCCATCCTTCAAGATGGGGGAAAAGGGCCAAATTTAGGGGTTTCTGGGGAAAAGGGAGGGGTTTGACTTAAACGGGTATTAACAGCTTGAACAGTCTTCAACTAATGGCTTGTTTTATGCACTTTTGTACAGCAACTGAAATCAATAAAGAATTTTAACCAACTAAAAGAGGTGAGATTTGACAATTACTGACAAATTGATTGGAGGGGAGTTGAGGAAAGTCTGTACTTCCAGGTGGGGAAAGGATTCAAAGCAGGGTTAGGCAGCAAAGGGCTCCCTGTCCTACCTGAGGTCCTGGGTGCCCCCAAAGAGTAAACAAGAGCCGCTGTAATGAGCAAGTTGGCATTAACTTTATTCTATCTTCTGTATAATCTTAAGTACATAAGAAAGGTTTTTTTTTCACAAGCCTCAGGAGAAGACGAGTACAAGTCACAGGACAGTCTCAAAATAAAAAAATTGCATATTTTTTTTTTTTTGTAAGTTTTGTCCTAGAGAAAAAGAACATTGACACTTTACAGAGGAAATGCATTTAAGATATGCTTATGCCACCCGAGGCGTTGGAAAAATGAAGGTCAAAGCACGTGCAGCTCCCTTTATGGGTCAGTACAGTACTGTGTCTTGGATCCATCACTCTGCCCCAGCGCCCTGGAACAGAGGCTACAAGCTTCCACCAAAGTAAAAAGCCAAGCAATGGGGGAAAGGGCAGGCTGAGAGGATTCACTTTACGGGGACCGACTGCGGATGAGGAAGGAAGTGATGAACCGACTTGATCCAACTTGGGTATTTACAATACTGCGCTACTGACCCTGGAATGGAGGAGACCCTTCCTCTGCAGAAGGGGACAAGTTCAGAAGAACCGTCCTGGAAGACTGAACCTGAGTTCAGCTGCTCTGAGAAGGAAGCCCTGGGGCAAAGATTCCCTTGCGAAGGGTGGAGGGCGCATGGAATAAGAGGTGCTCAGCTCCAAGCTACCAGCCAGACTGCTGGAGGGGCAACTGCAGTCGCCCCGCTGCAGTCTTCCTGTGGCACTGGTTAATGTAAAGCCTCCTGTCATGGCACAATCAGAAATACACTGAGCTAGTAGGAATGATAAAAGAGAAATCAGGGTGGAATGCTACGGCCCAGGTCCTCAGCCTTTGGTCCAAAGCCATTCCCACGTCCTGTAATGCCACCAACTAGTACAAAGAGCTGGAATTAGCAGCTTCCAGGACCTTGAGCCATCTGCCATAGCAACTGGGTACTCTGGACCCTGACATAAACCATTATTTGTCAAAAAGGGGACAACGTTCCTCTCTCACATGAACAGTTTGCTTAAAGGCAATACAAAAAAAAAAAAAAACCAACCCAAACAACACTCTTGAAAGCCAACTGCCAGTACTGGCTGTGAAGTTCACCCAAAATCTAACATGGTCAATTGGTGCAGTTAGATCGGACAAGGGGAGAAGAAAAAAATACACCTTCCTGCTAATAGATGTGGACAAAAACTGACCCGCCACCGACACCAAACCCCAGCCAGAGGTATTTCAGTGACGGCAGGTAGCTGTGTCTCCCGGGTAGAAGAGAAGCCGTTTGAGAGCAGAAAGGTACAAGAAATCTAAGAGAATCATCTGAAAGCAGATTTGTCCCACAGCAGGGCCAGGGGAGGGCATGAGCCTTGGAGCTTTTCTGTTTAGCCGGCAATTTCCGTCACGGTGGTAACCAACTTCTGACCGTTCCACACTGTCTTGAACTGTTCTGGGACAGGGAATTCAGTCTGGGGGGTAAAAATAGAAACCTGTTATCAAAAAACAGTTTACGACTGAGACCAGTAACTACTCCCACAGCTTTAGGCATTTCTTTTCTTAGATACATCCTGCACCACAAACGCTGCCTGTTCTGCCCCCAAGAGATCCTGAGGAAGAAGAAACTCTCACTAAACAGCAAATCTCTCACTGTAAACACAAACAACCTGCTGGTGTTACCATCTGATCATCACTCACGACCTCCAAGTCTAGAATTGTCCTTCCAGCCCTCACTGTAACTGTGACATCCCCTGCAGGGCCCAAAATCCAAATCCCACCTTGTGTTACCCCAACCCCGAGCAGACGATGACGACTTCAAAACCGAACACTTACAAAGTCACCACCCTCCGTGGGAATAAGGACATTCATCTCCGATGACTTGGCACTGACGATTTCGCAGTCTAGGGAGTTCTTGCTCAGGTACACATGGCAACCGTCTGTCTTGTTGATGGAAATCGTTGGCACTTTACCCATGACCTACGGCAGGGTGGGCAAAGCAGCAGTTAGAAGAGCACTAGGCTGAAATGGGCAATCACATTTTTCTTCTGCGCTTGCGTTCAAGACAAGAGGTTTGGCTCCAGCCCCCAACGCTGGATTCAAGCCCTCGCACCTTTGGCAAAATTCCAAAGTTATTTCTTGTTTTGATCCCTTGAGAACGAAACTACAGGGAACGCTGGGCAAACTGACCATCCCAAATCAGAGATGAAAACTGGAATCGGAGTAGATTCTACTGCTGGCCTCCTCACAGAAACTAATTTTTTCTCTAGAGCCCTGAAGCTGAGCTTCAGTGAGGCGAGGGTGAGCTGCAGAGCAGTGGGACAGATGGCGTTTCATGAATGTTCTCCACAGACGCGTATTCCTGTTCTGGAAATACGCAACTCGGAGAAGCAGATGCTACCGACACCCTGTTGCGCAGTGCAGCAGTCACACTCCAGGCAGAGAACACTCACCTGAACTTTGACATCCCTGCTGTTTATGATCTCTACGATGCCCACCACGTCGTCGAACACCAGGCCTAGCTTCTTGCAGTTATCTGCAAAGAAAAGACAGGGTCACTCACAGAAAGGTTTTGGAGATCCAGCCTCCAGCGGGCAGAAGCAGCTTTCAGGTTCTCTCCGCTTACCGAGGGTGATGGAGTTGATCTTGCCTTTGATTTGGAGTGTACTATTTGTGCACTTGAAAACATATGCTACCTGCTTCAGCTCTGTGTCACTGATTACCAGGTTAGTGGCATTCTCCTGGTTTTCCTGAAAAGGCAGGGAAAACGCACTTTATTTTTGGAATGCAGACCAATTAACCCCTGTGAACAGCAGGGCAGCACAGCCCCTTTCACAGCAAACTGCATCTACCCTCAGTCTCTTACAAGGAAGGTCTTCAGGAGACCCTCCTTCCCTGCTGCAGAGCTCCCATCCCTCCAACCCATCCACGCTGAAGCCAGGCACTCACCACTCTCCACTTTTTGCCCTCTAATTCTAGCAACGCAGGTGCCTTTGGAGAGGTTTTTTGGGAAGGATTAGCATTGCAGGCTGGTTTGGGAGCAGTGAAAGGTTTGGGTCCACTTCTCACAGGACCCCCTTGGTTCTTCAGTGCTGGATTCTTGTGGGTCTTCATGTCATCTGAAACATGCCTTAAGCCTGTAAGAGATGTCAAACCTGAGCTTCTCCAAGAACGCAGCTTCACAAACACCAGATATCGGTAATTACAACAATCATCATGATAATGTTTTTCAAAATGCAAATAAACTATTGCGACTGGGCCTACAGTGAGCCCAAGCACGAGTGACAGGAAGTGACAGAGGGAGCAAGGAACACCAGACACAATACTGACGAGAACACAAGATGTATGTAGAACCAGAAGGCACCAGCTCTTCCACTCCGCAGCTGGAAAAAGCCCCGAGCCAAGCACCTCGCTCTTGTTTCACGTCTGTCCTGATGCACTGACCAGGTAACACACAAAAGGGCTCAGTTTTGTGCAAATATGAATAGGTACAAAATCGCACCTTGTGTACACGTGGGCAACCAAAAGGCTCCCTCTCTCTGCTCCAGCTGGAAATTAATCTCTTGCTACACCCGACAGATGAGGCTGAGAATTCTAACTCAGATGTGCTCCCTTCCTCCCTGTGAGCTGCCTCGGGGCTGCTTCTGGCTCCCAGCCTCATCCTCAGCCCAGATGGTTGTTTGTTAACAAGGATTCACAGCTGCTCACGGCTGGCCTCCCTCTGCTACCTATTTCCACCTACCAGAGGTGATGCCTTCTCCCCGGTTGATCTGGGCGAAGAGCGCGGAGCGGGAGGCAGAGTCGTCTGTGCTGGAGCTGGTGGGGGCAGGAGCAGGGGGAGGAGGAGGGCCTGGTGGGGGTGGCGCAGCCCCGGCGGGGGGAGCAGATGGTGATTTAGTCCCTTCCGTTGCTACAGGACCCTGTAAGAGGCCAGCAAGAGGCAAGGCAATTGCAGGAGCTCCGTATCCGCTGCAATAATCGTCCAATACTCAGCTAAGGAGCTCCTGCAGACGTCCCCAGCACTCACCGTTTTGCTCCAGGTCAGCCCCGTGGTGTGATACTCTTTGATATAGGCCTGCAGCTCTGTCCAGATGCTCAGGTAAGCTTTCACCCAGTCCACGTGCTTTTTATCTCTGAGGACACAAGGAGATCAGGAGGAGTGAGCCGGTGCATTCCCCACTAAAACCCAAGGACTACAAACACGTCTTTACATCTCTCCACCTCCCAGCCCACGGGCAAGACGCAGCTGGACCAGCACAGCAGCCTCGCGCCTCCAGCACCACGTTCCAGCTCCAGTATTAATCTCACACCCCAGGCAGAAGGCCACAGGCCTGTTCTGCACCATAACCCTTTTTAATTGAGGAGTCTGGTACTTCCAACAAGAAGTTGCTGCCCTGGGACACGGCTCAGCCACCAGATGATGCAGCGACAAGAGCAGTGATACACTTGCTGCAGGAGATTCCAGCTGCAACACAAATGCAAGGAATCTTGCATTCCCTAAGGATCAGGAAAAGAACAGCTAAGTGAGGCTTTATAAATACACCCTGCCTTTAAAAGGAAGACTGAATTAAAGAGCAAGGCAGCCGTGGTTAGATACCGGAGCAGCCCCCACACACCCAGTTAGCTGTGTTCAATGACACCTTTAAAAGAAAAAAGGTGAACTTACACATCCTTGTACTCCTTGAGGATCCGGTTGGTATAAAACATGGCAGCATCAGTCATTTCCTTCACATACGGACCAGGCTTTGGAGCCTAAAGAAGAAAGAACACATTAGCATGGAGCAGCTGACCAGGGAGCCAGGCTTTTCCCAGCAGCCCAAAGAAACCATTTCCCACCAGAGCTCTTACCATGGCCACCCAGCCCAGGGCTGGGATGCTCTCGCTGACTGCTGATAAGTGATTGAACAGTTTGCTACCACGGTTCTTCTCCCTGAAATTCTGCACCACCTGGATTTGCTCCGAAATCGGTTTCAGAAGCGATGAAAATGCATTCTGCGGGACAAGAGGGACGATAACAGTTAAGAACATTAGTGTTGCTCTGAAATGGCTGCACGTCTTCATGGGCAGCTCTGCTGAGATGATGGTCACTCAGAGGAAGACTCCAACTGGCACCAGTTATTGCTGCAGCTCTGGTCCAGGCTTGGCCCTCCCTGCGAGCCCAGCTCAGTCCCGCAGCCTGGCTCCTCCAGGGCTGAACTCATAGCTCCCAACTGGATTGGTGCGATGGGAGAACGCCAAGAACTGTGACTCATGTTCAATCCCAGAGACACTGACAAAGCTTGTTAGTAACGAGGACAGAAATAGCATTTGCCTTTCCTGGATTCTTTTGTTCCAAGACAGTTTGTCAAATTTTTTCTCTCCTTTATAAACCCTCAGAGAAAGGGGGTGCTTAGCAGGTTTTTGCAGTTTGGGATCTACAGCCTGCGTTACAATCGGAGTCGCAGCAAATTCTCAACTCACTCTCTCAAGCCAAGTAACTTCAGGATTCAAGTTACTCCTCAGGTCAATCCAAGCCTTTAATATTTGGATGATAAAAATTGTTTCTGTGTATTGTCCACTTGGAACCATGACTGAAAGCGCTTGCAAGTCTTCTGAGGTGAAAGCAGAACAGCCAATTAAACGGTTCCAGAGATGCCTCTCAGGCAACTTTTCTGTCCACTAAAATTGGAAATTCTCCTGCTGGTGGCAGCAGTGAGGGACAAATTTGGGCAAAACTTGCTTTTCAAAGCCTCGGCATTTCCTTTCGCTATCCCTTCCTCTAGATGAACACAGAGAAGTTCCAAGGACCACCAGCCAGGCTACACTTCCAGGAGCTCCAGCCTAATGCCACTGTCAAGTAAAAGGATGGGGAAACTCTTTGCCACGAGCAGTGAGAATTCATACATTTTAAACTGGCTTCTCCAGAACTGACTAGACTCCTGTAAAACAACCTGCACAAAGACCTAGACTAGATTAAGATGGTTGTTTGTTCATAATCCTTTATTTAAATAATGTGTCAGTGGAATTTGTAAGCAGATTCTCAGACCAGAGGCTACGCAGAGCAGCATCCCAGCAAGCCTGGGGAAAGATAAACAACCTTCCAACGCTGAGTCTGGGCAAAAAAAAGATGCAGATATATTTTGCAGTGAATAGGAAAGCAGCACAGAAATGCAGCCAGCACAATGTAACAATAGAAACCATGGCAGAGCCGGGTAATAACTGCAAAGAAAAGCAAGGTGGGATCCTGTTGCTCAGGAAAAAAACCAGTTCTCAGCAGGGAAAAGCCAATGCATTCAGGATCAGATTCTCAGTCACGCATCCTGCTGAGAAGCGGCAGCCTAGGGTAAAGTGTTAAATTACTTGCTAAGGACAAATCAATCCTAAAAGCCTAGCTATTATTCAGAGGCCATTCAATAGAGACAAGTGTCTGTTATACTTCAGAAGGAGTTTAATGCCTGAAAGTCTATAAGCAGCACATAATGAAAAGCGCTCTCTAGGCAAATCCCACTGTGGCTCCTGCCTCAGACGAGTTCCTGTCTGCAGGTTGCATCTGGGGGAACAGTGATTGTGCAGACCTGGTGCCAGGTGAAACTCGAGACAGACGCGGTGAGATGACACTCACAAGCTGCTCTCACAGCTACAGAAAACCTGTAGCTCTAAAGGCTGGAAAATGCCAGTTCTGCAGCTCTAAGAATCAAGCCCCGGAATTCTGCCCGGTGTTGGGTGAGCACCCAGAACAGTTCACGCTTTCAGCAAGTGCCACCTCATGGGTGTAAGTGTCTCCAGTCCTCCTCTGGTTCCTCTTTTGGAGCAACAGTAACGGTCCAGATTCCCCTACACTTGCAGTGATCCCTGACTCTGAGATAAGGGCTCACAAGGTTTCTGATGAATGATTCCCCAGACTTACCTCTGTTGGCTGCTGATGTTGAGATGCCATCACCAGAAGAGCCCTCTCGCTCATCAAGCCCGCATGAACCATCTCAGCCTAATGATAGAGAGAAACATGAGAGAGCTTCCCTTGTGCCCAGCCTAACACTAACAGTCATTCAAGCTCCCACTGCCCGCAGTTCCCAGTCTATAAGAAAGCAGCTGCGCTGATCTCAAAGCAAACAGTCTTGGAGACACCCATTCTCAGAAAAAGCTTACAAGAGTGGAACAGCTCTTGAGCTGGGTAATTTATAGGTCTCCTGAAGGCATGCACCAAGGTCCATAAAGAGAGCTAGCACCTAACTAACAGAGATTTCAAGGAGGTTTGATTCATAGAGTGTGTAGGTGGCAATCTGCTGGAGGTTATCTGGGCATCTGCATCTGTTTTGAATCCTCAGGGATTATAAACATCCTAGAATGCGGCGCTGAAGGAATGCAAACACTGACAGAAAACTTGGCTCTCAACAACCCTGAAGAACAAGCAGCATCAATTTAGGGCAGAGAGAGAACGTGAGTCCTTACGTGCTTCTGCACATCCCCGCCAACTTCTTTGCTGATCTTGATGTATTCAGCTACTGGGCCAGCCAGAAGGGCATCAAAAGCCTGCACGTACTGAGCCACTCCTGCAGAGAAGGAACCAGAGCACAGGTATCACCGAGAGGCCACGCTCAGCCTTCCCCCCAGCTCATGTTGACCGAAGGCAGGAGGCTCAGCCCGGAGCAGGCAGCTGAACGCAGACAAGGGAAGCGTTGCAGCCACAGGAAGTCTTTATCTGAGCAAGACGGTAACCGCAGGCCTCTCTGCGCTTGCGCAGTATCTGCTGCGAAACTCACTTCCCCTCTGTGCAGGCAGTTCATCCAACAGCCCTTCGCAAACCCTGCGTGAGCAGCACCTGCTCTGCAACAGCTTCTCCTGATGCCCCACTGGCCCTTCAGCCCAGGGACTCCTACAGGGCGACGCTGCTGGGGAGCTGCTGTTGGGGCTTACCTTTGGAAGAGCCATCTCCACACATGCCAGGTCCTTGGCACACCGTCTCCAGGCGCTCCACAGCCTTCTCCAACCGTTCAACCAGTCTTTCCATATCTACCGCTGTCCACGACCTGCACGAACAGAAAGCAATTATCCTCTGACAGTATGAAACTCGTACGCCAAACACCGAGGAGGGTTTATCAGCTCTCTGGTACAAGCTCTACCAGTTCCAGAAGAATAATTTCTACCTAGCTTTGCACCCTGACGATGGGCAGCGAGGTAACCCTCAGATTTGCAGGGACATCCAGATTATGCAACATGCATAATGCTTACAGCCACTTTCTATTGCTACAGTCGCTCCTCAACGGCCACATAGTCTTATCCCATTGTAAGGATTTCTTACACATATAAGGATACTAAAACTTTCAACTTCTGACCTTGTATTGACACCATTAAATAAAACAAAGGTCTGCACAGAACCTCACTGCAGTCAGTCCTTGGCCAAAGTCCCAGCTGTGCCCAATATATTATAGCAAATCAAGTACGATTGCTTCAGTGGGAGTTCACACACTTTGGGTTAGAACTAGCAGGTTTGATTCCAGAAATGCATCTGCAGGGACCTCCCAGAGCCTCGAATTCCTCCAAGGAACATCTATAACACCAGCATCGCTACAGCAGAGAGCATCAGCCTGCAAAACGAGCCACCCTGGCACACACTAAGAGGAGCAGCTGCACAAGCGAAGAAGGAATAGCTCCTTCTGCAACAATGCGCCCCTGTTCATCCTCTCCCTCTACAGGCTTTGGTTTCTGAATGGCTGAATCTCCTCTGCAGGCCCTGCACAGGAAGGAGATTTAGGCACAGAAGTCATCTGAAGTGTCTCATCTGGAAAAGTCTTAAGTGTCCTATAAAACTTTCCATTAATTACTGCTTTGCAGAGACTCTGCACCAAGGAGCAAGACGAGTCACGCTCCAAGCACACTAACGCCCGGGGAATGCAGGGAGGGAGCAGCAAGTCACCAATTGCATTTTTATCTTATCACCACTCATCAAAAGATTTTGCAACATGAATCACAATTACGGCCTGGACTCAGCTTCTTTCTTATTGCAACAGCCTGCAAGGGCTCAAAACCCTGCCTGAGGGAGAAGGTCCTTCCCAGCATCCCCAAAAAGGGAGACCGGGTTCACCCAGCTGCATCGATGAACTGGTACTAGATCTCCCTCGGAAACGAAACTTGAAGTTCTAATTAGGGGTTTGCATTTGCTCACAAGCCTTCTCAGCCCTGCTTCAAAGTGCGTGTTTTCACCCAATTTCCAGAGGATGTGGGGCAGATCCAGTATTAGTCACAAGCGGCACTGATGTCACAAGACAAATAAGGCCATTTTCTACCCCTCTTTCGGCTGCTTGCATCAGGAGAAGTAGCACCGATGAGGGGGGGAGGGCTGGGGGGAGAGGCCACCCCCCTTCCAAGAGGAAGAGAGCGGTTTCCTCCTCTGCGCAAGAGCGAGCCAGGGGAGATACTGTGCATAAAACCGGACAGCAGCGACTGGACGCCTTCCAGATACAAAAAAACCAAAAGTTCAGAGAGGCTGAAACTCGTGGGCGGCCACCCGTATAATCAACAGTAATGAATACCTCTTTTTTTTTTTTTTTCTTTTGAAAATTCTGTACAATGTAGAAATCCTGACCGCAGGATCGTCAGCGCTCTGCCGCATCCACAACGGGGCTCACGTCTTCAAGTGGGAGCGCAGCCAAGAGCGGGACTCTGCCTCCCCCGCTCTCAGCGCACTAAAAGGGTGGTTTTTTTTCCCCCAAAAGAGCCACCTGTTAAGGAAACTCTCCTACGCTTCAAGAGCGCAGCAAGATAGAGGGGTGTAGTGCAGGGGTTTGGGGAAGGACAGCAGGTTTATAGAGCGCCGGGCAGACAAAGCTGCTGTTCTGCACCACTGATCCCCACCACATTCCACGCGAGGCTCTAATCTGATCAGCCCCATTACCGAGTCACAAACTGCAGTTCAAATCAGGATTACAAACCAGAAAGTCCAGATGGAAAGCTGCTTCCGACCCCCGGCAATAAAACAGGCTGTTGCGAGGAGCGTATCGCACCAGCTCTAGATACGCTGTCGGGATTAATGTCCTTTAACAAGAAAGTGTTCCTTGAGATTCAGATTCCTCCCAGTCTCGTGCCGTTTGACACGTCCTTCCCCGACCTCGGTGGGTTTCCTTGACAGAAGCCATGAACTCCCAGTGCTGAATAACCAGCTTTGCAAACTATCTGGCAGATGGTGAACTCATTTTCATTTCTGTTTAATGGGAGGCATTAGGGCAACTCGCGAGATAAGTCACTCAGTAAATTGGCAGCAAAACCAGAACTAAGTGCAGGCAGCACAAAGTCTCAGAGCCGGTACCTGTATCTCAGTTACTCCCTGCTAAAACTATCTTTGACTCACCCTTAACTATGCCCTTTGCCCCGTGGATGCAGCTCTTTCTGCCATTTTCATACCTATCCAGAATGAAATAAAAATATTTAGTTGTAGCTAACCTCAACAGCCGAAGGCTGCAATCTGGAGAGATTAGTGTTTAGCAACAGAGAAAAAGAAATATGTATAACAAAGTGGACCTGCTTGGGCTACATCTAAGCAGTGTTTTGTCTGTTAATCACTCTGAATGTGGAATAGTTTGTCAGTAAGTGACAAACCGACTTCACAGATCTCAGTACTAAAACAGGATCTCAGTTGGCTTCTTCAAAGAGGAAGCCAAGACGTACAGGTCATTGGGAGTCATTTTTGTCGAGCACGTGGTCCCGTGCTCAGGAGGAAGGTGAAAGGGTTGGAGTTCTCCAGCTGCCAGAAGTGGAGTTGAGACGATGCTCTCCCTTTTGGGACCGTAATGCAGGATTTAAATCTAGGTCTTGTTTAAATCCAATTGAACTTTGATTAGCAATGGAGCGGAAGCTATGGACTCGCAGCAAACCCACATTTCACCCTGGGCCAGAAAGTCCATTCATTCTCATAGCATTCATTTAGTTAATCTATTAAACTTTTTATTTCCAAGCCTTTATTTCCATCAAAGCTTGGGAACATGGCTTTGAACACCCTGTACAGCAAACAGCCTTTCATCTACAACGAGACACTTGATATACTGAGCAGAGCAATAAAGGGAAGGGATTTTATTTGTAAAAACACTAGCTATCCCAAAGCCCTACAACACCA
Source organism: Calidris pygmaea (assembly GCA_003697955.1). Classification (NCBI taxonomy): domain Eukaryota; kingdom Metazoa; phylum Chordata; class Aves; order Charadriiformes; family Scolopacidae; genus Calidris; species Calidris pygmaea. Next base: position 1,128,776 of record QJSC01002227.1, on the reverse strand, counting down.
CAGCGAGGGGAGTTTCCTGTTTGGAGAATATCAAGGAGTCGGAATGTCTCAGCCAAAGGCCGGTCCCCAGAGGAGCGAGCGAGTGAGTCCTCATAAAACCAGTATAAATTAAATTCTTCCGGTTGCACACTAACCCGAGTCCTGGTTTAGACATTCTGGAAGAGACAAATGTTAGTTTTATAGCCAAAGCAAGTCAAACCTACGCCTCTGTTCAGATTCAGCCTTCGTGAAGGCCGACAAGCTGCTGTCAGCAACATGAAATTTGCATCAGCTACTTCCTGTTTCGACAGGCAAAAGGAATAAAGATGGGACAACTAAATTAAGAACATACCACAGTTTATTTCTGAGCTGACACTGGAATATCTCAGGGGATCAGCTACCAGATGATTCCCAACATTTATATCTTCCAAAAGCCCAAAGAATTTTCTTTTTTTTTTTTTTTTTTAAACAGTTCAACTCATCAAATAAGGAACTATTTGAAGCAAGACGGGACTCAAATGCCTGATTTTAGTCAGTTGTCAGGCCCAGCCAGGAACACAAGAGAGCTATTGCTACCCCCAGCAGCTGCCAAGCCAGAGATCTCCGCTGTTTATAGTACAACAACGCTCTCTGACACGGCTCCAGAACCCATGGTGCCCACCGCTGGTATTTCAGAGCCACTTTATTTAGAAAACCAAAAGCACTTTAAAAAAAAAAAAAAAAAAGAAACAATAAATCCATCTGGACTCTATTTAAGGTCTCTCAAATAACAAATCCTACTGAAGTTATTAAAAAAATGTTATTTGGCATTTTTAGTCAAGCATTAAGAGATGGTCGAAGTGTCATTTCACTCCACACTACAGCAAGAGCAAGGCCTCCTTGTTCATCACAATTATAAGAAATAGGAGATTTGCACTTGCCAGACTCTGTTGCTACGCTCCTCTCGTTTCCATCCCCTGCCAGGGCCATGAATCCACCAGGGAAGTAACTGAGGATCTGGGATCTAAGCTAAATTGGATACAGCACCAAGCTGCCCATCAAGGATTCAGAGCATCGCACCCCGTCAGCGTCCCTGCCCAGCCCTGCCTGCTCAAGCAGAGCCTGCTTGGCTGAACTTGGTTACGTGAATAATAGGGGGTATTTTGGGCTTTCAGAGAGCTCAGCAATATTCCGGGGACACAAGGATGGCCTCAGGAAGAGAAAGGGAGTACCGCAGTGCCCCGAGGTCACCGATTCCTGATTTTTCAGGGATGTGCACCTACAGCCCAGGTATTGGGGAATTCCACAACCCGACGTGCAAAATCCTGTCACCCGACGCGTGAAACACCCATATTGGGGTGTTTTTTTTTTATTTATTTCACTGTCACTCTATCCAAAGCAACCCATTACACATTTATCCCACCTTAATCACCACCAAAAGGCAAAGGAGGAGCCAGCAACAGGCTAAAGCCAGGAACCGGCCCCGGCCCAGCGAGACGGAGGGGGAACCCGCCTGCGGGAAGCACAAACTGCAGAAATAACCCGGCTTGAGGCCGCGTCAGGTCCTGGGGCGGCGGAAAACTGGGTATCTCACCTGGGCACACACCCCTCCCTCCCTCCGGGAGTCACCCAGGCGCTGCCACCGGCCCCAGGGGGACCCACCGGCCCCAACACTCCCCACATCACCGGGAGAGGCGGCTCCGGCCCCAAAGCCACCGGCAGACCCCCCAAGCTCCCCCCCTTCCAGGGGACGGAGCCACAACGGGCCACGATCAAACGCCTCCCGCCGGGGCTGTGTGGGCAGGCACCGGCCCCCAGCCCGCCCCTCCGTACCGGGATGGACGGCAGCGCCCCCGGCCCCGGTAATTTGTGTCCCCCAGGCAGAATTCGGGCGCAGAGACACCCCACCCCTCCCCCTCGACCGGGCCCCCGCCGCAGGAAACGCCTCCGCTCCGCGTAGGAAGCGCCGGTGGGCGGAGGCGGGCGCCGGTAACAGCCGCGTCGGGGAGTTTTCACCGTTCCGTGCCTAAATTAACCCGAAACCTCCATGTTTAACGGATCTACCCCCAGCAACCGGGCAGGAGCCCCTCCCGCCTCCCTGCGCCTGCCCAGCGCTACTCCTGCAGGCGGACAGAGCCGCCCCCGCCTCGGGCGGGCCCGACCCCTCACCGGCGCCCCCCGGCCGGCAGCGGGGCCCGGCGCAGCGGGTCGGTGTGCGGCTGCACCCCGGGAGCCTCCTGCCGCCGATACCGGCTCCGGGAGAGAGCCCGCAGCCCCGTCCGGGAGGTCGTCCCCCTCCCCCCCGCCCCGGCGCTCACCTCCCCGCCGCTCCCGCTCCGCCGCCGCCGCCCGGCGCCGCCCAGCACCCGCCGCTTCCGGCCCCCGCCCCGCGCGCCGGAAGTGCGCACGGCGCGGCGCCGGCGGGGGAGGAGCTTGGGTCCAACGCCGCCCTGCGATTGGCGGGTGTGGGAGGGGGGGGGGTGAGGGCGTGGTCGAAGAGAGGGCGAGGGGCGGGGTCTCGCTTGGGGGCGGGGCCACGGGGGGCGGTGGGAGGGGGCGAGGGGCTGGATGGGGATTGAGACCCCCAGGGAGGGCAAGGACCCCCGGAGAGGGGCTGGGGGGGCTCCGAGGTCCCCACAGAGGGGCTGGAGGGGCCTGAGAGCCCCCGCGGGGACAGTGGGAGCCCCCCCGGGGCAGGTCTTGGGGGGGGCTGTTGGAGCAGTGGGGTCCTCAGGAGGTCCGGGACCCCCTGGGAGGGATTGGGGACCCCTGGGAGAGGGTTTAGGCTGGAGGTTGGGCCCGAGAGATGTGGCTGGGGGGGGGGGCTGAGCCCCGGGCCCCCAGGGTGGGGCTAGATGGGATGAGCCCCCCACCCTGGGGAGGGGGATGGTCCCAGCATTGCAGAGGCAGAACTTGGCTTGGGAGGGGGGTGGCCTGGGCTGGGGGTGGGAGGAGGTGGAAGGGAGACATTGGGTCCTCTGGGATGGCATCTGGCTGTGTTGGCCCGGGGGGCTGAGATCAAGGCCCCCCCTGAGCCGTGTGTGGTGGGTGCGGGATGGGAGACAGGTCCCGCTGGGGATCGAAACAGCTACACCCCCACACAGGGTCAGTCCTGGGGGGCTCTGGGCGGGTGCTGGCTCCGGGTGGCAAAGGTGGTCTTCCTTTTGGGGTGTGCTGGCTCATCCCAAACATCCAGCAACTCCTACGGAGCTTCCCCGAGTACGGGGCACTTTGGAACCTTGTGCTCATGCACCCTCTTTGGTCTGAGGGTCTCAAAGCACTTGCAGAGGGTGGATAAATGCTGTTGCCCCAGCTTCGTTGCTGGAGAGACCGAGAACAGGGTGGTCAAGGGAAAAACAACTCAGAGCCAAGAAGAGGTCCCTGGAGTCAAGATGGGATTGTTCCTACAGAAGGCTCCGCTGTCTGCTTTTACCATTAAGGCAGGACTTGCTCTAAAAAGGTGTTTGCTGCCATGGCTAGAGGAAGGGCAGTGATTGTCCCTCCCTGCTGTGAGGGACTTGGAGCTTTGCTCTGCGTTTTCGGGGCGCAGCAGCCCCGGGGAGGGAGCTGAAGCTGAGCTGGGGGGTCTAGTCCCGGCGAGGGCTGGGACACGTTGACAGGATGGGAAGGAGGAGAGAACTCGGTGAGGTCGGCTGACTTTACCACGGCTTCCTGCCCTCTGCTCCGCTACCATAGATGGTCACGTCTGCCGCAGTGAGGGCTGGAAGTGGGGCCCATCCACCACCGGGCTCCAGAGCCGAGATCCAGGCTCCATCTGCGGGATCCCAGCCGGGGCAGGCGGGATAAGCCAAAGGCTGGGAGCGGGATCACCGGGAGCGTGGCTCTGCTGACATCTAGTGAGGTTGTCTCCTCCGGCTTCATGCTCCCTGCAAACTGGGGAGGCGTTCAAAAACCCTTGGAGGGGTTGATTTTTCCCAGCAGCCAGTGGATAGGAGTCATGTGTCTTCTTGGTGAAGAGGCAGCTCACCACTGTCCCCCCCTCCATGCAGCCCCCCCAGCGCTGAGCCCTGGCAGAAGCACACGGAGCCAAGTGGGATCCGCATCGCTGCCCTCACACCCTCCTTCCTGCAGATGAAACGAGCAGCTCCCTACAGTCACCAGTGCCATTTGCCAGGTTTTCTGCTTTTCTTCCCTCATTTTCCACCCTGCCAACACCTGGTCTGCCTCTTGCAGCTGTCTCCATCATGACCAGATACTTTAGGATCAATTGACGTGATGCAAAATAGAAAATAAAGTACAGACTTTTGTTTTTTTTCCCATGCAGCCGATGACTTATATTTTATGGCATCCTGTAGTGGCCACAGCAGTGAAGGACCAGCCATGAATCCTCTCCATGGGGAGATTTAGATTAGATACCAGAAAGAAATTCTTTGTTGTGAGAGTGGTGAGGCACTGGAACAGGTTGACTGGGGAAGTTGTGGCTGCCCCATCCCTGGAGGGGTTCAAGGCCAGGTTGGAGGGGGCTTGGAGCAACCTGGGCTGGTGAGAGGTGTCCCTGCCCAGGGCAGGGGATTGGAACCGGATGATATTTAAGGTCCCTTCCGACTCTAACCATTCTATGATTCCATGATTCCGTGTCCTGTCCCACTGGTGCGAGGGCAGCGGTGGTCCTGGTGGGCACCATAGGCAGGAGCATTTGTGAGAAGGAAGCGAGACTGGGGAGGGGAACTAGAAATAACTGGTGACCGGGGAGAGGAAGAGCACTGCTCACTGGGGATATCGACACCCAGCCCCAGGCCGGTGTGTTTGCTTCTGGGGTGGGTCTGTTCAGCTGAGTGTGTGTGCTTCCCAAAGGAACAAAGATCAAGTTCCCGGCAAGGCTGGGTCCCAGAAGAGCTGCGTGTTTACAGAATGACTGTAAACCAGGTCAGTGCTCTGTGGGGCATCCTGGTGCCCATAAACTGTGCCAGCCTTTGACCGTCACTGTCCTGTCTCCAGGGAAAGGCTTACAGCCTTCCTGTGCTGCTGCCAGGTGGTTGGCGCCTCATCCCCCTTTCCTCTGAGTGTTGTGGGGATATTTGCTTCCTTTTTTTAGGCACGAAAAGGCTAAAATGTCTTTGTGTCCCCTAGACAGCGCCCTTCGGCTTGTTGTAGCTGAAGGAGAGCACTTGTCCCCACTCTGTTGTGGTGTGAGGAGGCCACTTGTCCGAGCTCCAGCCCAGGTCCTTGTGGTGCTCAGCCCCTTCCGACTCCTCCCCAGGGGCTAAGGCTTTCAGAGCTCCTTGAGCCATCTCTGGTTAAGGCTAAGCCCGAGTGCTGGCCTGCACACAGCATTTCATTTCCCAGCAAAGCAATCTAAAGCTTCATTCATGGAAAAAGGGGTAATTTTTTATTTATTTTGGGTAGCAGGGAACCCTCTCACTGCCCCATCAGTTTCTGGCCACGTGCTGGCTGCTTACATCCTTGGAAACAGTGGCTTTGCAAAATATTAACTAATTTGGCCCACCAAAACAGGTCGGTAGCCTTCGATCTGTATTTGCAGATAAAGTGAGTGACCTGAGCTGGGTGGCACAGACAAGGTGACCCCTGGGGACAGCTATACCCAGGAATGCCTCTGCGCAGCTGGCCCTGGGTTAACTCTGCCTTCCCCGGCTGGTGGCAGAGCCCAGGCTGGAAGGGGGTCACTGTGCCAGGGAGGCGGACCTGCTCGCCACGACCTGCTGCCCAGCACCTCCATCCTGAGCACAGCCCTGCTCTGACGGTCCCGCTTCGCCCCAAGAGATTCCCAGGCTGAGCTGATTTCCACCTGGATCTATTCCCTGATCCAGCCCTCCCTCCCCCAGAGACTGTCAGACACCCTTTTTTGTGGAAGCCCATGCTTGGTTCAGCTTGAAGTGTCCCCTGGATGATTTCTGCTGCAGCGTGGGGCACACAGGTCCCTCCATCCCAGTGGTGAAGGGAAAACTGTCCCCACCAGCAGTGGTTTGAAAGTTTCTTAAGTCTCCTCCTGCTGTGAGATAAACCCGGGGCTCTTTGACCTTTCCCTGGGGATAAGGAGGTGGGTTATTCCTCGCCCTCTGCAAGGAGCAACTTTTCACACTTCCACTTATCCCCCGTAGGGTAAACAGCCATAGCATGGCCACTCTCACCTTGGGGACTGTCACTCCTGCTGCCCCCGTCTGCCTCATCCAGGAAAGGGGGGGACCCACCTCTTGGGAAAGCCACCTTTGGTGACAAACAGAGGATGCGAGTCCAATTTCACAGGTTCATGTGCCGCCCTTTGGAGGCCATGACTGATGATTGCTTGGTTTTGTCACCCCCCAGGATGACTGCCCTGTGCTTGGGGTCTGGCTGTGCCCCATCACCTCTCAGCCCCCTTTCCCCCTGGCACATCCAGCCCTCATGGCACATCACTGGCTTGAAATGCCCCTCTGAGAGCTCTGCAAGAGCAGCAGAGCTGCCCACCAGTCCAGACTCAGCCACGAGCACTGGGAGCACTGGGTGCTGGCACCCATCAGGCTTCCCCAGGTCTCAAGGCGAGCCTTGCAGCTTGACCAGAAGCCCTGGGCAGCGTTCGGGGTGCCCTAACATGCTCTGATGAGAGTCAGTGGAGAGAGGGGAGGGCCACAACAGCCTGCCCTCCCCACTGAGTGAGCCCCAAGTGCTGCACCTCTGCCAGGCTCTTTCTACGAGCCCCACTGCTCACATGCAGTTTGTGAACAAGGCTCTTTCCTTTGTGAACAAAAGGGACCAGACTACCCACTTCCCTGAGCAGGACAGAAAACTTCTTCTCCCATCCAGCATGGACAGCAGAGCCCCCCCAAACTCAGGGGAAGGCTCCCCAAGTCCCTGGCACCAGATGGCTTACCCTCACCCCTTAAATCCCCATCAGCTGGGAACCGGGGCTGAGCCCCAGCACCCGCATAGGGTTTCTGGGCAGCACAGCCCATACGCTGTTACAGGCATCACCTCAGCAGGTGGTTCATGCACAGCTGACACCCCCCATTTTCCATGTTCTGGCTTTGATTTCACAGGGCCAGCCCTGCCCCAACCCCAGCCCCAGCGTATGGCTCACCCCGCCGGCACGGGGGACACAGCAGGGATGTAACTCCAGCTCGGGGGACACAGCAGGGATGTAACTCCAGCTCAGAAGGGAGGCGCTTCCCAGACGCTCGGGTGCATTTGCTCCCTCACCAAGGTCAGTGTGGATGAAGCCGTAGCCCAGCTGCTGCTGGAGGCCAGCATCTCCCCACACAGTTCTGGCCAGAGAGGCTTTCTTCATGCTTGGACCCAAAGCCCTCTGTAATCACAACTGAAGCAAGACATGGTCTCCGCTTCAAGGCTGGAGTTTTGCCCAGGGCTCAATGCTATCAACTCCTGTGGTCATTTCCACCCACCCCCTTGCATCTATTTTCTTAAAAGCCTCAAATAGAGGAGGTGTGCTTAGCTAGGAATGTCTGGGCCTTGGTTCAAGCTCAGTGTGCTTTTAGTCTCTTGAGTTGGCCGCAAAAAAAAAAAACCAAAACAAAACCTGAACAGAGACTCCTCACGAACCCCACAGAGCCAAGAAAGAGGTGGCAAAGAATAAAATGTCCCCGATTTCTGTTGGAATTCTTTGAAAAGAAAAGCTAGCAGCAATCTTTCAAATCCTTGGAGGCAGCAGCACTGCCCACACCCCTCGGAGGCAGCCAGGTCACAGCAATGGCCAGGATTACTCCTCGCAAACCCAGCCAGGAGCGGGGCAGGGGTCAGTACATCTGCAACATATCTCAAGCTCTGTGCTCGGCTGGAGCATTGCCGTCCTCCTCTACCTCTCGCAGGGGCTGCAGATGGGACCTACCTGCCACAGGGGCTTCAGAGCACACTGGCTTTGTCCTGCAATCGTTCCTTCGCTGCAAACTCCATCCCTGGGGGAGCAGGGAGCTCCCAGGCCAAGGCTAGCACTGCCTCTCACCCCCTGCTCAGCACAAAGCCAGCTCCCAGCCTCCTTGCATCATCCCTTTTGCTTCTTTCCATGACCCCACCATGGTGGCAGAGTGGGGCCCAGTTAAGCGTTCCCAGCTAAGGTCTAATCCCTCTGGCTATTTTTAAAATCCCCATCCTCATTCCAGTCCTTTGTACCCAAATGCGGAACAAAGGATGAGCCCTCCTTCCCCTGACCCCCCCCCCCCCAGCGCAGAGGGGCCGCTCTCGCCTCAGCCGCTTGGCCCTACCAATTTCTTGGTGTGACAAATGGGCTGGACAAAAGGCAAGAAACCCGTCCCCCAGCACCGTGGCCGTGGGGACAGAGCGGCAGAGCCAGCACAGTCCCCTCACGCTGGGGATTTGCCCCAGCTGTATGGGCAGCTGCTTCATCTCCAGGGCATCCTCTCCCCATGTGCATACTCCACTGCATTCACACTTGTCACAGGAGTGCAGTGCTCCCGCTGAGCGGGGAGGGCAGGGCTCTCCCCATTTCTGCTGCAGAGAGAGGAATGTGAGAGCAAGGTATAAATATCCGTGAAGATTAGTGCTTGCCCAGCACTCTGCCCCGGGAGAAAGTGTTGGGTGTCACCCACAGCCCACATTCCCTTCCTTCTCCGCTCCCCGGCTGCCTCTCCCGTTTCCAGACCCGGGTTCACAATCTCCGCAGCCAGCACTTTCATTTCATTCCACCCTCCACCCCCGTTCTCTCTTGAAAGGGAGAAAATAATAGAGCCTTTGTTGGTGGCTGCGGCGCAGGAACCCGGACAAGGAGCTGCACAGGGGTAAGGGGCTGCCGGGCACGGCCGCCTGCTGGGATTATGGCATTCCTGCGCCTTCGGCTCAGGAGAAGTCAATCCTGCACCCCGTGGCATGTAAAGGGACCCTGGGCTTGCTGACATGCACAGAAAAAGCAGCCAAAAGAAAAAAAAAAAATGCTCCACACCCACACTGCCGGCTTCCCCCGCTTTTATGTAAATTAATATTAATAGGTCCTCGAGTTCGGTTTCTGTACAGATATATACAAATAGGAAATAGTTTCATATTTACATCATTAAGTTAATTAGGCTCTGTAAAAAAAAAAAGGAAAAAAAAAAGAACAGCTTTCCAAATTAGTGTCGTATGTACAGACAGCAGAGGTGAGCTCACGTCCTTGGCGCGGTCACATTGACAGTGTAATGTACACTAACCATTACCCCCGGTCCCACAGGCGGTCGGCCCCACGCGGGCCAGGCACGAGTGTTAATAATCAGCAAAAAGATCCCAGCTCCGGGATTCTTCTGGTCTCCGGGACCCGGCAGGGAATAGTGCTTGTTTCTCAGGAGGCACACAAGTACCACAGGGTCAATTCGTGTAATGTACACTACCAGCGCTCTGTGGATCCCATGGAAGGCACAAGACCGGCACAGATCTCGTGTTGGGAGTCGGTGGATGCTCTGCACGGCTTCTCCCGGGTGCTCCTCGACGGGGCACACCTACAGCGGCACGAGGCTGGTCCAGCCCCGGAGGGATCAAGTCCTTCGGGGAGCCCCCGGTGTGAGCGGACGGAGCCAGCCCAGGGGTCACACGATGCTGGCCAGTTCTGTGTTGTCCGACTCCGAGCTGCTGTTGCTCTCCTCCCTGAGGGCAAAGGGTTGGGGATGAGGCACGGAGCAAGCCCTGCCTCCAAGCAGCCCTCTGCCTCGGAGCACAGGAGCCTCCGAAGGGTTTGAGAGGGACGTCACCACCTCGCACGGTCCCCAAACGAGTTTTCTTTAGCAACTGGGGCGGGTTCCCCACTGATCTCAAACGCTTCACGCCATCTCTTTGGAAGTCAGGATTGGGAAAATAAGTCAGCCCTTCCCTCATCTCACCACCCACGGGTTCTGGAGGATTCTTGGACAAGTCACAGTGTGTCCCAACCCGTCTGGGCCTGATCCTGCCCCCTCCCACCAGCTTGCTGTGCTTGCTACCTCCACAGCACATGCTGACACTCACCTTAAGTCCTGCAGGGCTTTCTTGTTTTTCCTCCGCTTCTCCTCATCAATGGGGTACAGCTTGAAGAGGAGCAGGCCCAGCAGGATCAGCCCCACAGGCATGGCCGACACCAGCATCTTCAGGGTGAAGTTCACCTCGTTGGGCTGAGAGCAGCCCCGGGTCTGGTACCCTGCAAAGCTATGGACAGAAAGGGACCTTCAGGCAAAGAAAACCGAGTTTCTAGGAAGCAAACCTGTCCCTGCAGGGAGAGGTTCAGAGCCACAACTGGATTTGGACCCCCATCTCCCTCCCAGCCCTTGGGAAACAGAGATGTCTGGATGCAGAGATACAGGACTTGCCTCCCTCCCTCCCTGCTCCTCAGCTCCCACACAAGAACTCACTCTAAGCTGAGCGTGGAGATGCCCAGGGAGACCCCAGAGGTGAACTTGGTGAAGAAGACATAGAAGGAGAAGAAGATGGTTTCATGGCCATGGGAGTCGGGGTGCTGCAGCTTGAAATCGTCTATGACGTCTGGGAGCATGGACCTGTGCAGAGAGAGGAATGGTGAACGCTAGGGGAGAGCCAACAAAGCACCTCCTCTCCCCGCTGAGAGGATTTCCATCCAAGAGCCTCATCTTGGGCTGAAAACATTGCAAAAAGGCCTCTCGAGGATTTTTAGCCACTCCAGCAGGGCCTGGAAGCACCTTGCCCAGCTCCGGGGCTGCAGTGCCAAGAGCACCAGGACCTCACACTCACCAGGGCAGAAGGAAAGCGGCTGCGACGCTGATCCCAGCTGCAACAGCCACGATGTAGGTGACGATGAGGTTACTGTCCAGGACAGCCACCATGATGAGGAAGGGCACGGCAGACTGGAGAGGGGACAGAAAGCAGGTTGCGTCAGCACCTGACCCAGACTCCTTGTCCTTTCCCGTTGTCTCCTGTGCATCCCAGCCCTCCGACCGCAGGAACAGGGAAGCAGCAGTGCAGCCTTCCTCCCAGAGCCCCACAGTGGCCATTTCTGCTGGCCTTGGCCACATCCGTGACAGCACAAACAGGATGAGGGACAAGCACCAAATCAGCTGCAGCCCCTACCGACCTCCAGGCCCTTTTGGGGGGGGACACAGCTCTGCTCACCCCATGTGGGAAACACCATCCTCACGTGAACCTGTGCGCTCGAGAGGACCCACTCACCGAGATGCCCACGTAAACAGCAGTCTTCTTCCCAAAGCGGGTAAGGAACCACTGCCAGAAAGGAATGGTCAAGGTGGCCGAGAGCTAAGGGAAGAGAAGGGGTCGTGGTGTCACTTGCTGGCCAGGCTCTGCTCCAGGGTAAAAGCTCTTCCCAGCAAGGAGCAGCTCCTGGACGCCGCCTCCCCCATCACATTTCCAGCTTGTTCTAGCACCTCCGATTTCCACACGCTCCCGGGGCTGGCACGCAGCCACGCTGCCTACTCCTGCTCTCACCCCATCCCTCGCCTGCCTCTGCTCCCAGGGAAGGAGAGCTTCCAATTGGAGCAGGTGAGTGGGGCCACCTCCTCCCCGCTGCAGAGTGCCCTGGTAGCCAGCACCACCGGTCCTCGGGGCACGTGGCAGGTGACAACACCTGCCTAAACACAAGGAGGACCCAACTCGATCCTCAGCGCTGGGAAGGGACCTGATCTTCTCATCGCTGCCTGCACAAAGCGTGGGCAAGAGCCAGGCTCTGTGAGGACCTTGGCACCACGGACCTCTCTGCCCCATCGAGTGGAGAGGGTGGGAAGGGCTCCCAAGGATGAGGCAAGCTGGAAAGTGCTCTCAAGGAGTTGTTTTGCTCCATCTTTCTGGCAGTAAACACTGAGATCCTTTTCTTGAGGTGGGGGGGAAGGGAGATAAGTGGCAGGATTTGGACAAAAGGCCCCCATGGCTCCTGGTCTCCCCCGTCTCTGGCCGCTTTCACACGGGAACAAAGGCCTTGCTGTTCCTGCCAACTTGCCTGGTCTTTGCAGGACATTTGGCAGCTCCTTCTCCCAGGGAACCTTCGGTCACTGTCCCCAGAGTGGACTATTGCAGTCCCATAGCAGCCCTCCCCTCAGCCCACGGAGCACTCATCCCATGCCAGCTCCTGAGGAGGACACAGAGTGCCCCATAGTGTGTGTCCCACCACTGTCCCAGCCCCGAGGGGCTCCAGGATGGAGCTGTACGCACCATGATGGCCAGGAGGATGTTCTGGAACTCATTGCGGAAGCCCAGGGTGTAGGTGCAGAAAAGGGCAAAGTTACCCTCCAGCAGCTGCGGAGGAGGCAGAGAGTGGTTAGTGGGGGACAGGCACCCCAAGGCACGTGCTCCTCCTCACCAGGCTTGCGCTCAAAGCGCAAGCAGGGGAAGAAAGCGGCCATTCACTGACCCGTCAAAGGGCAGGAGGCCACATCCTTCTCTGCCTGGGGCAGCTCCAGCCCATTGAAGCTGCCGCTTCACATGTTCCCATCCCACCAGGGTCCTATCTGGGCCCTACGCTGCCCATCCCCCAGCCATCTCCACGCTGTGCTGCTCCCGTTCCCTCTCCCCCATCCGCCAAGCCCGGCTGTGCTTACCATGAAGGCCAGCGAGGTGAAGAGGAAGCCAGCGATGAGCTTGATGTAGGCACCGTGGTTCATCACCAGCTTCAGCCCCTGGAAGAAGGAGACAGGCTCATCCGACTGGAGCTCAGAGGACTCTGGGGAGCAGAGCAAATCAGCCCATCGTTAGACCTGCTGAAACGGCACCCTTGGGTGCAAGGGGTGCAGTGCTTCATGCCTGCTGCTGAGCACCCAGCACAAGTCCCTGCCCACCTAAAGCATCCCACCCCAAGGAAGTCAAGGCAATGCCTGCAGGGACCTCCCTACCCTCACGTTGGGGTCCCTCAGCCCTACGGAGGGGAGGGGATGGCCTGGCTGATTTGCCCAGGATAAAGGGGAGGGAAGGAAAGATCACAAAGCAGAGGGAAGGAAGGACAGAAGCTGCAGGACTTTGGATGTCACCTCACCCCACGATGCCCGAGCTGGCACTAGCAACCTTGACCAGTCAAAACTTCAAGATAACGTTTATCTCTGGACCCGTAGAGCAGAGAGCTAAGTCCTCAGAGAGGTGCTGCCATGTACCCTGGAGATGCTCTGGTCTCCTGCCCACAGCGCTGCCCTTCTGCAGCGCCTTCCCCAGGCCCCCGTTCCCAGCTCTCAGCTCTACTTGCCTCTCTCCTCCAGTGCTCGACCCACCAACAAGAGACTGAGAGCTCAGCTGGGCCACTAAGGAGCCCCTGGAAGGAGCCACAGTGTTTCCACAAATCCAGAGTATTCCATCATCTCTCAAGCCTCACCTCTCTTCTCCCGTACGCCCACCGACAGGATGACGGCGCAGAGGATGTAGAGCCCCCCGATGACCCCCGCGGCGATCATGTAGGCATTTCTCTGTGCAAGAGAGAGGAGGGAGCGGTGAGAGAGGGGGCTTGTCCCAGGAGCCAGCCTGGTCAAAAAGGCAAGGAGAGCATGGCAGGGGCTGCCAGCAGCTTACTGTGTCCGTGAGTGACCCGGTGTCATGGGTCATGTTTAGCTCCTCCATGGCCACCGAGGAGTTGGGCTTGCCGATGAAGACGGGGCTCTCGATGCAGGGAGTAACCACCTTGCCCACAATCTGGCCCTGGATAGCGGTGCCCAGCACGGTGCCCAGCACTTCCACAGTCATACCTGGAGGGAAGAGGCCAGCGGGACTGAGCACAGCCCTCAGGCACCCAGAGCATGGCTGCAAACCCCTTCTCCCCAGCAGAGCCTCCCCAGCTGCAACTCACTGCCCTTCACCACGAGAAATGAGCCAGCCCAGCTCTCCTACAGCTCCCTCCCAACCACCAAGTGATAAGGACTGTGTTGAACAAGGAAGGAGAGTGGCTGCTGGGGAAACTGAGGCAGGGATCAAGGCCAAGACTTGGTCATGCAATTCCCACTGCTGTGTGACAGAGCAGGAGCTTGGGCGCTCAGATCCTCCATCAATTGCTCCAGGCAGTTGGGCATAACAAGGACCACCTCCCCATCAGCCCAGCTCTCACCAGACTAGACAAGGATGTCTGCTGGAGAAGCCAGGGAAGAGGAGTGGGAACCACGTATCATCACACATCATCCTTGGGGTGGGGTGTGATCAGATGAGCCCTTCCAGTAGGGCATCTGGAGGAGGATCATGCCCCAACGAGAGCTGCAGCAAAGGAGCTGAGCACCGGCTGCTCCCCAGCCATGGCGAGGAAGGGAAGGGAAGACTCTTACGGTAGGCGGTGGCGGAGTCCCGCTCGCTCTGCTCCCGGCTGATGAACATGGTCAGCGCTGAGTAGGGCACGTGGAAGCACTGCAACGGCACGAGGAGAATTAGCTCGGGGATGGGAACCTGCCCCTCTGCATAGCTCGGCAGGGGTTCGTCCTCTCCATCCCTCACCCACCAGCCCTGGTGTGTGCAGAGCCCAACTCACCGTCACAAGGGTCTGGAAGATGCAGTAGAAGATGAGGTACCACAGCACTTGGCCTGTGGAGATGTCCGGCACAAACCAGATGAGAAAGTAGGAAATGACAGCGAATGGGGTAGAGAAGATGATCCTTTGGGAGAAATACAGCGTCAGCCTTGTGGGCATGCAGAGCCACGACCACAAAACCACAGTGGGGTTCAAATATCTGATTTTGGGGGCCTCCTGAGCTGCCCTCTGCTCCATCACTTCAACAGGAGGTGATTGCCACAGGGGTGGTTCAGACCAGGCTGAAGGCAGCAGCTCAGGTCTCACAAGGTGAGAAGGGGAAGCGCTGACTCAGACTTCCAGGGAAGAGCTTCATTTACAAAAACAGACATTTCTGCTTCGATGGAAGTGATTGATCTGCTCCTACATTCAGCTTCCACCCCTGGCCCCAACCTTTCCCCCAGGCTGTTCAGGAGGATGTAATCACCTCCCTTGTCCCAGCAAGGGCTGGGGAGCAGCCAGGCAGCACAGCCCCAGCAGACAAACGCCTCTCACCAGCTTGGCTTTGCTGCCAGTCCCCCCCCCCAACAGGGTCACCTCTGTTCTGCTGGCAGGGATGGGGCAAACGGCCAGCTGCAGGCACAGGGACACAGGATGGAAAGCGCAACAGAGGATCGGAGGGGATTGCTCAAGCGCCGGGCATTGGCAGTGGTCCCAGCAGGACCAGCCAGTGAGGGCGATGGCAGCGGGAAGCCACCCAGAGCATCCCTCAGCTTCATCCAGCAGATCTCACCACCCTTGTCCCGCTGCAACCCAGATGGGGGGGGTGGGGATGGGGGGGGAACAGCTCTGCCCCACAACCAGGGGCCCCAGGACACCGCAAGCACCCAGGTCACCCCCATCACTCAGGGGAGAAAATCCCTCCTGCTGGAGGGAAGCGAGCAAGGTGTTGAGGTTGCATCGGGAGAACGATTTTGCTTGGGGGGTTTCCAAGCACCCTGCGCTCCCCAAACTACCGGGGCAGAGGCTTCATCCTGGAACGAGGCCAGCAGAACCGGACACGGAGCGGGAGCCACGCAGGGTCAGGGCTGGCCCTCCACCGCTCCGCTGCCAAGGGTACAGGGAGATCTTTCCATCCGGGCTGACGTACAGGACGCAAAGTTTAAATTTAAAGTTTGGGGGGGGGGGGGGGGGGGGGGGGGGGGGAGAAGGGGGTGGGGTAAGGGGAAGAAGAGCAAGAAACCGAATCTCCATGGATGGAGCGCCGTCAGACGCATTACACGGGACCCAGCACATGTACATTTTTCCGCACGCACGTCACCCCGGCCCAGGGAGGGGGGGAAGTGGGGGGGGAGGAAAGGGGGCGAGCCAGCCCCAGCCACTCCTCTCCCTCCCGCTTATCGCGTACGCATACGTGGAGCCAAGGGAAATTTTGAATGAGTCACCGCAGAGCGCGCGGCGCGAACCACGTCACGCTGGCCCCGGGCGCCAACGCGTTTCTTCACTGGGGCCGACCCAGCACCGGGGACCCGGGGTGCTGAGCCCCGGCCAGGGCTGACTAGCAGCTGCTGGCAGTGGCAAACGAGTGACTTGGAGTTACCCCTGACCCAGGCAGGGGTGATTAAGAAGCTCGGAGGAGGTTGCCGCTGCCGCCGTGACGCCGCTCGCCCGCTCATTGGCCGCGGCGCGATGGTGTGTTCCTTTGTGCCACGGCTCGCACACCCCTTCCCAGCCCAGCGGTTAACTGTTTGCAATCGGCCCCTGCCCTGGAGAAGGAAGGTCAAAGCCGAAGCTCTTCGGTCACCAACACATCAAGGAGAACTTTAGTCACTGGGGAAGTCCTGGGTGGTCAAGGAAAGAGGGGTGTGCTCAGGGCTGGGGACAAAGAGGGGTCCCCCGAGGCTTGGGAGAGGAGGAGGGAGCCACTGGATGAGCTGCTGGGACAAAACATGCCCAAAAGGGTTTCAAAAAAGAAAAGAACTGAAAGGGAGAGAGGTGATGGCCCCTGGGGAAGGTCTCTTCTCCCTTCGGAGGGGTCAGAGGAGCCTCAAGCTTTGAGCTGGAGCCACCAGCAGCCATGTGGGGCTCAGCCCCAAAGGATCAGACGCTTCAGAGCCCAGCAGAAACTTTGGAGAATAAACACCCCCCCACACACAGGGTCCCCTCACGGGTGCTGAGGGTTGGGGTCAGGCAGCAGCCTCCAAGGCCACTCCGCAGCCACGTCCTGCAGCGCCTGCGGCTCCTGGCTCTGCACGCAGGGAAACTGAGGCAGAGAACGGCCCCACAACCACGCCGGCTTGGGGCTGTACAGCCTGACACAGCCAGCCCCACCACGGCCGACAAACCCTGAGATCAGGAGCTTTAAACTCAACTCAGCTTCATCCAAATGGGACTCAGCCTGTTGCCCTTGAGCCACGCACAACAGCAGCGAGCTCCTCGCAGCCGGCTGCCCCAGCGCAGCTGAGGGGCCCAGGGCGAGTCAAAAAAGCTCTGGCTAATTTTAACGAAGCAGGAGCCGTTTGGAGGAATGCGGCCACTCCATCCCCACCCCCTGCCTCGAGGAGGTGAGATTACAGAGAGCGGAGCGGCGGGCGGCCATCCGAGCGCGCAGGGCTGTCCCACACAGCCCTGCCCTAATCTCCGGACCCCAGACCCCACCACACGTGCAGCTGCAGAGAAGCTATTTCAGGCCATGCGTGGAGCCTGGCTTTAACAACAGCCGAATGCCGCCGCTCAGAGCTATTCCAGGAAAGCCTGGAAGCAGAGGGTATAATCTGTTGCGGGGGGGGGGGAAAGGACCACATCCCTCCAATTCCACTCCCCCCCCCATGCCCACCCCTTTTGCTGCATTGTATTTCAGCAATCCCACAGGCACCCAGGACGTGGGTTATTTTAGCACAGGACACGCTACCGTGTCCACACTTGGGCATTAGCACCCTGCAACGCTCCCTGTCCCGCGCAGGGACATCCAAAGCCTGCCCTGGGTGCAGCGATAAGCCCTTTGGGGCTTCGCAAACCCTGTCCCATCTGCTCCGACTCCCTTTGGCACCCCCTGGCTCAGCCCCCCCCCCTGCTCCCAAGGGCAGCGGAAGCCCCCACGTGCAGGCACACGGATCGGTGACAGATGTTTTCCTGCCGGAGGAGCACCATCGTGACTGTCAGCCGACACTCCACCACCACACACCGACCGCGCGCAGCCCCGTCCCTCCTCCCCACGGGTGCAAGGCCACCTGCTCTGCTGGCAACATGGCCCTGTCGACACCCAGGGCACAGCAACCACCACAGGAACAAAGTCCAGCATCAGAGCATGGCATCGGGGCAGCTCCCAGAGAGGCTGGAGCTGCTGCAGGCACAGTGACACAAAGGACAACATAACAGGCACAGACTGTTGGCAACACCTTAGGCTTTTCGGGGCATTTGGCACCTCACCTTGGGTGAGACAGGGCATCAGCACGTCCTACCCTGCAAACCTCATGGCAAGGGACACCCAAAGCTGACTGGAAGCGCCGTGACACATCAGGGAGGGATGCAGGGGTGCTACAGGCGGCTCTTACCAGGGCATCAGACGGCCAAAGCGGGTCCATGATGTTTTGGTGATGAAGAAGCCCACCATGGGGTCTGTGACGGCATCCCAGGCTCGCCCCACAAACAGGATGATGGAGGCATAGAAAGGGTCCAGCTGGCGGGAGAAGATCTTGTGTCAGGACACAATGCTCCCGGCTGCCCTTCCTGAGCTCCTCGGGGCCCTCCCAACTGTATTGCGACCCCGTCACCATTTGGGAGCAGGGGACGGTTCCTCGGCCTCTCCCGCTTCTTCAGTGGGACTGGAGACACAGTGACCCAGTCCCAGCGCTGCCCCACCACGCTCCTTCCGAACTCCCGCCATCTCTGAGCGGAGCTCCCCAAAACCCACCCCACGGCCGTCACGAGGGGTGCCCCATGGGCGCTTCTCCCTCCCCGTTTGGGGTCGTGGGACGGATCCCACACCCCGCAGGACGGACACCACCCCCCCCGTTTATCCCTTTGGGAACCCCAGCCACGGAGCCGGTGGAAACCCACAGCCCTCGGACCCACACCCACGCAGGACCGTAACTCCCGCGTGACCGAAACACCCCCCCAAAACACCCCCTCCGCTTCCAGGGGGGGGTCGGGGCGCCGGTAACCCCCGGGCGCGCCCGCCCACCGAGCAAAGCAGCACCGGGGGCTCCGGTCCCGGTGTCCCCGTCCCCCCCGCCACGGTCCCGGCCGTACCTGTGCCACGTCCAGGAGGTAGATCTGGAGGAAGAAGCCGAGGGCGCAGCCCGTGATCTGGTAAGGAGCCCCCCCGACGGCGTAGCACAGCTTGCTGCACACCGACAGCCGCTCCCGGTTCTCCTGCAACCGGGTTCGGCGTTAGCGTGGCCGGGAAGAGCCCCGCGACCCGTCCCAACCCGTCCAACCCCGTCCCAGCCCCGCCGTGTCCGTCCCGCCCCGTCCCGGAGCTCACCCTGCGGCGGGGCTGGCGGCAGGCGGGCGGCAGGAGCCCCCCGGGCCGGGCCCGCTCCGCGCCGCCGCCCCCGGCCATGCCGTGCGCGATGAATGGGCCGGAGGCTCCGCCCGCCCGGGACTTGTACCGGGCAGCGCTCCGCCCCGGGAGGGGCCGCGACCGCCCCGCTCCCCGCCCCCGCTGTCGGGGCAGCCACCGCCTCCTTCTCCTCCTCCGCCTGCCCCGGCCCTTCCTCCAGCCCCCGGTCCCTTCCTTCCCTCCTCCCATCCATTACTCCCTGCATTCTCCCATCCCTCCATTCCCCCATTTCTTATTCCCTCCGTCCCACCCTCCCTCCATTCTCCCATTCCTTATTCCCTCCATCATCCCTCCGTCCCTCCGTTCCTCCATCCCTTATCCCCTCACTCCATCTCTTCTCCCCACCCCAGACCTTCATCCCTCCATCCCTCCCTCCCCTCCCTCCGTGCATCCCCCCCTCCCTCCATTCTCCCATTCCTCATTCCCTCTCTCCCTCCGTCCCTCCATTCCTCCATCCCTTATCCCCTGACTCCATCTCTTCCCTCCATCCCAGCCCTTCATCCCTCCATCCCCTCCCTCCCTGCACCCCTCCTTCCCCCCCCCCCGACACTCCATCCTCCCCTCCCCGAGGTTCCCCTGTTGATGGCAGAGGCTGAGCGAAGGGTACAGGGCTGGTGTCACCCTCCCTGTTCTGTGGGTGTCCAGTGGCACCAGTGAGGGCTAGGAACTGGACACCCTCAGTGCCAGCCCCAGAGTAGCCCCATTCTCAGCCCCCCACCTTGTTGGGCCCATTGAAGGGGCTGGGGTGAAGCAGGAGCCTCTCCCACCATCAGCTCCCGTGGCCCTGCTCTGCTACACAACAATTTAAGTAGGTGACAGTGGCTCCCAGGCCCCAGCACCTCTCCCTGGGCCACCTGCGGTGTCCTTTATTCAGGATGGCCATGGGGACATTGATCCCAGCTCCTCTCAGCTGTGCTGGGTGCTGTTTGCCCACCGGCGGGTACACGTACGCCAGTGCCGGTGCCGTGTGTCACCACAGTGACAGCCACCAACTCCGCTTGGCTCAGGCCACCAGGGTTCAAAGATCGCCCCGAGATGTGCCGCGAGATGGGGCTGCAAAGAGGTGCCGAGCCCGCGGGACCAGCTTGGCACCCGGTGCCATCACCTGATTGCCACTTGGAGCTGAACTTGGAGCTGCCCGTACACGGGGACAGGGAGAGGGACAGGGAGGGCAGGCAGCTGGCATCCAGCAGGGAGCTGGGATGCCGCAGAGCCCAAGCAGGCGCTGAGGATGAGTGCTGCGGGTGGCCCTGGCATGGAGCGGTGGCACAGCGGTGGCACAGCAGCTCCGGGCAGCCCCCAGTTTCGGGAGCGCTCAGTTGGTGTCACCGTTGACTCACGGTTTCCTGCCCCTCGTACAACACGTGCAGCGGGTTCCCCCAGCACTGCCACACGTCACAGCCCTGCGCCCGGCCCCACGGGGTGCCACCCGCCAGGGAAGGGGACCCCTGCGAGGCTTCAGGCTATCCAAATTTGTTCAGTGACACAAAATACCTTGATGCAAGAGAGGAGTGAGGTGTGGGCAATGCCACTCGCCCGAGGCTCGTTTGGCAGAGACGCACCTTGGGCTCCTTGCCCCCCCTGTGCCGTGCTGGATGGGGTGTGTCTGGCACCGGGCAGACACCCCGGTGTGAGCTGGAAACCCCCCAGGTTCCCCAGATACCAGGGATGGGCTTGTTTGTCTGCTGGCACACTTGTGTCATGAGTTGGCCCAGGCTCTGCCCTCCCTGAGCGTTACAGCTCGGGAGAGTGGGACGAGCACCGTGACCCTGTGCTGCAGTGAGTGGCACAAACAGTTTGAGGGGTCTCTGTTTTGGGGGTTCAAGGGGTCTCAGTTTCGGGGTCTGTGCTGCCTCCTGCACTGTGTGGCCATGAGGAGTGTGTGGCAGTGCCACGTAGCTGTGGCTGCTGACGCTGGGTGCTGATGCAGAGGGCCCTGGACATCTTGCTGGGGATGACCACGTCCTTGAGTAGCCTCTGGGGGACACCCAGGTGAGTCTGTGTCCCCCCCTGAGCCCAGACCTGCACCACCCCCAAAGCACAGATCTGGGAACCCCAAGTGCTCTGCTCCCCTGACACACGTAAGCATGGATCTGACGGGGTTTGGGCCAACACCCACCAGGTTCCTGCTTTGTGCCTCAGTTTCCCTCACCACAGAGAAAGTCTCTTGTGCGGGAGCAGAGGGGACTCCCATGGTGGCCCTTGCCTGCCCAGGAGGGACCGGGCTCCCCTGGGACAGGGTAATTTTGTCCTCAGCTCCCCATTGTGTTTGACCCCAGCGCTGTCACTCTGCTCCCTTTGTCCCAGGGGCTCCTCAGCTCCTGATGCTCTTGTCATTCCTGTCCTTGAGCAAAGCACTTGAGAAACTGCCTCCTGGGCAAACGCGGCTTTAGGGGAACAATGAGCCACCCTTTGTGTTGGAGATTGTGCAAAAAGACCACAGATAGGTGTAGCTCTGCCTTACATATGAAGAAGGAGAAGTAGAAAGACCAGGATTTCCCCGGATTAGGAGGATTTTCTCCAAGTCTGGTATTGCACAATTTCCAGTGGGGGATATTAGACCTTCCTCCCGAGCAGATGCTCTGGGGGATCCTCAAATCTGCTCTGGGGGATCCTCACGGCAATAAATGAGCCACCAAGGGCTGATCCCAGTGGGGATGTCAGTGCAGCAGTTCCTGCCAGGCTTGGGGTCACCAGGGACCTGCAGGTGGATGGGTCTGGGCCACTGGCAGGATCACCCTTGGCACCAGGACCAGCTCAGTGTGATGGTCTTGCAGGCAAAGCCAGAACTCAAATACCCCTCTGATGGTGATGTTACGCCACCACAGCCCCCACATCCCTGAGCTGGGGACACCATTGGGCTCCGGGGGTGACTCTTCAGGGGCTGGGACCCAAATGCTGGCCTTGAGGACATGATTCAGCCTTGGGGACAGGGATGGGGGCTGCTCCAGCAGATGATGCCTCTGTCATCCTGTCTGCCACCCACACCTCCTCGCTGTCGCGCATCCGGCACAGCCCGCAGCAGGAGCTGAGCAAGCGTGAGCGCACCCGAAACCAGCCCGCCCTGCCAGCCAGGACGGGGAGCCTGGGCTTGGGGGCAAACGGCAGCGAGCAGGTCCCAGGGCTGTTGGGGGGCCGTGGGCTGCAGGCCACCCCCAGCGTGGCTCCCCAGCTTGGGGACAGCGCTACTCGCACGCCGCAGGGCTTCTCCAGGGCTCAGGGCATCTCCCAGCACCAGGCAGGGTGTGCCAGGGGTAAAATGGGTGCAGGGGGGGCTGGAGAGGCAGCGGGGCTGGAGCTGATGGTGCATTTTCCTCCCTTTTCTCTGGATTTCACTGCCTGCTAAATCCAGAGCGGGTGGCTGCACCCCCAGGGAGGTGGGGCTGGCATGTCCCTGGGGCTGTGAGCCCTGTCCCCTGCCCCATATGGTCGGGCAGCATTTCGTGGTGGTCCCGCAAGGACTCGGGCAGGCGTTTTGCAAGGGCCCAGCCAGCCCCCGTGGCCGCTGCCCGACGGCTTCACGGGGACAAAGGGGACGCATTGCATGGCAGCGTGAGGCAGCCACCCCCCGCTGCCCACACCTCTGCCATGTGGGACCCTGGGGAACGTGTTGCAAGGCCGAGGGGGACAAGAAAGGGGGCTGGGGATGCGTTGGCATGGGGGTCTCACAGCCTCTGCTGTCCCCGGCGATCCTGGACCACCATGGGGACAGCAGGGTGGCTCAAAGTCTGCTGCCGCAGCGGGATGGGGACAGCCGGGGGCAGAGCCAAGCTCAGGGTGCCCCTGGGACACTTGCCAGGCTCGGGGTGGCTGTCCACCGTGGGGAAGAGCTTTGGGGTTGGAGCTTCAAAGTCCAGCCCTGCTGTCAGTGGGGATCCAAAGGGCACGGGGGCCCCGGGGAACTGCCTTGCGTCATGTGCCGGAGCCGTGCCAGCAGCCGGCCGGGCCACGGCAGCTCCGGCGGAGCTGTGCCAGCGCCGGGGGCACGTGCTCGGTGCTGGCCACGGAGCTGTGCCAGCGCCCTGCGACTGAGGGGCACGGCGAGCTGCTGGCCTGGTCCGTGGGTGTCCCATCCGTCCCCCCCTCCACCCCAAACCTGTCACCGGCAGTGCTGCACCCCCCGGGGCACTCACCCACCCACCCACCGCTGTTTGCGCAGCCGGCGTGGGTGCTGGCACCGAGAGGCTCTCGGGTCCTGTTTGCCGAGCGCCTGGAGAGATGGGGATGAAAGGGCTGCGCGGCCCCTCCAGCCCTCTCCAGAGGTGCTTTCGCACCTTCAAAGCATCCGGAGCTCCTTGAAGCCGGGACAAGCTCCTGCCTCACCCTGGGAAAAGCCGGAGAGGTCCCCGAGGCCAGCAGGGAGGGGGAAGGAGACGTGGCCGAGAGCTATAGGTTGCAGGAGCCTTTGCTCCTGTGCCCGGGGATGTGTTGGTGTTGGAGCAGGTGGTTTGGGGCAGTGCCACCTGCGTCCCCAACTGTGACCTTCCATCCCTGCTGACCCCCACGGTGTTGGGGCAGGACAAACCCCCACAGCCCCTGCACCAGCTCAGCCCCTGCCCTAAATGCCGACAGGGCAATTTGTTTCCTAAAGAGAGAGAAATCTTCACCCGTGCTTCCTGGGGAGGGTGAAGAGCTGGGACCAGCCTTGGGGCAGGAGAAGCCTGGCCTGGGGACACCCCGGGGACGTGCCCAGGGCTCCCAACCTGGCTGGGGTCTGGGGCCAACACTGAGACCAGAGCACAAAGGGAATGTCAGCCTGTGCTCCCCGGGACTGTGGGGGTCCCAGAGCTCCTGCCCCGGCCCTGCAGGCGTGTGAGCAGGATTCGGATGCTCAGGGTTCCTCTGGAAGGGCCAGGAGGGCACGTAGGGTGCTGTGGCCATCGTGAGGACCCCACGGCACCATCGTGGCTGGGAAACCACAGGACTGGGCTCAGGACCCTCCTGCTGCGCTGACCCAGACGCTCGAGGCTGGCAAAGCTTTGCAAGCTCAGCTGCACCCCGTGAAAGGGCTGGAGCAGCCCTGGGGTACCCCACATGCTCGGGGACCCTGGGGACAGCCACCAGCCCGGCCACCCGCTGCCAGCCCTGCTCCTCTGCCTCCCTCACACCCTCTGCCGCCTGGGCAAGGGGGAAACTGGTGCCCGGTGGGGTGTCCCGTCCCCGTCCCCGCTGTCCCACGGACGGCGGTTCCCCGAGGGGCCCCGGGACCGGCCGTGCCCCAGCAGAGGGCGCCCCGCGCCCGCCGGTGGCGGCGACCGGAGCCCGGGACCGGGCGGGGGGCCGTGCTGGACCGCGATGGGCAGCTCTGGGATGTGCTGGTTCCTGCGGATCTAGGCTGGTCCGTGCTGGGCTACACTAGGCTGTACTGGGCTGTGCGGGTCCATGCAGGATCGTGCTGGGCTGCACTGGGCTGTGCCGTGCTGCTGACCCCTGTAGGCCCCTGCAGAACCCTGCAGACCCCTACGAACCCCTACAGACCCCTACGGACCCCTGCGGATACCTAGGGACCCCTACGGACCACTACAGAACCCTACAGACCCCTGGAGACCCCTACGAACCCCTGCAGACACCTGCAGAACCCTGCAGAGCCCTACGAACCCCCTACAGACATTTACAGACCCCTCCAAACGCCTACGGACCCCCACGGACCCCTATGAATCTTTACGAACCCCTACAGACCCCTACAGATCCCTGGAGACCCCTACGAACCCCTATGAACAGCTACAGACCCCCACAGAACCCTATACACCCCTACAGACCCCTACAGTTCCCTGCAGAACCCTACGGACCCCTAGAGACGCCTACAGACCCCTACGGACCCCTGTAGAACCCTACGAACACCTACGAACCCTAACAGACCCCTACGGACCCCTACGAACCCCTACGAATGCTTACGAACCCCTACAGACCCCTGCAGAACCCTACGGACCCCTACGAACCCTACGGAGCCCCTACGGAGCCGCGGTCCCCCCCAGCCCCGAACCGCCCCCCAGCATTCGTGCCGACAGCGGCGGGCTTCGGCTTCGGCTTCGGCTTCGGCTTCGGCTTCGGCTTCGGCTTCGGCTTCGGCTTCGGCTTCGGCTTCGGCTTCGGCTTCGGCGGGCAGGCCGCGCGAGGCCTGCCGGGAGTTGTAGTCCTCGCCTCGGTGCGCGCATGCGTACGGCGTACCGGGCGGCGGGGGCTGTGCCGGCTGCGCTGCGCAGCGCGGAATGGTGCGCGGAGGGGCCAACCTCGGGCTCGGGAGGGAAACAGCTTTATTTTGGGTAAGGTTAAATCCTGCGCCGTGATCGGTAAATGACTGAATAAACACTGACTGATAAATACTGAGCCCCACAAAATAAAGTCATGAACCGTGAGCCCCTCAGTGAGAAACCCTCAACAGCAAACAACGAAAAAAAGATGTAAATGAAAAGCTCCGAACCCTCCGTTTTAAATTAAAACCACACACACGCGTAGAAGCAGGAACTAATAAAGGGAAGCTGTGGAATGTTTCCTCGCAGCTAAAAAATTTTGCCCCTCACAAATCTCAGCAGGACAGTGTCTTTTGGGTAAATACTGGGGCATTCATCTTCAGAATTTTTTCCTTGTGAAAGCAGAACCACAAACCTCCACCTCCTGACTCACACGTAAATCTTAGCAACCAAAAGTGAATCTATACGCCAGCACAGAAAACGGACAAACGTGAAGAGCCTGTGCCTCAATCTTTACATGGTATTCTCTGGTCTGCCTTCAAACACAGTACCACTGGATTTGGCAGTCCTAGAGACAATATGAAATAGTACAGTTGTCCAAATTTCTCATTATTGAAGTGTATAATTCGTGATTCTAACTTCACTACTGAAAGAAAACTATGGGACCGAGTCCATGTTACACTGAAATCACTGATGTTTGTGCCTCTAGTTATCTGGCCTTATGGGTCAGTCAAATACAGTAGAAAATAAAAATCAATTGTACACATAAAGTGCACATTATTGATGACTAGGAATGAAAAGGTCTTGATATTCAGAGAATATTTCCATGAATAAATGATTTCTGTGGTATTTGACCCTGAGCTAAGAAAATATAATATAGCCATTAAAGTTTTGAAGATGTTTTGCAGCGAATCCACCATCAATGAAAAGCCAGTGAGGTAGCTTCTAGAGCTGGAGGAGAAATAAATTTTCTCTCTTTACATTATTTTGTTACTAAACAATGAATGTTGGTACAACAGTTTGTGTAAATAGTAACATCTGCAAAATATCTGGACTAAGGTAAAGAGCAGCATCAGTGCTATAAAATTGCCATTGGCACTTGAAATAATTTTCCCTCACAGCTTGTTGTTTGACTGAAATACTATTTTAAAGCAGATAATGCACCCCAGAATATTATGTGCAGATTGTTAAATGTTTATCTTAACATTTATCTTTTGCTGAACAAGTGGGTTCCCAGCCTCCATAGTTTAGTCTCACCAAACACTCAGGTTTTCAAAGCAAACTTCAGCATCTTTGCGGAAGGTGGGGGGAGAGGGTCTGTGGATGATTTCAAAGGATTTAGAATTTTGTTCACCAACAGCAGAAAAATGTTTAGAAACTTCCTTTAAGTACTTGATATAAGAGACGTGTTTATGTCTCTTCTAAGCCTGCTTTAAGTACGTAACAGAGATGGCTGGCTGTAGTCTGATAGCTCCCCAAAGGGATCGAACACTCCCAGGCAAGCTGTCATTTAACTATGAAATCGGACATGACCTATTGACTGATCCTCAGCACCAAAATTAAAATATAACGATTAGCTTTTTAGAGTTCTCAGTAGAGGAAGTTTATTTATCCTATACAGGACACTTGGATCAGTGATACATTTTTGCAGGGCGCTAGGAGAATCATCTAAAAGAACACTAAAGTACTAGATACACTTTTTACCTCATATTGATTCCAGTGGTGGAATTAGACATTTCTACCAGGCGTGCCTAACGAGGCCGTGGCCTTGGCCATTGCACTGCTAATGCTGGCTCCAGGACAATCTTTGTATGCATAACAAGCATATTTCTTTCCTCGTCCTTCCATTCCTAAAACAAGGTCTCTTTCCCTCCTTTCTCCCCAACATTTTTTCCAGACATTTCCTAAAGTTCAGGCTGCTTGAAAGGGTGTTCCCCAGCCTACCATGGGTCCCCAAAATACAATGTAGCAATCCAAAAGGCTAAAAAAAAAAAAAAAAAAGTGTGTCGATTTTAAGCTCTCTCAAATAATTTTCATGCGTAGCTCATCTTACAAGCTGTCATCTGTCCCCGAGCGCCAGGCGGACTTTTTAAAGAGAGCGTTTACTCTTAGAATTTTTATTTAAGCAAAGGAAGAAATTATTTACAATGAGAGGTGAGACAGTGGAACAGGTTGCTGGAGAAGTTGTGAATGGCCTATCATTGGAATTGTTCAAAAACAGTTGGGATGGTGCTTTGAGCAACCTGATCTAGCGAAGGAAATCCTTGCCAGGGGCAGAGGGCTTGGACTAAGTGATATTTTAAGGTCCCTTCTGACCTTAACCTTTCCATGATTATATGTACCTTTAGCCTGTAGAAATTCTGCTGCCGTTCTTTCACTTTTCTCTCCTCCCCATCTTTTCTTTTTCAAACTCGGTGAAGGGTAATTTAGGATAGGGAGTATTCATTCTGTTCCAGGAGCTTCCTCTTTATCCTTCTCTAGGGAGAAACAGATAATGGTAAGTTTGTAGAGTACAGCTGAAACTGTGGGTTCCATTTCTATATCTGCCGTACGCTGACATGGGGAGGGTGTATAGTGCACAGCTTTACACAATCTTTTACTGAAAGTAAGCAGATTCATCAGCACAACAAACCCATTTATTCAGGTGAGTTGCAGGGTGACTCTGCTGCAGCAATACATCTGATGTAAAGAAGAGAACAGGAATATCTGGGATATGTAAACTAAAACTTAGTACTAAAGTTTTCTTTCAATCTGTTTGTCTGAGGCTGAGATCCTTCTTAAAACTTGGAAGGTGCTGGAGAGACGAAAGGGAGGATAATGTGAAGGAGGTTAGAGCTGCAGATCTTTTCTTTTCTTTTTTAATAAGGTTTTTTACCAGTCATGGATAAGTTATGCTTGGAGCGGTAGCAGACTGAACCGCAGATTGATTTTCTCCTCCCTCTGTCCCTAGCAAATATAAATTCAATGGGCAAAGCTTGTGCTCCATCATTTGCTCCTGTAGCAAAATAAACTGCTTATAATGTGAAATTTTCTCACACGGACAGAAGATGGCAGGGGTCATACCTTTTTATCGGACACCGCAGTTCTTTAATTTTACACATTTTTGTAAAGAAAGGTATGTTTTATTTTTAATTTGCCATTTATTTGTTTATCTTTAAAAAATGTCTACCTTGCCTATTTGTATAGCAATTTGCTAAGGTATTTTCATGTTTAGTAGGCTGCCTTCGCATAAAGGTTCCTCTCTAGTCATCGGTATTGCGGCTGTAAGACTGCAACTTCCATTTGATTTCCTAACACTCCTGTTTGACAGGGTGAAAATGAATCCCATTTGAACAGAAAACACTAAATTAAACCACCTTTATTCTAAAAGAAAAATTAGATTATTCTGGTTTTAGTGAAACTGAATTCTATTGAATTGTACTGTACATAAAATGAAGAGGTAAATCTACAGACCTACAGGTTATCCCTGCACATAACAAAGAAAACTGTTTTTGCTAGTGTATACAATAACATAAACACAGAAAATGAATTTAAAATCTTGTTCACAATGTAGTATCCTGTAGCGGAGAAAGAAACAAACATATGAAAGAAAGGCAAGATGTGCAATTACACGCATATATTGTCAGTTTATCTGTATTGAGATGGTAATCATTTAGGAAAATGCTGGTAGAGAGTTTTTGCATAAATCATTTATTTTTCACAGAATCGGGGCCAAAGATAGCAAAGCATAACACCTAGGCCCTCTGTTCTGTATTTCAAATGCAGGTATCATTGATCACGGGAAACTGGACTGATGGTGATTCTATTTATTTGTTTATTGTTGACACCTGCAAACAAAAAGCAATTTTCTGCGCCAAAACATATGCTTAAACTTTTTTTTCAATCTAACAATGCAATTTTAGCAAGACGTTTTATTCCTTCTCAAGTTCCTTTGTACAATCATCTTTCACTGCGAAACAATAATCGGACATGACTGTAACTTGAGCTGCGATGTGGGGCGTGGAACATCCAAAAAGGAGGACTGAGAAATATCAGGATGTCTTTTACTGATAAAATAGACTTGGGCAGATGATGTACTTCTCTGTCTTGTAGATGAGAGAGAATAACACCTAGATTATCAATGAGCAGTGGGTCATGTTGCCATGGTTACAATGTGAGATATGATGTTTTTTCCCACTGTCATTTTTTTGGTGATGTGTTAAGGACTGCAGCTTTTACAATGTTTGATACTTTTTTCTCTACTACGTCGTAGTGTTAAGATGGCAGAATAACCATGGGAGACTGGAATTTCCTTGGAGGCATTTTAGAGGAGGTCCACATTCATTCCACCATTATTGGAAAGATCTGGCTAACGATCCTCTTCATATTTCGAATGCTTGTCCTCGGAGTGGCGACTGAGGATGTTTGGAATGATGAACAATCAGAATTTATATGCAATACTGAGCAACCTGGCTGCAGAAACGTGTGCTATGATGAGGCCTTTCCCATCTCTCTCATAAGGTACTGGGTCTTGCAAGTTATATTTGTGTCTTCCCCTTCCTTGGTGTACATGGGTCATGCCCTGTACAGACTAAGGGCCTTGGAAAAAGAGAGGCAAAAAAAGAAAGCTCAGGTAAGAGTGGAACTCGAAAGCACTGAATTAGAAATGACTGAAAATCGGAAAAGGCTGGAGAGAGAACTCCGGCAATTGGATCAAAGAAAGCTAAACAAAGCGCCCCTGAGAGGCTCTTTGCTCTGCACTTACGTGATACATATTTTCACAAGATCCGCAGTGGAAGTCGGTTTTATGATTGGGCAGTATCTTCTGTATGGCTTTCATCTAGATCCCCTTTACAAATGTCAGAGAGATCCGTGTCCAAACATAGTTGACTGCTTTGTATCTAGACCAACAGAAAAGACAGTGTTCATATTATTCATGCAATCAATAGCGACTGTATCACTGCTTTTAAATATCCTAGAAATTATCCACCTAGGATTCCGAAAAATTAAAATGGGACTGTGTGGGCAGAATAAAACCAAGGACGACCCTGACAATTTCTATGTAAACAAATCTAAGAAATACTCTGTGATACCCCATTCTTCTTTGGGAATATCCACCACCCCTCAAAAAAATGTTCCTTCTGCACTTAGCGGTTATACCTTTTTAACAGAAAAGGAAACTGACACTGCTGTCTACCCGGTTCTAAATTCTCCTCCCGTGTTTCAGTCTGTGCAAAATAACCGTACAGAAAGCAGCAGCAATTACACACATCACAGTCGGGAAAATAAATCACCAAAGAAGAGGCTGGCTACAAATGCTGTAGACAATCAGACTCAAAATACCAGCACAAATAATAATGAGGGCTTGTTTGGCAAGCTTGGAACTGAAGTGCGTGATGCTCAAAAAGAAGCTCAAAAGAAACATTTCCTCATTGGTACTCAGAATGCAGATACAGCTTCGAGCACGTGCTTGAGAAGCTTTGCTGAAACGCCATCTCAAACATTGCTGCAACCTGATACAGCTTTTCCTACTACCAGTTTCAGAAGACAACATGGAGTCAGTTCGTCTTGGAACTGCTCGACAATGGTTGAGAGCGCAGGATCTTCAACAAATTCTCTTCCAAAGAACAGCAACGGAAGACAAAGCAGTTTCAGTGCAAACCAAGCCCAACCTCCTTACAATACTGATGTTAAAAATTCTAGCCGGCCAGACACTCCTGACTCTCCAGGGGGAGCGAGCTCAGAATCTAAGCACAGCAGGAGCTGCGATAGTCCTAAGCCTTTCTCTCTGTCCAGGCGACTGTCGCTGTCAAGCAATGCCAGCAGCAGGCGTGCCCCCACTGATCTTCAAATATAGTGAGACAGAGCCTGAGAACCACGCGAGTCAGTGCTGGTGTAAGTACTGACCATCGTGAGGGAAGCAAGACCTGTGTAAGAGTGGCCAAATTGTTCAGCTTTGTCCACCTGTTTCACGTCGATAGAAAAGTTGTGTAGCCCTTTGAATATTAGCTAAGTAACTTTTAAGCAGCCTCTTCCTTTGTAATGAAAGGGTGGCTTAGCGTATAAACTTCTCAGCGTGTAACCTTCTGCGCTACCCTTCCAGCTAAAAAGGAAAACTTACATCATATGAGTCCACATAGGAGGAAAAATCAGGCACAAAACCACAGCTGGTACGATTTAAACTAAGTAGAAGACAATATTTACAGTCTAAAAATATATTTTGTGAAGACCGGTAAATGAAATTAGGAGAAATTTCTCAGGAAAAATACGTTTCTGCTTAATCTCTCTCAGAATTCAAACAGACATTGGGTAGCTGTCTGAAAGCAGAAAGTCAAACATATTCCGCTGTTTGAACTGTGTTAAATACAAAAAGAACAGAACATTTGATACATGTATCACTAATTCTCTGACTCCGCGGTACACTTTTTTTTTCAGTGTATCACCACTGACTTCCCCAGGAGAAAAATAAGAGTAAATCTCTTATCATATACTATTACTGTTAAATATACTATTACATTTTTAAAGCATCATGAATTACAGGAGTTGTGAGCTTTAATATTGAGATTTTGCATAACACTAGTAACTACCATTTTTTTTATTTTTTTAATCAGCAACCAAGTTACTGACATTTATTAATCAGAAATTTTGGATTTCAGAAACCAGAAGGCTTACTATGCTAAAAAAAAAAAAAAAGAAACAAAAATAAGAAGAAATGGTAGTACCTTCCTACTTCCAGTTACAATGTCAAAAAAAACATGTAAAAGGTTTATCAAAATGTAAAACTATTGCTTATCTGAATGCTAAAGGGTCCGTCTTTCCCCTGAATTCTGACAAACTTTTAAATCAGAGTGCTTATAATTGTTTAGAAGGAGCTTTTCCATTTGTGCTTTTTATGGGGGTAATAAAGCAAATAAAGGACATTCATCTGCTTGATGTTTCAGTCCACATAGTGCAAGGCAAGTTCTGGGGAACATCTTGAAATAATAAAGGTGAACAAAATTTCACATTTTGTTACATTTGTCATTGAGACTTGTATGAATGGAATGCATTTACTTGCAACGCTGACAGGCTGTAAATGCTTGGTGAGGTGGGGATGCATTAGTGTATACACGTGTATTTTTTACTAGAGGATTTGATTTACTGTATGTCTACTGGAAATATAATTTGTGAGATGTAGTGTCATGTTGTTACAACATCATTAAATTCTTAATGTGCATTACCATTATGCTTAGAGGCCAGCCATGTTTCAGATTGGCTGAAGGCTATACAATATTAGGAAAAAAAGGAGCCAGAAAACCTAAAAGGCTCTTTTGCTTGCAGCAGCAGCATTATTTGGGCCCTGTCGGTGTACGAAATACACACTATTAAAACTATTTACTGTAGACTCCTGTCCAGCAGCTTTTCTTCTCACCTCTAGTATTGCTCTACATGTATACATAAATACAGCCCTATGTAATTCTGCTTACACTGTAAAATTAAACATCGTGTAATATACAAGAATGTATATACATGTATAGTGTGATTAATGCTGCTACTGTGGCTTTAATTCTTGCACTTGCTGCGTAAGTTTCTGTGGGTGATAACTGTGCTAATGCATGTTTTGCATTTAATGTCTCCGTAATAAAAAGACTAGTGTTTAGTGCACTCTGTGCCCACTGTCTAAATAATAGAAAATTAGCATTTAGATGATCACATATGGGATGTGACATTTGCATTTCTGTCAGTTCAAGATAAGATACAAAAGATTTTGGTTTTCTGCTGCTGACAGAGGATTTTTGTTAGCTTTTTTTTGGCGTGTGGACATGGGCCAAACATTCTATTTGATCTCAGCACCTTGCCAAGAGCAAAGTGTAACTCCAGCGATGCAGAAGAGGGCGCAGGAAACCGGTGAGAAGCCGCTGACACGGCCGGTGCGGGGTGAATCGGTTGGTTTCTCCTTTTGATTTCTATAATTAACAGATTTTATCAGTCGGTAGGCACCACGGTGTTTCACAAAAATAAACCGGTATAACCGCTTCCGTTTTTTTCAGACGGGCTAAAGCAAAGGACTTTCCTGCCCGGTGCGGAGGTTTCCCCCCCCCGGTGCCTCTCGGCCGGTGGCTCCGCGGCTCCTCCCTCCGCCGGTTTCTCCGCTCAGCTCCGGTCGTTGCTCCGGCCACGGCCGCGACCCTGCGCTCACCGGACGGCTCTCCCTGCCGTCGAACAGCGCCGAGCCGGGACCGCCGCCTCCCAACGGCGCCCCGGTACCGGTGGGTGGGGTGTGGGGGGGGCGGGGCCGTTCGCCCGTCGCCGCGGTAACGGCTGAAGCGCTCGCGTGGCGGAGCAGGACGCAGGCGCGGGGCAGGCGCGGTGCGGGGTTGATGGCGCATTGCAAGGTAGGAGGGAACGCGCCGGCAGCGGGGTCGGCGCGGCGGGGCGGGCCGTGGACCGGCTCCGGCTCGGCCCTTCGTGCAGCCCCCGCGGCGGAGAGGGCGGCCGGCCCGGTCCCGGTCCCGGTCCGGTTCCACCGGCCGCCTCTGTAGCTGAAGGGGGGGCGCCGCCGATCTGACCGTGTGGGCGTCCTCCCTCAGGCCGCGGACTCCAAGCGGGAGCAGTTCCGCCGGTACCTGGAGAAGTCGGGGGTGCTGGACACGCTCACCAAGGGTAAGTGCCCGGCACCGGCGCTTCCGCGGGTGGGGGGGGCCGTTCCCCCGCGGGGCGCGGCCGCCCCGGCGCTTCCCGCCCGCGCCTCGTCGAGCGGCGGCCGCGGCAGAGCCCGTCCGGAGCCCCGTGCGCGCCGGGGGTTTGGAGGGGGGTGTCTCCTCCGCCGGCGCGGCCCCGGCGGTCCCCTCCGGGGATCCCCTCCGCCGGCGCGGTCCCGGCCGCGGTAGCCGTAACCGGCGGCTGGCGGCGCGCCCGGTGGCGGCGGGTGTTGCGCGGAGACGAGAGGCGGAAGGAGCGGGAAGGCGGTTCGTTTCCGCGGGCGCGGTGCGGAGGAGAGAGCTCGGCCGAGGTGCCGTCCTCTGAGCCTGCTGGTGGAAACGGCAGGGTGTCTTGGGGGGGGGGCTGTTCTTCCGCCAGAGCTCTCCAGAGAAAGCAAATGCTTCAGGTAAAATAACAACAGATACGCTCTGAAAAGCCCTCTGTTTAAAAAAACTCTTTCTTGAGAAGAGCTTGGCGCTTCTCCTTAAATTAATGAGCCCATAAGTTTTCTGAGACTGTCCATACCAGAATGGGGGAAATGCTGCTGCACTTGATGCCCACTTTGGATTTCTGTATGGTTAGTATCTTTTAAATCCTTCTAAAGTCTTTTTGAGAGCCTTCCAATAGTGTGTGGAGAAAATCTCTCAATATTCCTGCTGGAAAAACACGCTGTTTAAAGAGGGAGCAGCAGATCTAAGACATCAAGCGAATAGGTGCTGTGCTAAGACTCTTGGCCTGGCACGTGGGTGGCATTTGAGTTCTTTCTATTGCAATACTAGGCATCCTATGGGATAGCAAAACAAGTCTTTGAAGCAGCGTGGCATCCTCATTTTGTTTTTAACTTGGCTGCTTAGCTTAAAGCCACATTGGCGGTGCAGCTTGGATAGCTGAAGCTGGGAGAAGGACATCTAAGTATTTATGAAAGCGGATGTCTTCTATAGCCATGTGTGTGACCCTGCGAGGAAGTGGGAGTCATTACGTTTGGGAAGTTTCTGAGTATTCGTGTGACTGAGTTCTCCAGATGTGGAGCTGGAATTGTAGGGCTAGTTTTATTTCAGCTGTCAGGGTACTGCTGCTTGTGACTGACCTCTCTGGGCTCCTGGAGGCCCCATCCATACAGGTTATCAGCGTCACCTGCTCTGACGGTAGGCATTTAGTTTTGTAACTGTAGGTGTTTGATGGAAGCTTGCTTTTATGCTGAAAGTTACAGAATTGCTGACACTGTGCTGCGGTTCAAAGATGTAGCTTAAGTGAAAGCAATGCTTTATGAAGGGAGAATCTCAAAATAGTTAGAATTTCAATTTTGCTGGTGAAAGCCAATATAGGGTTGTGTGTGGAACACGTAAAAACTGTTCAGGCTGTTTTGTATTCTGTGCTGGAATAGCCAAAGACTGTGGCTAGGGGATCAACAAAACTGTCTAGCTGTTACTGGGTGGGATGCTCTGTTCCCTCCTGTACAGTAGACCTACTCTTTATGTTGAAGTATATAGGTGAAAAATCTTGTTAAACAGAAGAATGTGCTATAAATGTGCCATGTAACTTGTATGCCTTCTCGCTAGTGGTACCTGTTTTAAAAAACTTAAGAGTTGCACGAGCTTCCTGCAATTGTTGAATATTTTCTATTTGCAGTGTTGGTAGCCTTATACGAAGAGCCAGAGAAACCAAATAGTGCACTGGAGTATCCTTTCTCTCTTCTGTGAATTGTTTGTAGAGACTTAATGTGAAACAGCTGTCCTGCTTATGACTCATAGGTGAAGAGGGGAGACTCGTTTAGAAGATTTAAGTTGAGAACATGGCTTTTATAGATGCATTTAGCTAATAACTACATTGTTACAAGCTAACAGAAAGTCTTGACAGAATGCAAGAGAACTGCGTGTATCAGTATGCCAGCAATAATGAAGTTGTTATAGCCATGACAGAATATCGTAGACCTGCAGTTTTAGATTTGAGTACTTTGCAGTATCTGTGGCTTCTGAAGTTGGCTGCTTCACATTTCTTCTTCTTTTTTTTTTTTTTTTTTTTTTTTTTTTTTGTCTTTTAATACAAGGTGGGGGGGAAATCAATGTGTTTTGTTTTTTGCTGGTTTTAAGCAGGGTCCCTTTCCGGCTATTCCTTTTAACTCTTCAAAACTTTTGTTTTTAAGAGAGGAAAAGGAGGATGTAGTAAAACATGAGACTTTGTCCTGTGTGTACTGATGTCTTGTTTTCCTTTTTTTTTTTTTTTTTGTATTTTTAGGAATATACCACTGAACTTGAAAACCTTTCTTATTTTTGTAACTTTGTGCTGGAGGATGAAAAACACTATAGTAATCTTAAGTGGTTTAATGCAATTCTGGTCGTGTGTATTGCAGTACTAACTTCATTGTAAATTTTAAAACTAAAATGTGGCTGTACTATCTAACTGAAGAAATACTTAACATCTAAATGTCAGCTTTCTGAAGCATCATCTAGGAGCTTCAGCTCCTGAGAACCCAGAAGTAGAGGCACTTCGCTTGGAAGTGGCAGAGATGAAAGAAAAGTATGAAGCTGTGTTGGAAGAAAATAAAAAACTGAAAACCAAGGTAACAGTCTACTTAGCATTCCTCAGTAGTTCCATATCACACAAGAATAATACTTTAATACTTAGAATACAGATAACTTTCTTCTATTAGAGTAACCGATAAATGTTGTTGCATTGTTTAGTCTCATGTCTGAGGAATGCTGATAGAATGCATTGTAGTAAAGATTTAAGATTTTTTTTTTGGATGGGACACTTCTTATATTCTATAACATAGAACAGTATTGCTAAACTGTGGATTTTATTTATTTAGTAAAAGTATATGTTCTCAAGGCTAATCCCGTGTCTTCTTTCAGCCCTGTCTGGATGTGTTTAAGTTGTCTTATGTAGCTCATGTTTCCACATGAGTTTTGAAAAAGAAAAAAGCTAATGTATCTATTATAAAGGCTTCAAAATTGAAGGAGGAAATACTATACATATTAGCTTGTGTGACCTGGCACAGACTTGCATGTGGCAGAATGTTACCAGCAGAGGCACTCGTATCCGTGTCAAACAGTAACTTGCACTATTCAGCTAAAACGACCCTGGTATTCCTCTGACTGCAAAAACAGTGGATCTGAAGCGCTAAGGCAGAGCCATTCTTTAATGGGTCTACAGGCTGCCTGAAACAGCTCTGAAATGTGAACAACTTTGCCTTACCAGAGGGCACTGACTGTAAAATGAAAAACATCGAAGAAGGAAACATTTGAGAACCTTAATAAGCTGTAGCTTATGTGCTGCTGCAGGTTTCCATGCAGCTGTTGGAAAAGAATGGTGGTGGTTGTATGTGAAGATGTCTGAGTTTTTCACTGGGAGGAACTACCACACCTGAGTTCTGGGAGAAGGGATTCTTGGGCATTACCCCTTTGTATTTCTCATCTGGAGTGCCCTCTTGCCGTCCTAGTAATTCTCCTTCTGTTACGCGCTGAGAGTCCTTACAGCTACATTTGTTATTTCTTACTAGGAAATATGGCAAAGAGCAGAATTTTAGGGAGAGTAGCAATAGACCAGCAGTTCACTCGGCGTAGCCGACTTAAAAATGCAACCTATAGTAAGCAGACACATGAAAGCAGAATAACCTGGGTCTTTGTCCAAAGAAATCTTTTAAAGAGGTCAAAACTTGTTCCAGGAAAGTAAGTATTTTCCATAATCATGGGGTTTTTTGTGCTTTCACCTTTCTTCAGCCTTCAAACGATAACTCATACTATACATGTTTTCCAGAACTAATGTTTTTGTGGTTTCGCTTTCTTTCCCCTACCATCTTCTGCCTGTCATTCTGACATACTGTAGAAGTTCACAGAGTTCACGGGGACAGAACGCAGGGAGAACACTACTGTTTAGCTGCCTTTTTTTTTTTTTTTTTAAGTGGTCCTCTAGCATAATATATGGGCCTTTACCTGTGTATTTATTGGTAACTTGAATCATGTCCAAATAGGTGGTGTTCTTCTGTTGCATTCATCTGTGAAGACCTGTTCTCCTTACATTTACTGGTCAGAATGTCAGGTATTTGGGTGGAGGTGAGGCAGAAAGCCAACAGTTAGGCCCTCTGTGGAAAAGAAAACTGATCTTGGATTGTGTACTGGCCATCTTTTGTGGTATAATCTACAAGAATGACAAAATGCTATTTTAGTAGTTCGTGTTGGTGGCATAGTGATTGCTGTAATTCAGTGTTGTTATAAGAAACACATAGGTATTTTAATTTTTTATATGTATTTTGTGTATTTTTATCCTACTCTGCAATTTGCAGGAGAAGGGAAGAATCTTAATTAAGGAAAGCGGACCGGGGTATTTCAGAGACTCAGTCCTAATGCTTCAACTGGTTTCGAAGCCTATCTTTAATGTAACTAAGGTTAACTAAACACCTTCATATATTTACTTGGAAATAACTTTAGTGCATAGTTGCCTAGGCCATACTTTCCAGAAAGCATCATGAAAACTAGAACGATCACAGGAAATGTAAGTTTGGCACTGTTGCTATGAGAATGATTTCACTGAAATATGATTAAATGAAACAGTCAAAGCTTATAAGGCACTGATCTTTATCAACTGCAGTTTGAGATGAAGAGTACTTAATGAAGTGGAGAACAAGAAATGGAAGAAAATTAAGGGCAAGACCTATATGCTTGAAAGTGCATTTTAAAAGACCCCTTGTTATAGCTGCTGATTATACAACGTGACAAACTGATGTTTTGAGGGAAGGGTTACTTTGTTGCCCAACTTGAAAATGGACTTGCATAAATATCAATGATGGATTAAAACGTACAAAGTGACGGGAACGCTTCCAGACCAAATGTTTTTCTGTACTTCTTAATGTTAAAACTGTCTCTTTAATGCTGCAGCTAACTGAATTCCTCTCTTTAAATCCACAGCTGGCTCAGTATGAACCACCTCAAGATGAGAAGCATGGTGAATAACAGTGGTTTCTCCTTTAATGCCTTGACTTAATAAAGGGCTTCCTGAGAACTGCAGTCTTTTTTTTTGTTTGTTTGTTTTGGTGTATGTTTTTTGTGTGTGATGTTGGTTTTTTTCTTTTGTTGTTGGTGATGCAATACCTACTGAACTTAAACTTTTTAATTTGCATGAGGTGTACCTATTTCCACGCAGTTCATGTTTCTGATTCTGTTTCAGAAACATGGCCTTGGAGAGTTGATCCAGATACTGCCTGGACAGTTCTGGACAGAATACAAAATTCTGACTTGTAATGGATATCCTTTGTAATCAGAGTGGCACATGTAAGAGTACAATGTGGAGTGTTTTGCCTTCTGGTTCATCTAATGGGGAAAAGAAAAGCTAGGCAGGGCAGAAAATCTAAGAGGGGGTGGGTGGGTGAGTGTGGGTGTGAATTGTCATTTCTAATTTCACCTCTATGTTCTATGGCCCCTGTTTCCCTGAATTGACTTCATAATTCTTCTGAAATGCAAAGTTGTCCCTTCCTTAAAAAAAAAAAACAAACACCTTATAAAGAGCTGCATTTGTCTCTTATCCTACAACTAGGTAGTTTAAAGGTAACCAATAACAAAAAAAAAGGGAGAGGGAAAGACTACAGTAGCTGTCTTATGTATTAGATCTTACTGGCTATTAGTTTAACTTCTTTGTTTCTAGGAAGGGTTTTGCAGCTTGTCTTACAGGTGTGGTAGGTGGGATCAGAACTTCTACTAAAGGCAACGTACGAACTGAAATCAAGGGCTAATGAATGTAATGGTTGCTTACCTTACTGCACTACTTACTGATCTAAAGAGACCAGAAGAGAGAAAAATGAGAGGAAAATACTGTGTTAAGGCTTTAAAACAGCAACAAAGAAACTCACGCTAAAGAAGAAAATCCAGGAAAAGCCTGAAACGTAAAAAAATGCCCCACCCTGTGTTTCTTCACCTTAGGATTCCCACGGGGGTGTCTCAGGCAAGAATCCAAAGGAGAAAAAGAAAAAATTACTGGAGTGGTACAGCAACAAGGACGGCTGCCTCGGGAAAGGAACCCAGAATAAAGAAACTCCTGGGTGATGATACCCTTACAAATGTCGTGCACCACCTGGTTCAACGGTAATTTGTGGTCTGGGGTCTTCTTGTTCCTCACGGGCTTCTTTCTGTCTCCGTGCAGGCCGTTAACTGTTCTTATCTTGTCGAGTTGCACGCTCTGCTGGCTCTAGTAGCTTCCTTATCTCCTAGTCACAGGGCCTTCCTATATGTAATTAGCTAGAAGTTCCAAACACGTTCAGGAGGCCTCGGTGAAGGCTGCAGCCTTCAGCCCCCCACGGTGTGTCCCATGGCAGCAGGGGATTCGTTCGATTTAAACTCGGCCGCTCCTCTCTCCTCTTTCTTTACGCTGCGGCGAAGCAGAGAAGGAAGCTCGCTGTAGGTAGAGCCCGTACCTGCCGTTCGGTCGCCGCCGGTGCGAGCGGGTGACTCTGTGGGGTCCCGGGGAGCAGCGCGGGCCGGGGGCCGAGCGCTCGGCGGGGCTGGTGTCGGCGCTGCCTCCGCGCCCCTCTGGACACAAGTTTGCTCTTGCTGAGCCCTCAGTTAGGCCGGTGACTAAATTAACGCGGATTCGCTGAAGCCTCGGCCCAGCCGCGGGAGCGGCGCCGACGGTCGCTTAATGACCGGAACGCGCCGCTCCCGCCCTCGCTTTACGGCGGCTTTTGCGCCGCTGCCGGCCCCGCCCCTCCCGCTCACGTGCGGCAGCGCCGTCAGGTGACTGGGGTCGTCTGACCGGAGCCACCCTACCCCGCTGCCTTCCTCAGCCAATTGAGGCTGCGGAGCCTGGCGCCAGCCAATCCGGGGCCGGGTTGGGTTGGGCGAGCAGGAGGAGGCCGCGGGGCGGGCGCTTGGCCGGAGGGCGGCCATGGCGCTGCAGTTCGGCGGGGCGGGCGCGGCGGAGGAGCCGGCCTTGGTGGGGGGCAGCTTCGGGGCTGCCGACTCGTTCCCCAAAGACTTCGGCTACGGGGAGGAGGAGGAGGAGGAGGCGGAGTTGGAGGGAGGCCCGGGGCCCGGCGGACCCGGCGGCGGAGCGGGCGGGCCTGGCGGCGGCGCGGGCGGGGCGGACTCCAAGCCGCGGATCCTGCTCATGGGGCTGCGGCGCAGCGGCAAGTCCTCCATCCAGAAGGTGAGGGGCGGCCGGCGGCTCCCCGCCCCCGGGGCTCCTTCCCCCTGTTGCTGCTCAGGCCGTTTGTGCTCTTTAACGCGGGCGCGTGTAGCGAAGTTGGAGCAAGAGGAAGGCGCCTGGTTAAGAACGGTTCCTTCCCAGAGCGGACTGAGGCCCTCCGGCCCGGAGGGGGAAGCCGGCTGGCGTAGGTGGTAGCCTCTGTAGTTCTTCACTGTAACGCTTCAAAAATAAAAAGTGAAGACACTGGTGTGACATCGATTATGTTTTCTTAGGGACGTGAGAGCACCGGGAGGGCGCAGGTGCGTGCTGTTTAGCTGGTGCTCCCGGTAGGAAGGAGTCGTTGTTCTGCGTTTTGATCCTTTGAAAGAGACTTCTGCTTTCGTACCGGCAGAAAGGCCGCCTCTGGTTCCCTTTGGTGTGCTAGACTGAGCAAAGGAGAGCTGCTGGTCGAGGAGGAAATAAAATGGTTTCAGTGCCTTCGGTTTGGTGGTAGCTTCGTAAAGCTGCTAGTGTTTCTTAATAAAAACAAAAGACAAAACTGACTATTTTCATTTGCCACGTAGCTCAAGAGAAGTGCAGCACTAAGAATGACTGTTGCTGTTCAGTGCAAATCTTGTATTTGCAGTCCCTATTAGGAAGTTTTCAGGTGGTATCTTTATGAGAAAGCATTACTCGTGAAATGTGACAGTTCTCGAGCTCTAGGCTTAGGGGCCTCAAACTTTCTCAAATCCGAGTGTGGAATCCTTCAGAGATTTTCCTTCAGAATTATAATTTGCCTACCTGGACTTGCTGTACTGTCCTTATGTAATAGGAACCTGGAAGAAGTTCAGAGTACCTGATTTGGGGTTTTGGGGGATGTGGATTTTTTTGTTTGTTTGGTCAGGTGTGTGGGGTTTTTTTGTCATGGTCACCAGACTTGCTGCTCTGCCTTCATAAGATTAGCATAAATATATTATTGGGGAAGGAATTTGTGTGTGTGGTGGAACTTAAAGCAGCAGCTTGTTTGGAGCTGCTGTAAACCTTTCATTTATACCCATTTTTCTTTAAAGGTGTTAAATGAATTAGGTGAGTAGGGAGTCAGAAGCAGCTGTCTGTCATGCTTCTGTAGCAAGCTCTAATACTTAGAAAATCTTACAGCAGGACATATCATAGTGCTCCTAATAACTAGTGAATTTCTTTAAAAATTTTGTCTGTCTTGTCTTCCTTTTGCTGTACTTACTCTCTTCCTTCATCATCCCACACCCCCCAAATATCTCCTCTGGAAAAAAAAAAGACAGCTGCTACTTCTGAGACCATCTCATTCATTATCACAGCTTAAGAAATCCACAAAATTAAAGCAAAGATTCTGGAAAGCATTAAAATGACGAAATGGTTGTCTGTCTTATTGCTGTTAGGGAATCCTTTGGAAGTTGCTTTTCATTGTTACCCGTGAAGAGTTGCTCACTTCCAATTATGAGGTACTCAACACGGTCTTGCAATACTATACCTTTTTTCCCTCTTTTCAGAGACCTCTTTCCATCTGCCCATGTAAATTCCTCTGTGGACATCAGGGGATTGGAAATAGTGGGATATTATTTCCAGAAAAAAAAAAGGGGTTAACTGACCGGAAAAAAACAGAGTTTGAAAACCCATTCTGTATTTGGACTTATAGGTAGAGGAGCCTGTTTTTACATGCAGAATGATCCTGTGCAGCGGTGGGGAGACTGGCTGTTTATGAAGGGCAAATTGCCTGCATTGGCTGTACAGACTTCACTGAGGCATGCTTTGTGGTGGCTTGGGACAACTCCCAGTGATGGGTTCTTCCCTTTGGGTTACTTGCACTGTGAAGATTCTTGGAAAAGTTCTGGCTCTGGTTGTTGTTTCCTTTCTGAGGAAAAAGATGTAGATTTCTCGGATATAAACCGGTTACTCATGTTTGCAGATCAAGTGTCAAAGGGGAAAAAAAAAAAAAAAGGAAACTATCCCTTGTTACTTTCTCAGCAACTTGCAGTTCCTGCCTTAGATATTCTTGCAGTTTACAGGTGTTGCTACAATGTACCTGATAAGGTGTCTTGCTTCATATTTGATTGTAAGCTCTTGTAGGAATGTTGTGGAAGTCATGCTTGTCACTTGATGTATAGGATTATTGTTTGGTGGTCTGGGAAATTATTGTTTGTATGGATTAGGCCAACATTTAATCAGGAAGTGAAATTCTGAATATAGCTGTTCTCTGATTTGTTTAAAAAAAACCAACAAAAAACCCCAAAACAACCACGTACTTCCATGGAGAGTCCATTCAAAGTTTAAGGCAGTGGGAGTGAACGTATTGGACAAACTCAAGTCGTGGATTCAAGGCAGGGTAACTACCCACAGATTGAGATTGTGACTTACAAAAAACCACACCGACCAAACAGGAAAAGGGCAGTCCAAAACCACAAAGAGGGTTCAGAAATACTGCCTTAGGAGAACAGCAATTACCTGCTGCAATTCAAAAATAAACCCAAGTCCTGCTGTAGAGAAGTTATTGTAGAGAAAAGGTTGACACATTAGGAAATAAAAAAAAAAAACAAAACAAAAACAACCCGAAAATTTAGAGATCGTGACAGGTGAGATGTGAATGGGAAATTCAGAGAGATATGAAAAAAAATCTATATGAGTGTACTGCTAAGAGTGCTCTAAGCTGAGAGTGAAGTCTTAAAATACAGTAAAAGCAGGAAGTCTGCCAGGAAGTCGATGAGACCATTGGATGTTGAAGGTATACAAGGAACACTTAGAAATGATAAAAGCCATATAGTGA
Source organism: Calidris pygmaea (assembly GCA_003697955.1). Classification (NCBI taxonomy): domain Eukaryota; kingdom Metazoa; phylum Chordata; class Aves; order Charadriiformes; family Scolopacidae; genus Calidris; species Calidris pygmaea. The sequence continues at coordinate 1,085,169 of QJSC01002227.1, read as the reverse complement.
GGAAACTCGGCAAATTCTTAGGATTTTACTAGCTTTGTCTGCTCTGCCTGCATATGCCTAGTCAAAATTGCTTGGTGTCAGCGTTAGCTGCATACTTCCATAGCGTTTTTATTTGCTTTATCGAAGCTGTGTAGAACGAGCAAGAGTAGGGATAGATGCTAGGTGATAGAAATGAAATTGGATCAAAGCTGTGTTCCAGTTCCCCTATTAGTATAAAGAGCAGATGGGGAACACCAGTCCGATGAAATGCACTGCTTTGGGAAGCAGGGGAAAAGGGGATGATGGCATTGCTTCTCAGAGACTCAGCTGCTTTAAACTGGATTCACTAATTCTGTCCTGCTCCCCGTGGGAGATGCTGAATTCCAACAAAAGAACATTGATTTCAGAACGCTTTAAAACTGCTGCAAATGCCAAGGTCTTTCTAGTCCTTGCAATACAGCCCCTGCGTATCTAGAACTGTTCTTGCTTATCCACACAAATGTCCTGCCAGATGTGGATCATGTACATCTACGTGCAGATCCTGGCTTTCTCAAACTTTTGCCTTGAGGATCTGTGGGGGTTTTTCCCTCGGTCTTAAAATTCTAGGCTGACGTACTACTTTGAACCTCACTAAATAATCCATTAACTATGCTGGGTGTGGAGTTGTTTGTCTTGCAGTTTTTTTGACACAGATTGTTGCATTAGATTTCCTTAATGGATGACTTCTGTAACTTTGTGAAACGTGGAAAAAAAAAAAAAATTACCAAGTGCTATATAAAAACATCTTTTTGCGGTTGAACTATATGTGGTTGCTTGGTTCTGGTTGAGGGTAGGTATTTCCTTAGCTGATACAGAAAGCTGTCTATTTAACAAAAGGAAACGGTACACTTTAGAATGGACAAACCGATTTGTATGATTCAAGTCACAGAATTTGTACCAATCTCTTCTAATAAGATAAAGTTGAGACTATTATTTGTCTTCTTTTAACAGGTGGTGTTTCACAAAATGTCTCCCAATGAGACTCTGTTCTTGGAAAGTACCAACAAGATCTACAAAGATGATATTTCCAACAGTTCATTTGTGAATTTCCAAATATGGGATTTTCCTGGACAGATGGACTTTTTTGATCCAACATTTGATTATGAGATGATCTTCAGAGGAACAGGTGCTCTAATATATGTTATTGATGCCCAGGTAAATACAATCACTAACAGTCACAAGGAAGTTTTCTTTTTGCTTTGTGTGTGAAAGGAATTATCAAGAAGCTAACAATTTAGGTTTTTAGATAAGTTTGTATGACATCTATTATGTATGAAAGGATGCGTTGGGAATCTAACTTCTGGTGTGTGGTTTTTAGTTTTGTGAAGTGACTGGAACATGCGCTCCCAGTGGAGAGAGTGGAAAGGGGCGAGTACTCTGAACTTACTTTTTCTACTGTAACAGTGAGACCCTACTATGCTGGGTGGTCTGAATTATCTCTTCCCTCTGCTCTTGGCTGCTATGGAGTTCATTTAATAACAGCACACTCTGACCTGGTTCAAGTACTGTATTTGGTATGTGGTAGCTTCTAGTGAACTTAGGAACTGCACCATGGAAGATTACCTGGTTATTAGGACCGTCTTGGAGATTGCTGCTGCCTTTTGCTGGAGCTGAAGTGTAACCTTCCTGTTGCTCTGAAGCCTAGTTCTGTATAGTTGAGCCTTGTATAGCTAATGCAACTTAATTTACATAACAGAATCTAGGCTACTTGGATTTCTGACACTCCAAGGTGTTCTCCCATACTTCTGTTTAGTTACAGAAGTGAAGTTCTTGCACTGAAATATTTTGTCCTTGTGCAGAATGGAATAGTTATTGAAGATAAAGCCTTGTCATTCATTCCTGCCAAAACTGATTTACAGGATGACTACATGGAAGCTTTAACAAGACTCCACATTACAGTTTCAAAAGCCTACAAGGTCAACCCGGAAATGAACTTTGAAGTTTTTATTCATAAAGTTGATGGTTTATCGGATGACCATAAAATAGAAACTCAGAGGGATATTCATCAGAGGGCTAACGATGACCTTGCGGATGCTGGGCTTGAAAAACTTCACCTTAGGTGAGTTAAAGGTTCTGGCATATGTGATTTTACTGTTGCTGATATGCATACAGACTAACAGCTTTTAGATGTAATAGTGGATGGACTGGAGCAAGGCCTGGTTCGTTTCTTAATATTGTGCAAACTCTTGCTATAAAATACACTGCTGAATTTACGGCCAAGCCTCAGCTGTTAGGCTGACTAGAATAAGGCAGGCTTCTGCATCAGATTCCAGTCAACAGATTTATTCGTAAACTCGCTGATAATTCCAAGTCCTTTTGCATACTTTTCATTTAGCATAACAGGCCAAATTTGTACATGTGGCCTGGAGAGGTGGGGGCAGGGGAAGGAGAGGGGAAGCTGCCTGCCTTCTAGTCCTGGCTAGCACTGACTTTTCAGCCTGTTTGATTTTAAGAACTTACTCTCTTACTTGATATTTGGCTTGCTTTTAAGCCAGGTGTTTTCTACTGACACCTTTTAAAAAATTATCTTTTCTCTGTTTTTATTACTGTTTTGAATCTTATGGAGCCTTTAAGTATTGCCAGTATCTCTCAGTGTTAGTGTGAATACAGTGGAAGGCCAGGAATGGGACTTGAAGAAATCTAGCTGAGCGTTTAACACCTTTGTGATACGGGTTCTGTAGGCTAAGTTGTTGTGAAAGCATGTTCAGATTTTTCTGTCTGTTCTCCCATCTCCTGGGGATGGGAGAAGTCTGTTTCATGTTTTCTGCAGTCACTCAGAAATTAGGTTGTTGGTACAATGGCCAGGTATATTTATGATAAAGACATCCCAACTAAATCATCTAGTCTTAACGTTAGAAAATAAAGCTTTAACATTTCTATTGCAATTCTGAAATCCTCTTCAATCTTTGGGTTTTTTTTTTTTCTTACTTTTTCCTCCCTCCTCATCTCAGCTTTTATTTGACCAGTATCTATGACCATTCAATATTTGAAGCCTTCAGTAAAGTGGTACAGAAGCTTATTCCGCAACTGCCAACGCTGGAAAATCTACTAAATATCTTTATATCTGTAAGTGTTAATCTAACAGAACTTTGAGCGAAATATATGGAATGGTAAAGCAAGTCCTTCTGCTAAGGAACACTGGGTAGATCTGCATTTGGGAGATTTGGGTGGCAGTCATGTTGGTGATCTCTGCTGGTGCAGTTGTCTGCAATTAGAAGCTCTTTACCACAGCTAAATTGTACTGGTGTGTGCTTTGTGTGGGTTTCTCTAAAAACTGACAAAGCATAGTTTGGCTGGTTATAACTGTTGATACGGGAGTTCTCTGCCAGCACGATACACTGATTAGACTGCTAAGGCACTTAGTAGTTTAATGTAGCTGTACTAGCAAGAGACTTTTTTTTGCAATATGAACTTGGCCTTAAACTAAATTGTCTATTTCATGTGGCCTGTGAGACTTTTGCCCTTATTCTTTTGTATTTGTGTTTCTTAAAGTATTTGTGACATAGGAATTTGCTCCTGTATACTTTAAATCAAAGTCACCCTAGAGACAAGGCTGAAGTAGCTTGTCTCATGTAAGTTGTGCCTGTGAGGCTGTTGCAGGCATGTGGACAATGTGGAAAACAGTTGCGACTGAAAAGGGGCTGTGCCGGTCAGATGTGTCACCCTATGCTACTGTTTGCTGCTTGTTTCCTGTGTTGGTAGAGGACTGTCTCTAATAATCTGGCCCAGTGGATAAAGGGCATGTTAATGGCTCGCCCTGGTCAGTGCCACAAGGGTATGGATGTGCCCCTGATACCAAAAGGATCGTTTGGATGTCCTCTGAACACTGCCGTGGGTACTCAGACTAGCTAGGAAGAAGCGATAAGGAATGCTTCTGGTGCATAAACAGAAATTAAGCTTTGCCAGAAATCCATAGTGTACACGTGGTAGCTTGTTTAACAGCAGGCTTCTGAACTTGGTATGAGCATGTGCGCTTTGCCAAAGTGCTCCGTTACAAATGGCACGGTACAATTGGCTTCGTCCTTCCCCATACCCATAACTGTCAGACGTGATACTCTCCATGGAGTCACGAGTTTAGAGGCTGACTTTATTTGCTCTAACTACATGGCAACTGCCTCACACAGAAACTGAACTGCCAAGATACTACAAGTGTAAAATTTAAGTGTCAGCATACTGCTAGGAAATAACTTGTCTGAGCCTGGTCCATCAGGTGGATGTGAATGTGTGGCTCTTCTGGAGTTAATAGAACCACAGAAGAGGAAAACTACTGAATTTGGGTTCTGGAAGCGTAGTAAAATGTAACCTTAATTATAATCAGGTAAATAATAAACTAAAAAGAATTCTAACCAAGTCCCCAGCTTTAGTTTTGTCAACTAGAAGGTTAATATTGATATGTACTATGGTAATGAGGTTATTGCATTTATAAAGTATATGCTCTATATAGATTCTGTCTTAAGCCTCTAAGTTGGTTATGTTTAAACCATTTCCTGCTATTAAAAATGTGAAAGTGTATGAATTCTACTTGCGATTTTAAAAATTCATCCAAATTCTTTCTCTTTCTGAAGAATTCAGGCATTGAAAAAGCTTTTCTCTTCGATGTAGTCAGCAAAATCTACATTGCAACAGACAGTTCCCCTGTGGACATGCAGTCATATGAGTTGTGCTGTGACATGATCGATGTAGTGATAGATGTTTCCTGTATATATGGGTAAGTGATAAATGCCCTTAGGAAAAAAGTCCTTAAAAGTTGTAGAATAGGTTGCAAACTGTGCAAGTGGTGCTGGCTTTGTGATCCAGCAAGATGCCATTGATTGAGCACATTGGTTCTGTAAGTCACTAGAATAAAGCCAAATGATTTGGCAGCTGCATCGAGCATTTGTACACAGTTTGTTTCCCTCCACTCATGGCCTTAGACAGCCATCTGACATATGTAGAAGTGTTTCATGTAAAATACGAATATTACTGTGCCCTGTTTGGGATGGTGGGTGCCATAGTTTGTAAGTGTAACTTACAGTCAGGTTGCTTTAAGACTTGCTGCTATCTGAACAGAACAATTTTTCTGAGGTCAACTTGGCACTTGCTGACTTTCTCCGAGGGATGCATATAGTGCTTCTTTCTTGCAATTCATGGCCGAATTATACTTCAGAACAGATTTTTTTGATTTTTGAAGTGGCTCTGGAGAAGCGGTAACTTATTTTAGAACTGTGGTTGTAGGCTGGAAAATACAGTGCTGCCAAGAAATATCACAACGTTTAACGGTCTGTCTCCTGACAGGTCAGCCCAGGGTTGTGTAACTGTTTTGGGCTTTTTTCAAGAGTGAATGCTTAGAAGTAGCTTGCGATACATCTTTTGCTTCTACAGTAATTTAACTAACACTAATAACTTGTAAATAGAAAGTGGCATCCTAATCTTTTTCTTCTAAATGCAGGCTGGTTTAACTTAAGACCAAAAAGTGCCCTGCTCCCTGTCGCACGCACCTCGCCACCCCCCTGCCCGCCCTAGCCTTTAATTTACTAAAAGGAATTTTGCTCCGATGTCACTCCATTCACCTTTCTACATAGAAGTCCTGCATTAGAATCTTCAAACCAATCACCTGATACCTTACTGTGGCCTTGTAAGCTCAGTGAGGCAGTGACTCTTTGGGTTGAAGGTAAACTAACCTAAAACTAATGTATTTTACTACCTCCATTAAGAATGCTCAGCTGTAAGCTGAAAGCACTATCAACTGAACAGCCCCAGCTCTAGGTTTGATATCAAAAGAATGCACGCTGATAGCTTGCTCTTAACTACTCATTGAAGAGAGATAGTATGTAATTGAAGGGCCTCTGCTCTGTTTAGGTCTAGCTTTCTTGAGAAACTTAAGGTGTGATAATGGTCTTTCTTCCAACGGTATTAAAACCTGCATTGCAGGTTCTTTACTTGGTCCCTGTTCAGTAATATTCTTCAAACTGCATTTAACAGGTATTTTTCTTGAAGTTACTTATGCATGCCTACTGGATTATGTCTTGGGTTAACTCGTTCTTTCTTAGGTTAAAGGAAGATGGCACTGGAAGTGCTTATGATAAAGAGTCAATGGCAATTATCAAGCTCAATAACACAACGGTCCTGTACTTAAAGGAAGTAACAAAGTTTTTGGCATTAGTTTGCATTCTTAGAGAAGAAAGTTTTGAGCGCAAAGGTAAGGACTTACCCCCATTGAATGGCTTTTATCTAATGGTTTATATAACCAACTATAAAATATTAATATGACTTTACAAGTCACCTTGATTTTTGTGTAACTAAAGTTGTTTGTTTTTTTCTGGGAGGGACTGCATATGTTATGGGTTAGAAGTGAGAGCCTAGGCCCTAATTTCAAAGTATTTGACTTAAACGGTGACAGTACTTACCTCAGTGTTTTAAAAAGAGAAAAAGCAAATGTGTTCTTTTAATTGCTGTACAGTATTTGATCTCAAAGTTTTTCTAACCAGAGTTAGGGTATATATCAATGACATTAAGTATAAAGTAACATTCAAGTGATGGTCATTCTGTCTTAGCATGTCTTTTGGGTGTAGAGTCTGGTGGTGTTCCCTTACCTGCTGTTTAATTAAGAATATACACTTTGCATTCCAACTGAGTACTTTTTTATTTTTTAATATACACTGAGATAATCTAAATACTGGCATCAGTAAAACCTTGTTAAATCTTCTGAATCCAAATTCATACTAAAATAAGAAGCAAAATAGCTGTTGGCGAAATGAAATCTATTTATTTTGAAACTGTGTTGATTACGTAAATGTGCCAAGCTGAGCACAGTTTTTCCTCTCCCTTCCCCCTCCTTCTTGACAGGTCTGATAGACTACAATTTTCATTGCTTCCGCAAAGCCATTCATGAAGTCTTTGAAGTAGGTGTTGCTTCCCACAGAATCTGCAACCATCAATCAAGCGCCTCAAATATGAAAGCAGTGACTCACAATGGCACACCAAGGAGTGCAGTCTAGAGGAAAACTAAAGACATTGGATAGACTTGTCAGCTCTTCACTCCAAAGTTTTGCGGAACAAGAGAAGAGTAGTCTGAAAGCCTGAAGGAGAAGAGTGGCGCTAACTGTGGAACAGCAGCTTGTAACTCACGTTGGACAACTGAAACTACTGTAAAAATACTTTTGAGGCCAGTGGACTTAGAAATGCCGGTTTGAAACCAGCTTTATTGCAAATGCAGTGGTTTTTCAGTTTGGAGTCCTATTTCAACAGTCTGTCTCTGACGGATTGCCCAGTCAAAACTTACAAATGATTGAGTTGACTTTTGCGTGAAACACCAAATAGTCACTTGCTCAACTTTTTTTTTTTTTTTTTTTAAATTAATCTGCAGACTATCCACTTTTGCTTAAGTCTACCCTTTTGTTATGGAAAAAAAAAAAAAAAAAGAAAAAAGGTGGTGTTATTATTTAGGCTTGTGAAACTCAGGCTTTTTGTTTGGTGAGGCTGGTCTCACAAATCATTCCATAAAGTAGTTCTTGCTCTCGCTGGTGTGTTGAGACTATTATGAATTCTGTACTTGTTAGGTGGCTGCAAGGCGCTTCTGTGTTTGTTTGGAGAGCTGACCTGGAGCTTCATCTTAAGAGATCGTGATACTTTGCTTTCAGACCACACTTCTTGGTATCCCCCTTTTGATGGAAGGGAAGTATTAGAACCAGAAATAAACTACCTGCTCTCTTTTGCAAAAACATGGATGTCATTAATCCTATTCACAAAACAACTGCATGGCTAACTAAACTGAAATGTCTGCCATCTGTTGGAATAAAACAACCACTTCCAGCTATTCCCAAGCAAAGAAATCAAAAAGTTACCGACTTTTGATGGTGGATCTCTCTCTGCTCTCTGACTGATAATCAAGAGAATTTCTAGGAAAATGTCTGAGGGCGTTATCCTTGCACGGTAATTAAATATCACTGTGCTACAACCTACTAATAAAACTGGACGTTGAAAGTGTGTTGATTCTGTACTGTGGCAAACACCTTCTTGTTTGTCGCCATGCAATCTGAATAGAATACTGTGTTTTTCTGATTTTGTGAGTGCTCGCTTTCATGCTCTGGGAGGTATATCTGAATTGTTTCAGTCTAATTTATTGGTATTATTGCTGCAGATGTCATACTGTACATCAGCCTTGCTATGCAGTAAGCTCAGCTACTGGCCCGTAAAGATCTCACCTCTTTTTACCTGTCCCTGTGTATGTATCGGTGTTGCGAAGCCACCTGACCAACTGACTATACAAGTGCCACTGTAAATTTTTCTGCAAGAAGATCTGTAACTGTAAGCGATCTCTGCAACTGATGTATTTATGAGGTCAGAAATAACCACGGGATTGCTTCTGTGCTTATAGAATGGATTTTCATTGAACTATGTAAAAATGAATATACAGGCATTAACATTAGGGTGTATCCACATATTGTCTAAATGTTTTTCCTTCGTTTTAAAGATGTTGTATGATACTAAATACATAAAAGATCTGCTCCAGAAGTTACCACGGTCAGCAGGAGACTTGAGAATTCAAGTGCTCTAGTTCAGTTCTCTTAATAGCAGTTGTAGTTCTGAACCTAGGCCAAGCCCCTTTTTGATAATGGAACTGCAGGTGTGTTTGTTTTTTTTTTTTTAAGAAAATGCTGCAGGCTTGTAAGATTGGGTTTTGTAGCTTGCAAGCTCTGTCACAGTGTTTTAGTGCTCAAGGTGAGAGGAGAAGTAATTGGCAAGATCACAGGAAGAAAGAAATCATTCCCATTTGTGCAGTGAGTTTTCCATGTTCTAAGTACACATGTATGTTCCTCTCTTTGTCTTCACTCTCTACGTGATTTTGTGCTAATAAAATGAAAAAAGGTCAAGTGTAACATTGCTATTTCTGTTGGTGGGTAAGACACTTCAACAAATGTCTATAAAGGCCTACATGGTTAAGCAAATGTTAAAAAGCCATCTTATCTTCACCATATTTTTAAAAAAGGTAAATATCACCTTCCCATGTCAGGCTTTAAGAATTTTAGTCACCCTTAGCTTTCTTCTCAATTAAAAGCTGACTTCAAACTGAATACTCGGTTTTCAGAAGATGACTCAAGACTTTCAAGGCATATAAATGGCAAAGTGACTTGTTCTCTTATTTCGATTGATGCTGAGCCTTAGGCTGTGTTCTGAAATTCTGCCTTGTGGTGTGTGAGTGTTGCTAGTTTTTGTTGGTAGTGTGTGGCAGGGGTTTTTTTTGGTCGATGTTACCTTACTCTTAAAAATTGCATTTACTAAAGGTTAATGGTAGCATCTCAAAACAGAATACTGATTATACTGAACAATACTAGCTTTAAAAGTTAAATTTGTCTCTAGTAAGGAGCACAATATTTCTTTAACGTGCTACAATTAATCTTCTTCCCTAACATGAATCAATTTAAGTCAGGTGCTGCTATTCAAGGAAAGTATAACTTAACCTGTTGATGCTTTACTGAGGCAGTTTTTTGTTTCTGATGAAGTCGTTATGCTGCTGGGGAAGGATAGTAAATATGCTTTATTTTCTCCCTGTTTCCCCTTCCTGTGCTGACCTGCTGCAGGGAGATAGAGGAAGGCAGTATCACAGCCTCTCCAAAAAAAGCACTGAAATTGTAAAGGAGACTACAAACTAAGGCTTCATCTTTCTCCCTTTCCCCCCCCCCCCGAACCTACGGTGGTACAGAATCTCTGCAGCCGTTTTTGCAAACTGAGGCGGTGTGCTTCTAAGGAGGAAGGAGGTGCAGACAGAGGTGGGCGTGAGGGAAAAGGTGACTAGATCCCTTTCTGTTGAAGACTAAGGCAATGCCCCGTGAGGTACCTTCTGAAGCTTGAGGCGTTGGGCTTCGGCTGGTCGGTGATGGCTGGCTGGGCCTCCAGTGAGGGTCACGGCAGCTGTGGCACAGCACCGGGGAGGGAAAGGCCCAGCCTGTGGCCAGGGGGGCAACTGATGGTGGTGTCCGTCTGCTGTGCTGAGGGTTTCAATCCTGCTGGTGGAGCAAGCGGCCTCCTCCAGACCGAGCCTCTTGCTCCGTACTGCGGGGGGCGGCCATGGCTCCCGGCCGCGGTGCCTGCCCTGGCCAGCAGGGGGCGCCCAAGTGGCGCGAGGGCAACTGTCACTCGGCTTCCGGGCGGTTTCCCGCGCGCTTCCATTCCCCCCCCCGGGGCCGAGCCCGGGTCCCGGCGCCGTTACTCGCCCCCGCGGGCGCTCAGCTCGGCGGGTCCCCGGCGGTAGAGCCGGAGCCGCCGGTTGGGCCGCGCAGGCCCCGCGTTGCGCGCGGCCTCCCCGGGGGCAGGGTGTCCGCGTCCCCGTCAAAGGCGGAGCGGCGCGGCCGGTGTGGCTCGAGAGCGCGGTGGCGGCAGGTGGCGCTCTCGTGACGCGGGTACCTGAGCGTCGGAAGAAGCCGCGTCCTTCCCCAGAGCCGGGTTCCTCCCTTCCCGCCTCACGCGGGTCCCCTCACGGCCCGCGCACCCGCCGGCCCCTGACTGGAGGCCGCGGCCGGGGGCGTTCGCGCTTCTCTCCCGGAGGCCGCGTTAACTCTTGGAGCGGCTGAGGAGAGCTCCGTCCTTCAACCCGTGTGTTCTGTGAAGCGCTGCCGCTGTATCCCAGGTAAAATATTTAATTTTTTCGTGCTTTACATTTCCGTTGGCCCCTGTTACTGCGCCCGTGGCCGCCTCCCTTCCTTTCCCCTTCCACTGTGCTTCGCCTTCCCAGCGCTGGTTTCTACTCTCAGAGCTGGAAATGGTAAGCAGCTTCTTAAAAAGGAGTTACACAGGTGTCTTTACTGCTGGAGTGTTTTTTGAGTCAGCTTACATTTGGGAAATTTCTCTTATGCTGTCTGGATAGGTAGTATCCTCTCCTGTCAGTTTACTCAAGTGCATAGTAAATATTTTTTTTCCCCAAGATCCCAGTGCCCAACGTTAGGATTTTTTCCGTTGTGTTATGGAGTGGTTTTTCATGCGTAAAACTATTATTATATTTCCTTATTTTCAGTGTGACTTCGCCTTGTTTTTGCAACTGCGTAATACCCTTTTTTAACCTCAGCATTGTTTCTCACCACGTATGTAGACAGACCCTCAGAGAGGAGGCACAGAGATGGCAGAGCCAAGCTATTCTTGATAGGGGCTGATGGCATGATGAGGGAGAGGAACATCAAGTTGCAGCTTGGGCATTTCAGATTAGATACTAAGGAGAAAAGTTTTAGTTAAGAAGGGGGTGCGGTACTTGGAGCAGGTTACCCAGAGAGTTCTGGGTGTCCATCCTCGGATGTTTCAAGCTTCAGCTGATCTGGTGTTGGCGATAGCTTTGAGAGGGCAGTTGGACGTGATGACGTTTGGGGCTCCTTACATCCACCAGCTCTGTGATGCTGCAAAATATTTCTAACTCTGCTGGATGAAGAGTATACGCAACAGATGAAACTTCTTCTAATTTGTAGTATGTATGCAGTTCAAAATACAGTATCGCCAAAGAGAGATCGGTGTAGGAGCACCAGGCATAGATGTGTGGTCTGTAGTGTGTAATGTGTTTAAAAATAGTGAGAAAAATGCTTTTGTCTCTCTGTAGGTGGTTTGGTATTATTCCCCAAGTGAATGTGAGGTAAGTAAGCAAACGCTTGGCTACTCTCGGGAATAAAGCTTCACATTGATGCAAATATTGCACAGGACCAAGCAGTAAAGCAAAATAAAGTGTGTATCTTTGTTTTAGCTACCTTTGTAGTTTTAAAGGATGAATCACCAAAGTTTTCTGAGAACCAAACAAATCCACAGAGCTTTTCTTAACACGTGGCTATACTAGTTGCACTTTTCGTCTTGTTTTGATAACTACTTGTCGTTCTTCACTGCTCTTGAGCTTCAAAGCTGTATGTTTCTGCCTAGTTTGGCCTTAGTAGATGAACAGGTATCCCTTAAGTATGAGAAGGAAAGCAATACCAATTTCTTCATATTCAGTTAACCTTAGCTTGTTTGCTGGGTGTGCTCTGAAAACTTTGGTGATCCTGCTCTTCTAAGAAATTAATGACTTGAAAAGTTCTAGGTTGGATTAGAATAGTACCTACTGTATGCAAATATATTTTCTGTCTCTTTTGTTGGCATTTGTTTAGCTAAGATGTTTTTACCCCATAATGTATTAATAGTTAATGTATTAATATTACCACATAGTATTAATAAATCAGTCCAAGTTAAGCCAAACCAAATCTGTGAAAGTTTTTGTAGTTTGTTCCAGAGAAAATAGGTTCAGGGCTGATGAATCCTCCTAAAGACTGGTTTTCTGCTTTCTCTCTTTTACTGATGGTGAAGATCTGATGGTTGGTCATGTTATTCTTGGGAGTACTGAGGCTGCAATCAGTGAGTTCTACTGGTATTTAATTGTTAAGAACTAAGGTTTGCTAATTAGGTCTGTGAGTGACTAATTTGTCTTTGGTAGCAGGGAGTATGACCACATTTGCTAGCCTTATGAACTTGTTGGAGGACAGAAGACTGTTCTGAGTGCCCTCTTCCTTTTTGTCCTTTGTGTGTTTTGTTATGTTGGAAGATTCTAATTTCCCTTCCTGCTTTTTTACCTTAGATAATGTCACTTTTTTCAGCAATCAGCTAGGCAATTCAGAACAAATTATCGTGATTTGCCTCTCAGACACCTGGTGAGGCAAGCAAAGAAAAGCAGTTGGGGACCACTCAGGAGGAAAAGGACCAATTAAAATAAATCTGTGTTTAAACAGGAGGTTAGAAAAATGCTGGAGGCTAGAGCTGAGGCATTTGAAGAGTGGAGTGTTTGTAAGATACAGACTAAAGAATCTGAATTGTGACTTTTCTGTAAACTCTTCACAGCAAAATAGAAAGTATTCCAAAAGCAGGAACAGAGCTCAGCTTCTTGGGAAAAATTTTGTTTTTTACCTAGACCTCATGCAGTCCTTTTAATAGGGTTTTCATATTTATTTCTAGCAACTGCAAATGTCTAAACTTACTCAATTTGCTTCAGAATGGAATCATCTGGAGGTGAATTAACTCTTTCTCTGAAGTCTGTTGCAATCCTAAAATAGGACTTTCTTTGATTACAAAGTGGTAAATGTGTAAATTAGGCGGCTGTTAATTCTTTAATGCTGTTTTCTTTCCACATCTTGCTTCTGACTTTGATTTTCACAATAAAGGTTTTTATTGTTGATGTTGATGGAAGAAATGTTTTACGCTGAGGGTAGTGAGACACTGGCCCAGGTTGCCCAGAGAGGTGGCGGATGCCCTGTCCCTGGAAATGTTCTGGGTCAGGTTCTGAGCAACGTGGTCCAGTTGAAGATGGTCCCTTGCCCATGGCAGGGGGTTGGACTCGATGACCTTTAAAGGTCCCTTTCAACGCAAACTATTCTGTTATTCTATGCTGTGTCCATCCCTCCCCCTCTTTTACCCCCTCTCTCCCTACAATGTCTTTCAGGCTGCAAACTGCATATTCTTTATCTGAAATCTGAAATTTACCTGAAACACAAAGAGGAAATATTTGTGTTTATAAGCCTAGATAATTATAAGTGCTTTGAGAGACTGATAATGTTGATTACCACTGGAAGCAAGGAAAAATCTCACTTCCCCATAAGCACATTCACTCTCCAAAAATCCCATGAGCCTCCCTGTGTCACCCTTCCAGTCCCCAGTAGCTCAAGGCCAGCTTTTGTCACGTCACAGACCTGTAGCTGGAAATCACTGGGTTAAAAACATGCTCCCAGGCTGATACTCGTTGTTCAGAGCGTCTTCTGAGTTGTTGCAGTCACTTGGGTGACTAGGTCAACCAGGAGCGAGGCCAGATGGTTTTTGACCTGGAAGATGATCTGATATGCAGCCTTCCCTCCCCTTTGCCCCCTTCTTCCCTACCCCTGCCCTTTTTTTTTGTTTGGTTTTTTTTGTTTTTTTTAAATAGCCTTGATGGTATTTGATACAAATGCTGATGTTAAAGGCTTTTGGAAAATGGCACTGTGTAAAGCAAGGGCTGTTCCAATTTTGAACTACAGAGTGATGAACAGAAATATTACCTTTGTGTGGCATGATCTAAATGTTAATTAGACAATTATCTTAAGACAGTTTCTTGGCCTGAGCTTGTAATTTTTGTTGATGGTATATGATTTTTTAAATACTATTCAAAGACTGATGAGAGAGTAAGAAAACCAAACTCCACCAAATACCAAACAACAGAAGAACCCCTAAAACAGTCCTGTTTAATGTGAAAGAATTTATTTAAAAAAAAAATAATGATGGGCAACATCTATCTTTCTCTTGTCATCCAAGTACAAGGTATACCCTTTATCAGACTGTCTGCTGAAGGCATGACTCTGTAGCAACCTTCCATTAGCTGATAGATCAAAACCCTACCTTTTACGGTTCCTGAGGGAGCATAACTTCTTCCCATTAAAAATGAATAATAAAATTTATAGCTTTTATCATAATGGGGTTAGGAGGAGGTGTTTTGCTTTTTATAGCAATACCACTGATTGAAAAGCCAGTTGAAACCATTGCAGGATTAGGGAAGAGGTCAACAGTAGGAAACCAGTGTGAAGAGTCTTTTAAAGAATGCTATTGGATTTAATTAAAATATTACTTGCTAGTGTCAGTAAGTGGGCCATCCTGGCTTCATGTCAGGTATGAAACAAAGAGAAGGTGTGAAGTGTCTCAGGCTCACACAGAAATCTGGGGGATGAGTTCCTAAAGTGTGAATGGCCTTCTGTCCACTTTTTCCTAAATCAGTATACAATAGAATTAAATGTTCCTCCCCACCCCACGCACCCCCCCAGTTCCTGAGTGACAACTCAAGACCTTTACTCCATATGGTGGAAATGGCAAGAGATGCGAGAGAATTTTGTATGCGCTTGTCCCAATACAACCCAAAATATGCCAGGTACCTGTAATGGGCATAAGAGACAGCCTGCAGTGGTCCCAGTGGACTTGCTACATTAAGGACAATTAGATCTCTGGCAGAGTAGAAAATTAGACCAATAAAAAGGAAATTGGTCCAGAGAAAGAGAAAAACATTGCTGATGAATTATTTTTTTCACCCCAGAATCTTCCTCTGCCCAATCTAAATCAAAACTCTAGAGACTTTTCTCTGTGCTGATAATTCAGTTCTGCACATTTTTCTTCATTTATAACATCTGTTCCAAAACAGCTACACCAATAGAACTGCATTAAGCTTTCCCACAGCCAGGAACAGATACGAGTAAACAGTAAGAATTATCCAGAATTGTTTCCCACTGGGCTGTAATCCTCAAATGTATCCAATTCTCTTATATTCCAAGAATTAGATACTTAAAAGATGCTCTGCTTGGAACTCTCACTTCTATGACTTACTGTGAAGTTTACAACTTATCAGTTCTGAACTGCTATGGGCATTATGGTCTCTTTTGCGATACTGTAGTAGGGAAGCTCACTGTTAGTTCTGCTGCCTTTCTGTGCTGTGTGGTGTTCTGCACCAGAGCCAGTCAGCACTGGGGAAGGGAATGATGAGCACAGTAATGTAAAGAAGCTAGACAGAACGGGTATCTTTATCCCTGCTTATCAGTGCTTTTAATTTCTTAGACTTCTGTGCCATATAGTTTTACTTTTATAAAAATGTGTACTTCCTGCATAAATAATCATCCTAAATAGAGAAAATTGTCACTTTTGGGGATCAGGGTTATTGATTAACTATGTTATGTTGAAATACCAAGTCAAAATAAATTCCCTGGTGGGTAACAGTAATGTGGATCCTTTTCACGTAGATTCACATCTATTTGTTTGTGGGTTTTTTTCCCTGGCTTACAGACAGTGAATTGGTCATTCAGTGTTCCCTTGTGATCTAAAGATAGTTTATTTTTCTTGCCCTCTAGATGGCTGTCTTGTTCTCTTTTAAAGAATCTCTTACACAATGAGTCTAGTAGAGCTGTAAGAGATAAAGTTTATTTAAATAGTCACAGTTTTTTCCTTTACATATTTGCAATGTACTTAAGCGTTTATGAGCAGAAATGTTGATATGTGACAATATCATTGAAAGCCTGCTGTGAACAACTGTGTGCTGCTATGTCTTCTGCTACTGGGCAGGAGGAGAATAAGTATTAACTTGCTTCAGAGAACTGAAAATATTTCATTATGTCAAAAACCTGCTAATTTATTGTGAGAAGAAAGATTCTCTTGTGGTTCTAACAGGCACAGCTGTAGTAGTACTTTTCTATCTGGAATTTTGCTTAATTCATTTATCATAAAAACTTTTTAAAGTCTTTTGACTATAGCTGCAGAAACCTCTGAAAACCTCCAAATGAAACACTAATCATATGTCTGTTTTGGCTAGTTTGGTCATTTCTAAAAGATAAATGCTTTACATGTATTACTGAGTGCTCATGACTCTTTGCAGCATTTGGTTTATATGCGTTTATAGGACAATATGAATAGTTGAGTGCCATGCTACACACATTGATTAAATCTTTGATTTATTGGATAATTGTAAATTTATGTAATTTGGTAGAATTGTGATTTGCTTGGTTTTTTCACATACATGTTTTGAAGTATGAACCAGGGCCCTGTTGCGATTACACATGCAGCTTACAGGTGAAATTTTAAATATTTGTAACTTTGTGGGACATGTAGAGTGACCGAGCTTATGCATTCCTATTTCTATGCATTTTTTGAATACTCAGGTCATTAATTACAAGTCAGACATTTAACCACGTTTTGGGCTTTATACCTTCTTGTGAATCATACAATAATTGCCAAACAACAGCTGCTGAAAACCAAATCTTCAGGAATCGCCCTTCAGCGGTGTGGAATGAAAACTTTCTGAGGATTTCAGTGCTTCATTGGTAATAAAACGAGTATTTTTGTTTCTTGAAGTCTTTCATCTATTTTGTGAGATACACCTGAGTCTAATGTCTGCTATTCCATTGGCATTTATCTTTATTCATAAATACATCAACCTAGAACATGACCTTGGTGTTTGCTGTATTTAAGTACAGAGAAGCAGAAGGATCTATTCTACAGTTTCTGAATTGTGATGAAGGCATTTGATTTTTACAGTGTTTCCTTTATTTCTAAATGTTCTTACATACATATTTTTTCCTGCTTCTGAGCTACTGAAAATGGAGTTTTCTCAATAAATGGCACACCGAACAAGCAGTGCCCTCCTTTTGACTGCAGCGCAGATCTAAGGGTGTTTAGAAACAACTGTCTAGTTAATTGCTTTTAAAGACATTTGTTAAGGGATGATAATTTATATGATTCAGCATTGATTAAAATAATTGCTTTCTGGAAAAGTCTCTCATCTAATAAGTTCTGAAGGGGAGATTGTTATTAAGCATCCTTCTACTGTCATGAAGAAAGATGCCAGTTTCTGTAAGTGACAATTAGCAGTCTGATAGTAACTTAGGCTAGGAGGTGACTAGCTTAATCCGCCTCTCCTGCATACAACAGGTCATAATGTGATAGATAAGCAGTTATGCTTACTCCATGATTAAGGATGAAGCATGTTTGAATATCATGATGTAAAGCATTCAGTGATCTTATCAGTCATTCATAATAACTCCCATGTCATGCCGACTTTTTATGAAAAAGAGCAAAGTAATTGGTATCCGTCACATGCACTTGTGTTAAGATCATGATTTCATGACAGTACAGCACTTTAATAGAGTCTGTCAACTTGGCTTAGCCTGTAATGGCTCACAGCACATCAGTCTTAAAGAATACATGAATCTATTAGTGAATAAGTTAACTGTAATTTTACATGGGATTGTACCACAGAACTCTCCTAGGGACACAAAGTTAAACAGAGAGAAAATCTAGTGCAATGAGGTCACACAGCTTCTCAAGTAGTGGGATGAGGATAAATGGTCAGTTGATTTAAAAAAAAACAAAAGCCAAATAAGAGTATTTTGAGGTTAAGAGAAACCCATCATGACTTATATTAAGTGATATTCTATGTAGAATTTTCAAGCCTACCTCATTTAAATAGATTTCCAACCAAGTAGATAGCGTGGTAACATTCTTAAAGAGCTTCAAAACTGCATTTGTTTCAGCTTTCAGAAATGCATGGTCACCTGAAAACTATTTGTTATAAAAGAAAACAACTAGAAAACTCAATGAGCAGGAGAAAGATGAAGGTTTATTCATTGTGCAGTGATGTTTGTATGGTAACGATGCGTCACCAGGAGTAGTGACAGTGAAAGCAGTTGTGTTTGAAGAGAGAGAAGAACCCCTGAAATCTGTCGAAAGAAAATGAGTGGAAGAGTTGTTGGGGGAGTTTTTGTCTTTGGAAAGTCTGATCTTCTCCCAAGGAACAGGCAATAGGACAAGAGGAAATGACCTCAAGTTGCACCATGGGAGGTTTAGGATGGATATTAGCAAAAATTTCTTCATCAAAAGGGGTGTCAAGGCTTGGAACAGGCTGCCCACAGAAGTGGTGGAATTGCCATCCCTGGCGGTATTTAAAAGACGAGCAGACGCGGTGCTGAGGGACATGGGTTAGTGGTGGTTTGGGCAGTGCTGAGTTAATGAGTGGACTTGAAGATCTTAAAGGTCTTTTCCAACCTAAATGGTTCTACAATTCTATTCTATGATTATTTGTTGCTTCTCTCTCCGTTTAGTTTTAAACATGTAGATAGGGTACGTGCAAGGCAACTTCAATGTTCCTGACCTGATAGAGCATTCACGCTACGCATTTTCTGTCTGCTCTGGAATTGCTTCTTCATTTCCCTGTACCTTCTGGGGATTCTGTCGAGCAGAACTCTATGCAAGGATTCTAAATCTTTAATTTTTTTACCATCATGCTTCCTCTCTAGAAAAGTAATGATTGGTTGCTAGCACAGGTGGATCTAGGCCTTATGTAAAGAAAGTTTAAAATAACAAAAGGTTTCAAGTTACACAAAGAATGAACAGGAAAGAATAGTAGCAACACCACAAGACAATGCATGTAATCTTGGTATGTCCCAAAACAGTGGGGCATTTTATCAGAGTGGCATAATAGCATGAAAAACTTAAGTCCAGTGGCAAGCTTGCCCAGTATGTTTGTTGAATTGCTGCCAGATGATTACTAAATGGCAAATAGTACTGCTCTGTGTGTATGGAAGATGTAACTGATGTAACTACATTTTCGACCAAGTAACCTTCATCAAATTCTAAAGCAATTTGCCTTCCCAAAGGTGAATAAGAATATAGTTTGGCGGATAAAAAAAATATCTTTCTTTATCCAGCTGCTAGGATGGAGATGAGTCATTTATTTTATTTTTAATTCTGTATAACACTATTAATGAAAGAGAAATGTGTAAAATATTTTACCTTTGTAACCTCTGTTTGTTGGAATAGGAATGTCTGTGTCTATTTATTAGGATGTGATAGAAGACTGTATCTTATCTTATTCTGCATAATACTCTGCCTTAAGTTTTATGCCTCTGCTTTAACTCTACCTCACACCAGAAGGTTATTAAACATGAGCATATGGCTTCTGTCCTGGTGGTAGTACTGAGTACTCTGACTGAAATGCACCAAGTGTTTGGAGAAAGGGAAAGGAATACAAAAGAACAAATAAAAAAAAAAAAAAAGAAAAAAGAAAAAAAGGCTGTAAAATGATAATGAGGGAGCACGCAGTCCCTCTCAGCAAGCAGCTCACCAGAGCAGAAGTGTGGCCTCAGTCACGGCACTGTGACTCATTATTAGAATCCTTTGCCTAAAGGCTTGGAGCAGTGATGCAGGAGAACTTCACGCTGGGAAGCTGATAGCTCCGTGGAGTGACTGTGAGACTAATCAGGCAGCCGCGGCTGCTGAAGGCTCGCGCTTGTTTCCTGACAGACATATTCAGAATCAAGCATTAAGACTATCAGGTTTTGTGCGTTTCTGTGAGGGCACAAAGCATCCCGGTTTATTTGGTATGAAATGTTGTTGTTGTTGTTGCGATAATAAAAATTATTATCATTATTACCAGCCTCAGTTCTCTGGGGAATAAAAAAATGTCCTTCTGGAACTGCTGCAACTCTGACATTTTGTTTTGTAAAATACTTGTCTGACTTAGACAGGCCAGGATGTTCATTTTCAACATTAGAATAATATTTTCCTGTTAGCCTAGGAAGGGTATTACTAGAGTGAATATTCTTCTGGTGTTGCTCTCCATCATTGCAGTGACAGCACGGGAATTATAGTATTAGCCTAATTATAAAAAATTTCTACCTTGTGCTTATTTTCTATTCCTCATTGGTTCAGCATCTTTGTGCAACTACTGGAGAGAGTCCATTGTAGGGCAACAAAGGTGACTGAGGTGTTGCAGCATCCCCCTGGTGAGGAGAGGCTGAGAGAGCTGGGACTCTTAGTCTGGAGAAGAGAAGGCTGAGGGGAGACCTTATTAATGCTGACAAGTATCTAAAGGGTGGGTTGAAGGAGGATGGAGCTGGACTCTTTCCAGTGGTTCCCAGTGACAGGACGAGGGGCAATGAGCACAAGCTGGACCATGGGAAGCTTGGTTACACAGTAGGCTGTTATTTCAGCATTGTAGTTCCCATCTCTTGCATCTTGTGACATAATGTAATACGCTGTCCTTTTTCCCATTACGATGCTGGAAACAGTAACCTTACATTTCTTTCTTTTGACACGGGGTCCAGTCTAAGCATCTCATTTTCCTTGTACCACACAGAGAAAATACCCAGTGCCCAAAACTGGGGTCCGCAACAGCCTACTTACCAAATTGCTTTAACCAGCAAATAGAAAATGCCAAAGAACATGATGGGCTTAAGGTTCTGCTTTGTTAAGGATTCAGATGCCTGACTTCATTAAACAACCAAGGCAGGTTAGTCTTTTTTCTCATACAGAATACAGCGAGGAGAAGGTCTGCTTCATACCCAGTATTGATAGGCAGAAATTAAAGTGCCTTAGGATTTTCTCCAGTGGAAACATAAATGCCCGGGGAGTTCGGGCACCCTTCAGAGCTATCTGGCAACTAAGTAAATTTTTTTACTGGCAGCTTGTAAATTTTCGTAAATTTTTTGCTGAATGGTTCTTTTTGAGTTTGGTAGTTTGTTTTTGAAGATGTAAGAGGAGAGAGAATGTGTGTTTTTTTAAGCCTATGTACATGACCAAACCAATAAAACTTATTTGTGCCCACAACGATGTTAGGAACAACAGTTATGGGTTCTTGGGATTTTTAATTGTCTTGCTTGGAAACATGAACTGTCGAGACTGAGAAAATTGTTTTCTAAACCAAGTGGTCAGGGCACATGCTTCTGTCATCTCATTTCCTCCACTGATTATATTTGAAATGTATTGAATCCAGGAATGGTTTGAAGAAAAGCACTGTAGGTCGAGATGTGATTAAACCAGAGATAGTATAAAGTGGGGAGTGTCTGAGACTTTAGTTTGCCTTGTTTTGTGGAAATGAATTTGAAATGTACAAACACCCTTGCACGTTCCTGTGACAATCTACTTGACATAAGCAGCAGTTGTACAGAACTATGAATTGGACCTCCTTGTGGCTGGGTTTAAATGAAGGCCTAGATTTGGATATGTTTTTATGAATTTGTGTCATTGTATTATAACTCTATGGAAGTGAATGGACTGCATATGGCGATTCAGATGCATACAAGCCTGAACCTTAAGTATTTAAAATGGCATTGGGTAATGATTTTAATGGTTTGGAGGTTGGAAAATATTATTTCTGCCTGTGTTTTGTTTTGTTTGAAAATTTTGTCATGCTTTGGAATGGTAGCTTACCAGGGCATTATTCTCACTAGAAGGTATTTGTGTGTCTGGTCTTATTGACTAATGAATAGTAAATTGCAAGCTGTATGGCCAGAATACTTGCCAATGATTTGCAGATTGCAATACACATACTTGAAGAAATGTGTGGAAAAGTTTAAATTCGATAAATTACTTTAAATAATTAAATAATTAAGTAATTGTTTTAGATGAAGTGAAGCTGCTGGTTGGTACACTGCAAATGGCGTATTGTCAGCACCAGGTAAAAGCAGTTATTGGAACACTTTATTTATCACTGAATACTTGAAAATAATGCCCTAAATAAAATTAAACAGGGAACATAAATAGAGTTTAAAACCTATGCTTAATGCAAATATAAAGAAACCGTGTAATTTTGTATAACTTGGGAATATAATACTAATCAAGTGGGGTGTTTTTTAGGTAAATGATATGGGGCTGCTGTCAGACCTTGCATTGCGAGGCCAATGCAGTGACAATCATATGTTCTAATTTTTGTATCTTGATAATATTTTGATTACTTGATAAGGTCAAATCACCACTGACCACTGGCAATAACATAAGTGACAAATTTTGCTCTTTCTTACCTGTACGTTATTCCCAGATATATCTTGCTTGCTTGATTGTTTTTTTTTTTAATTCTCTAATCACTAAATGAACAGTATAGGCAACGTAATCATTATTTGTGCTGCAGTTTTCCTTTTCAGTGGTGTTTGTTTCCTGAAGAATCACACTGCGTGGTTTTCTTTGTTAGTGGCCTCTTATGACAGGAGATATGGTAAATGCACTGTTTTCTCCCATCACTTTATCACTGTATTACCTGAGTTTTCTCTTCAGTCTTTCTAAAGAATTTCTCGTTTCATCTCTTAAAAATAAACTTTATAAAAGACAGTGTAAATGTCTTTATGCTGCATCTCTTAAGCCTCTAAACAGCCAAGGCATTAGTTAGGGTGTTTTGACTTTCCTTCTGTTCCATTTATTGCTTTGGGCAATAATTTGAGTGAAAATACGAATGTTTTTGCCAAGTGCAATACGCTGAAAAAGCATTATCTCTTAATTTTAAATATATTCTGAATACAGGTAGAATGTGACCCTTGTTTAATATAATATTCCAGTTTAGTTATTGTATAACAGGGTAAGAAATCCCGGGGGAATTTTGTTAGCAAGGTAAAATAGAATCACATACACTCCTGATTATTGCAAAGGTTTCCTTAATTACATTGTTTAAACTTTTCAATACACTGTAATGTTTATTAGTGGGTTTTCATTTTCAACTGTCAGATAATTCCTTTTCCTAACTCTGGATAAATAGTACTCTCGATACTTTTGGTTGTAGTTATAGATGATTTATATATGACCAGACAGCTGATGTAATAAAGAAGTATTGTGTTTTCCACTGTGTTGAACTTAGAGATTCAAATGTGTTAATGCAATTGATTTGATTGTAATATTTTATAAAAGTTTCTTCAACTAAAATACTGTTAGTGTTTCTTGTTGTCAAAGGTTATGAAAGGAAATTAAATGTACTTTGAGCTGTAATGACAGCAGATGGTCAGGGTCTAAACCAGAGGAAATACAAATAGTCTCGTGGTCCTTTTTATAATTAGAGGCACCAAAATGTATGTTCTTTTAAATGGGCATGTACGAGGAAATAAATGAAACTTTTCCAAGATTTGGAATATGTTTGATTTGCAATTTCCAGTGATTGTTCCCCTTTTCGGCTATGTCTTCCTTTTATTTCTTTTGTTTATCAATTCGAAATCGGAATTGTGTTTGAGTCAGAATTATTCTAAGAGAGAAGTGGGTAAGGATCTTGAATAGACCCATTAAAATTGTCACGAGCTTTTAAAAACAAATACCTAAATAAATCTCTTTTGTTATTGTTTGCTGGGTGGTTTTTTTTGTTGGGGGGAGGGAAGTACTGCCCCTTGAGTTGGTTAGGATCTCTATCCTTTGGTATGGAAAAGTCATCTGGTATTAAAACGGGAAGATAATGAATGAAGAACCTACTGTTTAAACTTATGAGTGCAATCGAAGGAATTTCAGGTCTAACATGAGTCTTTAAGAATTGAATTTCATCAGTTACTTTTTTTTTTTTAAATTGAAGCAAAGGAGATAAAGTGGCACAGCTAGCTCTTGAGACATTGTAGTCAGGCTAAGTGGTATGGACAAAGAACTTAATATAATTTAAGATGAGAACAAAATCTTACCAGTTCCGAACTACTTAAATTTTAAAAGCTTAGGAAACTTAAAGACAGAGAACAATGGAAATGGGAAAGGCCAATACTGTATGTCAACCTTTAATGCCTACTTGAACACATTAACTTTTCTAAAAACTCAGCTAAATTGGGTTGTCTGGAGAGGAGAATGTTCGAAAATACTGAGAGACTGTGGACAATCCACTGTTTAATCTGGATCTTCTCTACTATTAAAAAGTGGTGATGTGGGGTGTTTGGATTTTTTCCATCCTATGTCTAATTTGTACATGCTTAGCTCTGTTTTCTTTCTTTTTTAGACCAGCCTTCAAAAGCTTGCAGAATATTTGTCATTTTCTTTCCATGGTGATCCTTATACTTGATGATGACATTAGTTCTTGGAGTCTTTTCATAAACAAAACATTGAGTTCTGCAAGTCTCCTGTAATGGTGAGGTTCTTTCTGTAAGTCTTTGTTATTCCTTTTAAATAGGAACACCAGAACTTGTGTTACGCTTGCTTTGATTAATTGATGTAAACTGCAATAATTGATTATTCCATTATTTCTCCTTGTCTTTTCTACTCTTATATGCACCCAGTTACTGCTTTCATCCATTTTTTCACGATGTTGCAATGGAAGCTGAAATTGGAGTGCTTTCCTCGGTTCTTCTCCCGAGATCTTATCCCCTAATCTGTACCTGTGGCTTGAATCCCTTTTCGATATCTGCATTTTTGCATTTTCTTGTATTAGAATGTGGTAGAATACAATATACGAGAAGATAGTAGTGGTAGTTTGTTAAAAATCCATACCACTTTTTCTGCTTGGACAAATCTCATCGTCATTAACAACTTTGCCAATGTTAAGAATGACGGAGAGCGAGCCTGCAGAGTGATGTTTTTGTTTAAATAGGTCTCTGCAGAAGAATTCTCCCAAAGCAGAGATGCTTGAAGAAAAATGATGAAATTTTCTGGTTTTATAACAAGTGTATGGAGCCTCTTGGATTTATGTAATTTTAAGTACTGAAGGCATTATGATTTCTTTTATGTCATAAGCTACGTATAATAAATGTTCTTGATTAACCCTGGATACGGCATTGACTTTGGCTTAGTAGAACTTCTAAAGAGGTATCAAGTGCATGCTTAGAAGATATAAAAAAAGAGAGAGAATGTGCTTTTCCTGCAGTGTTATTGATCCTTTTCGTTTAGTGAACATGAACAATGTTGTTGCATGAAATTTTTATGAAAGTACCCATAATTCCAAGACCGAAAATGCAGGCAAACATCAAATAATCAGAAATCACCGATGATAATTTATAGTAATTTTTCTGGCCAATGAAAGAGGAAGGGGGGATCCTTCTTGTCTGATCTGCCCCCCTTAACCTTACTAACTGTTGTAAATAAGGGCTGTTAAAAGAAGCTGCCTCTTTTCAGATAAGTCTGTTGAGAAGAGGAGGCTGAGGGGAGACCTTCTCGTGCTCTGTAACTGCCTGAAGGGGGGATGTAGAGAAGTGGGGGTCGGTCTCGTCTCCTAAGTCACAGGAGATGGGACAAGGGGAAATGGCCTCAAGTTTCACCAGGGGAGGTTTAGATTGGATATTAGGGAAAATTTCTTCACGGAAGGGGTTATCCAGCATTGGAATAGGCTGCCCAGGGAAGTGGTTGAGGCCCCATCCCTGGAGGTGTTCAAAAGACGGGTTGACATGGTCCTCAGGAATATGGTTTAGTGACTTTTTTTATTGCTTCTTTCTTATTTATTTTTTTGTCAGAGTTAGGTTGATGGTTGGACTAGATGATCTTTAAGGTCCCTTCCAACCTAGATGATTCTATGAGAGAAGATAATTAACATTTTAGTAATTTGCAAGGGGCAGTTTGTCATGTGAGAACTTTTACCTGGATTATGTTTTTTCCCCATGCTTAAAACTTCGGAAACTGCTATTTCCATGCTTCTCTCGCTTCCAAACGCTTACAGAGAGCGAGTGACCGCTGCGGTTGAACGCAGAGCCCGTCCTTGGCTCCGGCTCCCCCCCCCACCCCCGCGCCCTTCCGCGGCCGGAACGGAATCGTGCGGGAGCGCGGAGCCGCCGGGGCGGTGACACGTAACGGGGGGGGGGGGTCGAACTGCCCCGTCTCGGAGGTGGCGGAGCAGATCAAATCACAGAGGATCAGGCCGGAGACGCGTTTGCCTGGCTCTGAGTGACAGAAGTTAATAATTAGTGACAATGATTGACAGGTACGCTCCATCTGCCGCCCCGACGCCCAGGAGCGGTTTCTCCGCCGCCGTCTGCGGGCGGAGGGAGCTCCCGCGGGAGGGAGCGGGCGCTGACTGACAGCTGCCTGCCCGAGCCCCGGCACCGCCGCTCCCCCGGTCTCCCCCGCTCCCTGCCAGCTTCGCGAGCTGTATACATTTATTCTCTTTCATTTATCGCGTCAGGTGGGATTTTAAATATATTACTCACCAGCCGTTTTCCTAACTGTGTGGGTTTTTTTTGTTTTTTTTTGTTTTTTTTCCAGTGGTAGCATAGAGACCCATCGACAGTGGGACGGCTTCACCTGTCTTTGGCTGAACAGAATGGCATACACCAGCACGCTGACGTAACTGTGGCTAATTAATCTGTTTGTGCTTGTTGGGAAAGAAGAAATCGTCCGTTATTTTCTCCGTGCGTTGATACTTCGAATGCTCACGTAATAAAACGTTACATTTTTAATACTTCCAAATGCGGAAAAAGTATTTGGAAAGACTTTGTAATTCAAATGCAGTCATGTGGTGGTATCCCTTCGGATTTGCAATATTATAGTAGAAATAAAAGAGGTTTTTGACAGAGATCATTATCTGTGTTCCTAGATTTTAATAACAGGCACAGCAAACTGATAATTATGATTTGTAATGTAAAATCATACTTAAGTATGATTTATTAAGAATATTCTTATTAAGAATAAAGTCAAACCAAATTTGTTCTGAATTCTGTAAGGTAGAAGCATGTAAGGAAATGTATTGTAGCATGCTTAACGTATGTATTCCATCACTTTACCTAATTATAGATTCTTTGTTCTATGAAAATAAGTGCAAACAGCATTAAATTTTTGTGGGTCTCAGATCTTAACATATTAGCAGCGTTCATTATTTGGGAAGATTTAAGAGTATAATACTTCTTTTTATTTTGTTTTGTTTTCTTTTAAGTTACATTAGTATGTTCAGAATATGTTTAACCAAACCCTATATAAAATTGCAATTGTGGAATATAAGATACCAGACTGTTTCCATTTAGCAGGAAGTAGGTCTTCCCTACCACACAAACAAAAAGAAGTTCTGTGGTCCATTCATAATTGCCTACTTTCTTCCTTATAGCGTATCAGACCACAGCAAAGAACAGAGTTGCTGCTCCAGCAGATTCCCACAGATGCTCCAACAGTTCTTTATGTTGTGTGTTTCTTTTACTTCGAGGATGTTATTTTTAAACTGGTTTGTGAAGCTCTAAGGTGAAGTCTTGTTTTGCTAATCAAGTATTATATACTAAGTCGATTTTTAGTAAATTTTTTTCCTAAAATATTCTGGTTTACCTCTTATCTAATTTTGGATTTCTTTTCAGAAAGAAATCCAAAGTTCTCTTGCTAACTTGAATGATTGTGTGAGATTTATCACCATCTTTGACAATCATATTGTGTAGGTTTTTCACTTTCTAACCTGTTGCAATAGGGAGGCAATACTTACAAATGGAAAGTTAGCTATCGTTTGGGGTAGAATTGTCCAAGATGTTCATCTTAGTGCTTGCTGGATATATATGGAATTACAGGACACGTAAGTACTCTGATACTGTCTCTATAGCCCAAAGGGTTTTGCTGCTTTGCTGTTATTTTTGCTTCAGCCTAAATCTGAACCTGTTGAGTACGTCTGATAGAGTCAAACGCTTTCGGTTTTAGAGTAATGGAGCAATATGAAGTCTTCAGAATGTTAAGCAGGTACATCTTCAACAGATAAATGGTTTACAAGTTGGGTTTGTTTATAATTGACTTCATCATTTCTTCTTTTCTCAGTCTAGATGTTTGGCTTAAATTTTCATTTTATTGCCTAGGACTAAGTGTTGTCATTGTTGGACTTTCTTTTCTTCGTTTGCGTATGAAGTACATATGGGTGTGATGATACTGCATTATAAGGGAAGATTCCAGGTGACATTTAGCGACAAGAAACAAAGCATAAAATACCACAAAATTATCAAATAAGGTGTCTGTATAAACTGAAATGTTTCAGTTTCAGACTTCCCAAATAACAACAGTCTCTTGGTGTCAAGCCCTTGTTCTACATCAGCCTCAAGTAAGGAAAAATAGAGGGCCATCCTAAATTGTTACCTTTTTGCTAGTAGCACCAGAACACAGGAATGGGCTGAATTTCTAACTCTGAAGTATAACAAGAGTCTGAAGAAAGCAGTTGCCTATATGAGGATATAAACTTTCCTCACTTTGAAACTGCAGCTTGGTCTTCAGACTTGGAGGCCTGTAAACCTTAGAAAAAATTGGTTATGAGGAAACATTTTATGGAAAAAAGGTATCGTTGCCTTCCTGTCTTGTTGCAGGAGCTTTTAGTATTCTCTGGCTTTCTTGATTCACAATTTGTATTAAAGATCTGGAAAGAACAAGGCCAACTGAGAGCTGCTTCAATCAAGCTGAGAGGCAGAGACTACAACTCGGAGTCTGAAGCTTTGGGCTTTTTGGACACATTCTTTCAGTCTGAGGCTTCATTTGCAAAGTTCAGTGTCCGTGCCTGTTAGCAGTGAAAGTCAAGTCTTGTTGAGTGTCTGTTTGCTAGCGCAGCAGGAGGTACATCATCTGTCTTTGAATAGGGCTGCTGTCGTTTCAGCTGACATGTACAAGAAACAGCATGCCTTGCAGAAATAAGTGTGTGATAACTATACAGTGAACAAAATATTCTTAAGGCATTAGGAAACCGAACATATCTCACTGTGTTATACTTCATTTTCACAATTCAAAATGACACATTTTTATAAGTTTAACCGTCATAACAGAATACATGTGTCTGGCCCTGTGAACGTGACCCCTTCAAAACCCTTAAGTTTTATGGACTGCTTTACAACACAGACCTCTATAGAGATGGTTTTTAAGGAGGGGGGAATAAAACCCTCATCTGCTAAACTGTGATCTGAAAGAAGCTCCCCCTTCCCCATCCCCCAGCTACGGTTAACTCACAGAACTTAAAATACTTAGTAGAACGACTAATTATCAGCTGAGAGCATCTTTTTTTCCATCTTCATAATTTTCTTCTCTCTCTTTTTTTTTTTTTTTTTGTTTACTCCATCGCCATCCATTCTAGCATGTGCTACCTCAGCATTATTATTTCTGAGTTGGTGTGCTTATCAGCAAGATGTGTCTAGCTGTAATCTTTGTCTCATCATTAGCAGCCTGCTGTGAATCCGCTCTTCAACTGCTGGCCGTTGATTCAGTAATGTACGTTTCTTCAGTGATACTTTTCTGCTCAGTGTTAGTTTTTTCAGCTTCCCATTGTGGAATAATTAACCCTTTTGACCAATATACTGAGATCACCTCAAGTGCTACATATAAGCCCCTCAGGGATGAGAGGAAACAGATGCTACCAGCACTGTATCGTTTAATTATGATTACAGATGATTTTGCACTCAGGAGACTTGTCTATCTTGGCAGTACATTTCCCACCCATTCAGTCAACAGCATGTGAAATGCATTTCTGGGTTGCTTTTGCAATACAATACTGAGTTACCTCCCAACAGGAAGAAACCCCACACTGATGTAAACTGGAATGATGCAGGTCAGGTGTTTTTTCTACCGTCAGAGCAGTCTTAAATTGCCTGACTCTGTCTAGATCTGATTTCAAACATGTATGTTTTTATTTTTTTTTTAAGTCCCAAGTTGTATAAGAACAGTTGTAGAAATGTACCAGTAGCATTCATACGTGTTTTGGGGAGCATGGAAAGTGCTTAGTGATAGTTTGGTTCATCCATTGCATGGCTTTTTCTCCTCTGTTTTTGTCCCTTTAAAGCACATTTTAATGTTCTGTGTATTGGTCTGTGCCTTTGGCTTGTTTTCTCAAATTAAGTTGAAGGAGTTATTTCATATGGAGAGTGGAAGTTACCCTGTGGTAAGGGCAAACACAGTAACGGTGACGTATGAAATAACTCAATCTAAAGTGAGACACGGGTGGAAAAGTGGATGAGTTTCACCGTAGTTTGCTCTTCTAAAACATGTATGTGGTTAAGCTGTTTCTAACCTTATTTCTTCAGATGCTCAGTGCCAATTTTAAAGCCATTTAAGTATTTTAACGGAATATCATTCTTCGCTAACTTTGAGATGCCAAACGCTATCATATCTGTGCTTGATTCCCCAAGATGGTATTTCAGAAAATGAGAACTCTGCTGATGAGGATACGGCCCTGCAGCCAGACCTTTCCCTCGCAGAAATCAACTTCCCTTTTTCACTGAAGTGCCGTGGGGCGCGATCTCATGGTCCTGTATGTACTTTGCTTTGGTTTTGGTGTGGGCTTGTCCCTCCAGAGCAGTGAGAGTTAATAATTTTCTCTTAAAAGTTTTCACATAGTTTTGTTGATATAACTTGAGGAAAGCGATAGTTACGTGTGTTTGTGTAGTTATTGTGTGTGTAACAAAAATGTATTTATAAAACGTTCTTGGGAGTAGGAATCTTGTGAGAGCAGCAATGTGTAAAGCCCTGATTCTTTATTAGAAATCTAGCCGTACTGGATTTAGAAATTATTTAAAATATATGTATTTAGAAAGCCATCTATCCTGGCATGGTTTGGGGCAGGTTCAAGGATCAGGAAGCTGGCTACGGAAGCTTCGGGAAGGCACTTCATCACTTGTCTCTGCTCTTCTGCCAAAGCACTGGTCACTTGACTCTTAGTGCACTGTGGTCTGCTGTTGCAGGAGGGAGGGAAGATGAGAACTTTAGGTGGCTAAAGCGGCATTAGCCTAATTGAAGAAATTAATGCTTGGATATTTGCAATTCTAAAGCCTATTTCTCAAATGCAATTTTTTCTTTTTTGTGATTAAAAATATATCCATCATATAACTGAGGAAGTTAATTCATAGAGGGCCTGGCTCTGCAAAAATTTGTCATATGGGGATGTTTTGCTTACATGCAGTTTTTGCAGTTCTTTGGATTGCCTGTATGGATTTTGTGTACACTAATCATTCCTAAATATTTAACAAATTCATAATGAATTTTGAACATTTAGGAGAGTTAGAGCTAGTATTACTGGATAGTCCTGTTTTCAAAAGTAAAATTTTCAAGCCTAAGGCATCAGCTGTATGAGTAAATGCCTTTTTTTCTATGTATTGTCTTAAGTTGCTAACAGTTTTATTCTGCCTCAGTGGGAACAAAAAAAACTTATAAATACACACACACAAAAAAAACCCTAAAAAGAACAAACAAACAAAACCTTGCTACTTTGCATCTGCTGGTCATTTTTACAAGTCAGTTGCATCTTTATTTGTTACAATGAGATTACAAATAGATTTTTAAAAAAACAACAGCAAAAAAGCCTCCTTGGCGGCTTAATTCTTAACTCACTGAGGCATGTGGAAGTTTTGTCTTTGGTCTTGTTCTGCTGATACTGAAGTTAACAGTGAGTGCTGTGGAAAACAACCTTGTTATTCCCCTGTGTTACCTTCTCCAAAAATGATGTGATTTCTTGAGAATATTTTTTGCAGTTGGCAATTGAGTAAGTCTGCAGTTTGGATTCTGTCCCTGTGGTTTGTTGTAGATTGAAAATTATAGTTTTGAGAAAGGATTAAAGAAAAGATAACCTTTTTTTTTACACGTCCAATAAGAAAGCATTAAGAGAATATGAATGATTACTATATGACCCCTACGTGGTCTGAAAAGAATGTAGATGTATTCCTAAATGCATTGGTACAGATATTTGGTAGTTTATTGCTTTTAGTTATGTGTATTTACGTAACATTTTATGAAGACAGTTAAAATTTCTGAAGATAACTTAGCGGCACGCTATTTTTACGAAAATCTTTATTTTCATTTTTATCGACACTACATTAGATCTTCACACTTTGAAGAGAAAGTCGTAGCTATTGGGGTTTTGGTTGTATAATTTTAAATAATATATTTAGAAATAAAGCAGGTAGTTTTATTTGACCAGGATGAGAATAAAAGCAAGGCTATTTGTTTATCTAGACAGATTAATTGAAAATGCCTATTAAAATCCCCTACATTTTCAGGTAAGGCATCTTAGATTTTTCTTTGGGATTAAAGGGCTGGGCCTGCAACAAAGCTGCTCCAATTGAAAATAAAGCTTCACATGAATCACATCAAAGACACTTGTATTGTTAGCTTGCAGGGGAAGATTGTCTCATTATAAGAAGGAAAAGCACACTCTTTACATAAGTTGAACCTGATTTATAGCATGCAGTGGCTGCCATATTTATACCACCTTGAACTTTTCTGCCACAGGAGAGCACTTAAACTATCTTGTGATGGCTCCTTTGAAGGTGCCTTCCCTTGAAAAAGGATGCTTGTGATTGCCCTTGTTTGGTACCCATTTGGTTTTCTTGTCTAATTAGCTGGTTACACATAGAGCAGTATCTAGTAAGGTGAGACGTAAAAAAACATAACTCTGACTGCAAAATTAGCTTCTCAGTTACATTGATTAAGCTGTATGTACAGTGTTAGAAGCATTAAATCCTTTTTCTTGTGGGACTTTCATACTTTTGATCATTATGCCAATGTTTGCCTAACTGCTAGGGATAGTTTTACAGAAAATGTATGAAAATAATTATGGTATAATTATTACAGAACCCTGTTGTTGTTGTGAGATTTTCCTGAAAAGGCAGAATGTTTATACATTAAATATTCATGGTCTGGGAAATACAAATCTAAATTACATCTGATGTTGGGTTTCTTCATTTTTGCTGTGTTTCTGGTTGATTGGTTGGTTGGTTTTGTCTCTTAAACTCTCCTGGGTACAGCTGTCAAAGGGAAGTGCATGGCTCTATTGTTCTTCATTAGTATGTCAATGCAGGCAAGAAATTTGGAGCTAGACAGCCAAACTTGTTTTGCATGTTTTTTACAGGAAGTTATCAGATCTGAAAGCTCAACTACTGTGGCAATATATAAATAGGTACTTAATTCTATGTAAGTACATAAAATCTCTGTGTACAGACTACATCAAAACATGAAAAATAATTGCATTCAGATGGATTGTTTCCGAGAAATGGATGATCTTCAAGTCTTTTGTTGTTGCACTTGTTGGTTGTGTGTGGTCATTTTGATACACTTTAGGAGGGATTGAAATCTGATTTATAGAACAGAAATGAATTCCAAATGTTGTTGATCTGTACCATCAACAGTGATGTTCACAATAGAATTTTTAGTTATGTGAACTAACCAGTTGATAAAGAGTTCATGAGCCTCTTGAACACAAGACCATCACCAGTCTGATGTTTATAATAGACAAGCCTTGTGTTGTTTTGTAGATAAAATTTCTCGTGTGTTTGTTGAACCCCTGTAATATTGTGATGTTAAGCTGTTATTTTAAGAACTAGTTTTATCTGTAGATTTTATGACGTTCCTGCGTGCTGGAATTGCTGACCTTGCACAAGCAGTATCCCTTTTTGTCTGGTAAATGGAGTTTGTATCTGGCATTTTAATGAGAAACAAGGTGCCCATGGTGGCCACCGGAGCCTGCTGACAGCAGTCCTTTATCAAACTCTGGCTCTCTCCCCATCCTGAACTTTGT
Organism: Calidris pygmaea; assembly: GCA_003697955.1. Classification (NCBI taxonomy): domain Eukaryota; kingdom Metazoa; phylum Chordata; class Aves; order Charadriiformes; family Scolopacidae; genus Calidris; species Calidris pygmaea. The sequence continues at coordinate 1,051,520 of QJSC01002227.1, read as the reverse complement.
TTAACCACATCTGTTGCTTGTGTGAAACCTATTGGTAGAGCAGCTTCCTAATTTATTTTTTTCATAATTTTCTTTGAATTTTTTCATGATTTACAGAATCTGCAGTTATTTTTCTAATAAAAGTGACGGATGCAATAAAAATACAAACTAATTTTACTGTAAAATGCATACTTTGGTTATCCCGCTTAACTTTGTATCAGAATTTTAAATAGGAAGGCTGCAGTTCTGTTAAATAGATTGAACTGTTTTTGGGGGTTAGGGTAGGGAGTTGAAGTTGAAGTGAATTTTTTGGCTGAACCAAATAAATTTTGGAAGAAATTTGAAGCAGCTTGTAGATTTCTTGTGCTGTGAATTGCTGTGTAAAGTGCCACCAAGACTGACTGATCCTTGCAGCTTGGCCTCCGGGGTCAGATGAAGTCATGTCTGTTATTGCAGTAGAAGTCCTCAACAAACAGTTGCCAGGTACCTTTTTCTGTTGCACAGGTAAGTGAAAACTCACCGAAAAGGTATGATTGGTTTGGGAAATAAGCAGTGCAAGTGGTGCTGAAGCTTGCCTTTTTCTGATTTTGAAGCGGGTTCTAACACGTGTGGTGAAACTATAAACTTCTGCATTGTTTGTTGTGCTGTTAAACTATACTGAGTTATGTTTCAGTTCTTATAAAATATTTTTAAAAATTACTTTTTCATTCTTTTTATTCAAGTTTTATTGATGTTGTTGATTATTATTTCAAGTTCAAGGTAAGCTTTCCTATTGGGTTAGGAAATAAACCGAACAACTTATTATTTTCTTTTGAGGAATCTCCTAATGATATTGTACTTCAGAAAAATTTGTGATTGTATGAGGAGTACAAATTTGGTAATTTCAAACAATCCAGATTTATTTTGTGTTAACAGGGTGAAATTCCTATTTTACAACTTTTTGGTGTGTTTGTAATCCTCTGCTATTTTTTCTTTTTTCTTTTTTTTTTTTTTATCTGGGTCTTTTTGGCTAGTGTGATATTGCTGTGCCTACTGGCATAATACTAATCAAAGCCTACTTCTCTGGCTAGTGAAGAAATTAAGTTGCAGGTCTGCAATATTTCTGACTGGACAGCTAACTGATTGTATGGTCAGCCTTGGTTTTATACTTTTTTAGGCATTTATCTCTATTTGAAGCTTCTTAAGAAAGAATTAAAATATTTTAAATGTTCTGTTACTATACTTCCATGTTTCTGCCTTTACTGATCATATATTTTAGGTCTGATTTATTGACTTAAACCCCATAAAAGCAGGCTTTACTAATTTAAAAAATAATTTTTTTCACTAGCCCTTTTAATGAAGAGGAGACATCTGAAGGACCTGTTTAGGGTTCCTGTTTCATTTGCGGGGTGTTGGCCCTGCTTCGTTCAGTATAAACTGAAATGCAAAGGTCATGGAGATTAAATAACGTATTTAAAAATGATAATGATGCAGATAAAACACTATGGTTATGTCACATTTTTACAATCTAAAATTTTTGACTAATGTAATGAATCAAGAACTGTGTGTGTTAGAAGATAGAGGTCTTTGACCTTTCTTTGACTTGATTAATTGAGAGCGAGATGGTAATTTAAAAATTGATGGGACTGGTATTTAATATCTTCCAATGCTTTGTTTATAATTAAACTAACACTTTTAATGGCCATTTTAATCAGTCCAATCTGAAAATCTCTTTCTGTACCTTTTCGACCAGCATTTCAAATATTGATACTGGTGGTGCAGGAAAAATACGTATTTTATTTTGCGACTCGTGGACCTAATTGGGAAAAAACCTGGCTGGCTGGGCCTAAAGAGTTGTGGCGAAGGGAGTTCAATCCAGTTGGTGACCAGCTGGAACAGGTGATGTTCCCCAGGGCCCTGTATTGGGCCCTGTTATTAATATCTTTTTCAAGGATCTAGACAAGGGGATCATGTGCACCTTCAGCAAGTTTGCGGAGGACGCTGAGTTGGGTAGGAGTGTTGATCTGCTGGAGGGTAGGAAGACTCTGCAGAGGGATCTGGACAGACTGGATCGATAGGCCAATGGTGTGAGGTTCAACAAGGCCAAGTGCTGGGTCCTGCCCTTGGGTCACACCAACCCCATGAATGCTCCAGGCTGAGGGAAGAGTGGCTGGAAGGCTGCCCGGTGTTAAAGGACCTGGGGGTGTTAGTAGACAGCCAGCTGAATATGAGCCAGCAGTGTGCCCAGGTGGCCATGGCGGCCAACAGCATCCTGGCCTGTGGCAGTGATCGTCCCCCTGTACTGGGCACTGGTGAGGCCCCCACCTTGAATACTGTGTCCAGTTTTGGACCCCTCATGACAAGAAAGACATTGAGGTGCTGTGGCCTGTCCAGAGAAGGGCAGTGAAGCTGGGTCTGGAGCACAAGTCTTGCGAGGAGCAGCTGAGGGAGCTGGGGGTGTTCTGCATTGGCTGCTTTCTAATTATAACAAGCCTTTCAGAACATGAAGAGATACGATTCAGAGCATGCATCCATAGCATGAGATGTGTATATATAGCTCTAATTTTCAAAACACTTGGATATGAATGGTTGGATTCAGTTACCTCAGCGCCAGCCCCTAATAGAGTTTTAGGTGCTGCCACCAACAGCTACCTCTCCAGAAGGGTTTGGCTCTCCTCGGTCTTGTGTTGTGTATGGTTACCTGGGAAGGCTGCAAAGTTCAGAGCTTAGACTGTGTAGTATCACAAGTCAGTTGCTTTTGAACGGCGACTATCTTAATTTTATACTGTTGCCTGCTAAAGCTGATGGACCCTAATGGTATTTCGTGAGTAATGCTTTAATTCCCCTGAAATTGCCGAGCAGTCTGTTGCATCCCCAGATACGGGTGTACTTTCCTGTTGTGTACTTGGAGTGATTGTGAAGGAAGAGTGTCACACTTGTGAGCTGGGTGCAACTGTGCTTTTCGTTTTGGATCGGTCATACCGTCCTGCCTAGTGCTTTCATGGACTGAGAGCCAGGAGCAGAGGCTGAGATGCCACTGGACCAGTTGCACGCTGTGATTCAATAAAGACCTGGTTGGTCTTCGTTACCAGCCAGGCAGACTTGTTTGGCTGCAGGCCCTCGTCACCTCCCTCATAAGAATGCACTGACTGAAGCATGTTTGCCCTCATGGCTCTCCTAGAGGAACCGTCTCCTCACCTCTGCTCTGTCTTCAGTCAACCCTCTTTGGCTGTGAGGAAGGTTGTTAAAAAGGATGTTTCTCCCTCTGCCGTTACAAACCACTTAGTGACACAAGAAATGTCACTCATGATGATTAACATTTTAAAGCAGTAAATCTTGAAGGTCAGTCTGAAACAGAGGACAGGGAATGCTCATGGCTTTCCTTCCCTGTTTGCCTCCCGTGAGGAATTGTATTGCATGAAAGGAATGTTGGCAGGGTAATAACAACCCCTTGCTTTTTCATTGTTTTCCATCAATAAAAAGAGTAGAAATTTTTTTAGACACATTTCATGTAAATATAAAATAAAAAACCCAACTGTTTCTTACAGAGAATGCACTATTTTGACTCATTCCCATATTCTGAGGAAAGAGCTGCTGCTTAAACCAATGCAGCTTCCTCTAACACAGATTGCTCTTTAGAACTCATTATTTAGGCTACTGAAATGATAAATATAAAGAAAACCCAATATGATAGGAACAGGGGATTTTTTTAATAGCAAAAGAGGCCCCCACTATAAAACTCCCATGTTAGAGAACTCCTCCCTTAGACACACTCCCCCCCCCAGGTTTCCTGCTAGTGCATTCTGATGCCACACTGAAACATAAAATAGGTAGAATCAAGCAGCCACCAGCGGCTATTTATATGCTAATATATATCCCCCAAGCTGAAGTAGGCACCTAAAGCCTATTGCTGCTACTAATGAGGGCTATGTTTTAACCTCTATGGAAAAAAGAAAAGTATTTTCCTTAAGAAAACAACTCAGTTTCTTTAAGATGAAATGTAATTATCTATTATCAGATGTCCTTTAAAAATGGAAGGCCTATTTAAGCTGCTAAAAATATTGAAGCCCTAATTCTACCATAATAGCATTTTAATTTCAGCAAATCACAGCTCTATTGTTATAGGACATTTTGCTGTAGGAATGTGGTAAGAGGTCCATCTTAGCTTTTTAAAGAAACGTTTCCCTTTCTTTTAGACATTCAATTAAATCTTTGCAATCATCTAACCTTTTGTGGCACAAAATTGTACTTACTAAGTGAGAAAACAATGGGCATTAGCATCTAAAAGAATTTGTTTTAATAAGTAGTTAAAGTTTAATTGCCTTACATATTCTCATCAGAATATTTTTTGGCTGTTGGCATACTCATTTACTTTAGAAAGCTAGAGTTTTAATTCACTACTGTTTTCCATTTAAAATACTTATTTAAATATCTGGACAAAGTTGGTGTAAACTTCTGCTGCAACTGGGTCTGTGAATTCATGCTGACGATCATTTAAAGAGTAACGTCAATAGCAGATGAATGCAAGGGTTACTATTTTCTGATATTGTCAAGTAAATATACTTTTCTATTTAAAATTGCTTCTTTATCAACATTTTTACTGTTACAGTGTGCATACGTGAGTGATACAATTTTAGCATCCTCATTTACATTGATGATTTTGTACTGTCATGAGAGTAGGTGGCTTATGGAAAGCTGTGCTGCCAATAGGTACCTCAGATGTCTTTTTAAAAAATCGAGCTTTACTTCACCTTTTCTGTTGCATGCTACTACTGCTTATCTTTAGAATTCTTGTTCTACAGAATCAGATGATCAGTTTTTGTGTACTGGCTTCATTATGATGTCCACTGTGATTATATGAGATTTTTTTCCCCGGCGTTCAGTAGCAGTGGGGCTTCTGGTTCTGTGAAATAGTTTTGTTAGTCCTGGGGCTGGGCCTTAATGGCACTTTTGTTTGAATGCCAAAATCTGAGAAAAGGCAGCTTTCTCTTGCATCAGAGAAAACCATGATATATAAAGCTATTTCCCCACTGTTTGTCTCATCTGAATTTTGTATGGGAGTAAGATACTTAACTTCTATAATGCTTTAGCATGGAATTTTATATTTAACATGTTCTTTGCTCTGGGTCTTCACTTTCTGGCTTTTCACTTTTAATCAAAGTAAATTGGAAAATGTTGTTGGATTACTAGTAATGCATAATGAAATTCTAAACTTCCTGTAACGTGGTTAAAAATATATTACTCTGGTTATACAATCGAACAAAATTCATCTGTGTGAGATTTATTCTTGATGTTGTGAGAAGTGCATGAATAAAAGCTCTTTCATTGTCAGATCTAATAGGTCATATGTAGTGCAAACAATTTGGTATATTTCCTGGGTAATGATAATAACACTAGGAAGGGAACCAAAAAACAAACAAAACGTTAGATTTGAGACATGTTCTGCTACCTGGGGTAGAAAAACAACATTGAGAATTAACCCGATATTAAATCTATGTCCATTGATGAAGTGTTTCCACTTCGAGATTTTTTTATTTTTATCTTTAAAGAATTTTAGGGACATGGTGAAAAAAGCTAAACAGCACTAACTACATGATTTCTTTATTCAGTAGGAGAATTTGTTTTCTTTTGTACATTTCTTTATTCTTGCCTTCCATTCACTTTTCACTGAGGTTTCATAGTTTCATTTGCTGAATAGATTATCTTCTCCGAGTTAAACTTGTGGTTTTTAAACAGGGTGCTACTATGATTATATTCAGACTATTGCTAGGCTTCAATATCTGTCATACTGATATGAACTGAAGCAAAATATCCTTATATACACTCTTAATTTGTGGGGGTTTATGGCAATAGGAAAGATGAGGCCAAAGTCCCTAAGAGGAGTTCAGTCTGCCCTGTCAGATTTTTTCCAAACTCTTATGTTATCTGGACAGTATTGTGCATCTGTGCATAAGTTGCATACTGAATTCAAGGTATCTTGAAATACGTAGGTGAAAGAAGCCTTTTGATACATGGAAAACTTACTAGTACAACTTGTCTTCTGTAAAGTTGGCTCTAGAGAGTGATGGTCTTTTTTTAATCAACAACCCTTGTTCAACTTGAAGCTAAAAAAATCAAATCTTTAAACAGAATAAAATAATTCTAGCTCTGCAGCATGTGTAATTGGTACTGTCTTACTTTGTAAGGTATCATAAACAGGATACAGTGTAATACAGACAATGGAACAGTTATAATTCAATTAAACTCTAGTTACTGTGGCACTGAAAAGAATAGCAGTGGCAGGCCTGTATAGCCGTGGCATATAGCTATATGAAACAACCTATTTAAGGTAAAACAACTCCTACTTAAATGACTGTAATAAGCATTCGCTGAGCAGCTCTATCCCTGGGGGTGCCATTTATCACAGTGTAATAGAAAATTGTAATGAATAATATCACCTAGCTATTCTGCAGAAGCTTGCATATATTAGGAGGGATGCAAATAACGTATCCAAGTGAAAAAGACGAGCATTGTAGAGTTTTGGGTTATTTTTTTTTTCTTGCTTTCCCTTTCCCCACCCCTTCCAAAACTACATGTCTGAAATGGATTCAGAATGAATCCTCCTTGCCTGGAATGCTTGTGTTTGAGAGATAAAGACTGTCTCTCTGTCCTTGTAATCTATGTGTGTTTTCTCTGTAGAGTACTGTATAATACTGATTTAGGAAATACTTAATAAACAGGAAAGTGAAGTAGAAACAAAACTGTTATTCTGTAGGGAGCGTGGGTTTTGGCCTGAACCTTAGCAAATGTGTAAGAATGCAAAATTACAACAAATTCGCTAGAGCTCTAAATAAGATATTATAGTCACTGTTACCATTAATGCTGATGGCTAATTTTCAGTGTTCTCTACCAGTAGTCACTCTTGTCCTTACCCGCCATGTGTCGGATACCTAAACCCATGCCTTCTCTGTGCTCCTCTATTGATATTGTTGTCCCTCGAGTCCATCTTGCTGTAGTTACTTTTCTATGACACCAGACAATGGGAGGATTTAAAAGATGTGTTAGAGGGGCCAGGATGCTGCTGTTACCTCTGTTGTCCAGGGATCTCTCTTAATCCTTGGTGGACAGCTTCAAGACTCTGAGAAGTGAAGCCCTCCAGGGTTGGGCTGTCCTTGTCTTTGCCGTGAGCTGGTGTCCTTTAGTTTCTTGCTCAAGTGTGGCTATTCAGTGTCCAGTGTGAGCTGTGTATGTATCTTAGGGACGTTAATATAATGTCACACTATGAAGGCTAATTGGTACAATAGGTAAGGAATGCCATTTTTCGCATTCCAGCAGTTGGAAGCTGCCTCCCTCAGCTCCTGTAAGCTGGATTCTGTTTGTTGCGTTCTAAATGAAACAGAGTATACCTGCAAGTAGGTTTTTATGCGGCTTTTGGTTTTATTTAAACATTCACGTTCACGCTGTATGACATCTCATACTATGTTGTGTGAACTTTTTGCATGACTGCAACTTCTGCTTTGTCATGAGTATAATGGACATCTCGTCATCCAAGGTGTGCTAATAACCTTCGCATAGTTATTATTCCATTAATAAGACCATTACAACCATTGAGTAGCAGAAATTTATTTGAAGGATCAAATATCACTAGCAAGTGTGCTGTTACAGCTGAATAAGCATATTTCTTTACTTAAGTTCATAAAACACATCTACCAGTAATACTTTAATGATGAATGAAAAGAGCAGGCCATTAACAAGCCCTTTAAAAGCTACTGACTACGGTAATACCTTCTGTAAATGGAAATAGCACTTTTTAATCAAGTATTTAAGGTTATATACTCAATAGTAAGTGCTGCTTTGTCCATTAATAGTGAATCTAATTCTGCGCTGTAACGAAAAGTAAAAGTAAGATAATTTCAAATGGCTAATTACGCTATTTTTTAGGCTAAGTTATTGAAGTTGAATCAATGTGAAGCTACCTTTTATTAAATTATTTTAAAATTTTTTTTCATTTTTGATCATAAATGGGGTCCACTGTGATTACATTGCATTAGGAGGAATTTAAAGAGCAGGAGTAAAATGATAAGGAATTATTTTCATGTCTTGCTCAGAGGACCTGTACTTTGAGAGAATTTTTGAACATAGAAAGAAAACATTGCTGTTGTGACATATGCTTCCATAAAAATGACACTCCCTGGTGCTGGAAAGTTACTAATTTTTAGGAGTTAATTGCTATGAAATGATCTTTATAATAAAATAGACTTGAGATTATGTATGCATAATTATACCATCAAATAATGTATTTTTAAAGAGTTAGGGTTTGAGGGGGAACCCACTAGGAAATTGTGGTCTTTTACAGCAAACAACAAATCCCAGGCCATCAACTCTAAAACCTACACTTTAGGGGATGATGCCTGTGCAGACTGTGTGAGGGGTTCAGTTGTTTTTGTTTTTTTTTTAAAGTTGTCTATTTTCAAGATAATTATTTCACACAGAGATCTCTTTGAACAATGCCTCTGTTTCAATATGAAAATCCAAAAGCCTTGTCTCCTAGGGCTGTGTTTTGAGTCCTGTTCTTTGTGCAGGTTTAGCTCCGAAGAGAGTTTTGCTTCCCTGGTAGTAAATCATAGATAAGTTCTGTTCTTTCATCTTCGTATGTTAGTGCTGTCTACTGCCAAATGGTGTCAGGGAAGTTCAGATTGGTGGCTGCAGTTTTAAATGCTATTACTTAAGATGCAAGACACCTGTTTTAACCCTGTACTGAATTGGAGGGTACGTGTGTAAACTTTGGGAAGCTTCCTGATATCCCTGATGCTCATATTCAATCATTTCCTTAATTCTCTTTTTAAAAAGGTGGGAATGTTGTTTCCTTTTGTCTCAACTGCACCCTAAAGGAATGTGGAGGGGAAGCTTTAAAAGCTTTGGGAGGAAAAAAAAATGAAAACAAAACCCAAACAAAACCTTACTGAACTCCATGTTGTGTAAGCAGAAGGAAAGTAATGAAGGCAGCCTGAATAAATATTTAGATGTAAATTAGTTAAATATGTTTTACAGCAAGGGGTTGGAACAGACACAACTCAGAGTTAAAAGTGCCAAAATGATAGGTCATTATCACAGCATGGTGATAATGTCAATTTAAAGTCATATTATCTTTGTGATCAGGACCATTTGTTCCCAGAATTTCAGAAAAGAAATGACCCTGTTTAATGCTGTTGCTAATAATAAATAATTGATTATACTGAGACTCATTTGCTTATAAGGCAGTTGATTTAAAGCTGCAGTTCACAATAATTCTCACCTTTAGTGGGAATGTGAAAGTTCAGTACTGAGATGCTTAAAAGAAAGAAAACAGTAACATAACCCCTTTGATTATTTCCTGAAAGCCAGAATTTACTCAAAAATCCTTACTCCTTAGTTCCAGTTCATAACTTGTACTTGATGACACAGCGGTCAGTGTGTGACTGTGGCAGAGGTGAGTCTGCCGTCTTTGCAAAGTGTGGAAAATGAGAATCCAGCAGCTGTTTGTCTTACTTAAAATAGCTCAATAAAGTGTGAGTAAATAAGAAACATCTGAACATTTTGACCTGAGATGCTACTAAAAGAAAAGCTTCCAGACAAATTATGTTCTACTTTTGTAAACCTAGCATTATATTCTGCACTTATGACACCCAGTGATGTAAAAGGTTGGTTTGTTATGTTATGATAGTCCTCCAAAATAGATCATTTTTATCCATTTCTCCAAATAAAACTACCATGCAATTACATAGTTATGCATTTCTGCAATGTCGTAGTGCTTATTCTGGCAATTCAGTTTATGCTTCAGCTGCTTTCATGATGTATATTCAAATGAGTAATAAAAAAAATTACCTGTGAAATAGTTTTTGTATGTAACATTTTATTTTAAAAGCATAACTAACAAGAAATGTCCATAGTAACAGAAAATATGTATTTCGGATTATGAAGACTATATATATAAAATATTTATGTGTGGATATGCATGAGAGTGCTTGGGATTTAATGATTTTTTAAAAAATACTTATTTGTTTTTTATATTTTGGAATTTTAAAAAATATGTTCATAACTATATAGACATGAAGCTGTTTCAATTTGATGTCTTAATCATGAAACAAATGAAGTTTGAATAAAATGGGTTTGGAGAGATGCAACAGTGGCAATAGTTAAATTTACCAGATTTGGACAAAACATATGTGTTGCTCTTTGAAAGTATCCGATCCGAATTTCTGTTCTTAGTAAGCACTTTTCAAAAGCCATAAATACATTTAAGCAAAAAACGTAGTAGTATATAACTCCAGAGGTAAGAAAATTTCAGCCTTTTTTCCTACATCCCTCTCTCGAAGTAGGTATAGTGCTACTACTTTTTAATAGAAGGGTATTTTCCCTCTTTTACAGAAGGTGATAGATGATATTTTTCTCAAAAGTCTCCTCTTTGGGTAAAGATTAGGGTGAAATGCGGCCAAATAAGAGTGAAGACACAAGAGACTGCAGCAGAAACTGCTGTAATCCTTAAACTGTCACAGGAGTTGGTCATTATCTGATGACCCTAAATAGGTGAATGGAAGATGGAACTTGTTCTGCCAATACGGGCTAACATCCTGTCTTTGGGTTAGTGGAACTTTAAGATTTGTTATCAAAATTTGAGTCTATCAAACAGTGGTCTCATAACATTACTTCTAAGCAAAAATACAGTTTTGAAAAATTATTGTCTATACTCAAGTGCCTCTCCAAACTTAAAGCTTTTCCTTTCCCTCTCCCTACCCGGATGCGCGAGCTCTTGGGTCCATATATTATTCATTACAATCAAATAAGACACAGTGGTGGCTCAGTAAACTTGCTTTTCATATAAGAATTGATTTTATTGAGTATCGCACACTGCAGACCCTAGCTTCCAGCAGCCAGGGCTGAAATGAGCAATTCTCTCATTGTAATAATGTGCCTCTGTCATCTCCTTATTATCAGCATGATAAAAGATGAAATATTCACAGATGCTGCCCTCCTAACCTGATCACAGCTTGATATTTGAGCTTTGGAAATGAGTTTTATAAGCTTTAATATACTCCTTGGCGGAGTGACCCCTGAAATTAAACATTATTACAGAGCGGATATTTAAAAAGCTGGGGCCACAAATTACATCAAAATGAAAATATTAAGGAGTATTACGACTATACCAAGTGGGAACTCACTGCTGTTGAAGCTGTGAATGCCATAAAGCTCAGCACATTGGTGTCATAAACATCAGAAAAAATAATAACAGCGCAGGCACCTTGACTTCAGTTATTTCATACGTAGGGCTAAACTAAATTACTGGAATGGGTTTTTTCCTATAGGCTGGTTTTTCAGGAATAAAAGACACATTATTCTCAACTTTGTAGCACTCTTCGCCGTTCTTTTAAAATGCGCATTGCTGCTTTTCTGTGCAAACACCAATAAAAAATACTTTAGTGTAATGAAACCAAAGATTACACTTAAAAAAAAGAATAAGCCAACATCACTAGATGAAACATTTTGATTCCATTTCCATTGCTATCGCTGTTTTGATGGACAGGTTTCTACCCAAGCGTGGGACGTGAAGAGCTAAGGAAGTTTCCTAAATGTGAAACTAGAGGATTGTACAACATATGTTTCAGCTCAGATACTATATTGTCTTGTTAAAGTTAGTAAATAGCAAATTTTAACCTCCTTTAAAGGTGATTTTACCAGAAAGAAGCACATGCACTTTATTAGTTTACATATAGTATATTTTATATATATATATATAGTATCAGTTAAAGGAAGATCTGAGAGTTCTTTCCTGTTTGTAACTCCAGTTTACCAAAGAAACTATTTGATTTTTTAAAACGATGTAAAGTGTCTGGAAATGTAAACATTTACAGGAGATGAGACTTGATATTCCTTGGTGTTCCACATATTCAGATGACTTGGAAACAGATTTCCTTTTTTTTAATATATTGAAATTTCTTTAAATTTCTGGTTTATGATATGTAGCAATACTTTTACAGAAAAATGAAGTAATGCATTTGAAGAGGAAAAACTCCCACAGTTCGATGCCTGCAGTGTTAACTTTCCTAATGAGCATATTTATACACTAGCTATTGTTCAGGTTTAAAACTATGCAAATAGTATGTCACTGTGCATTCCTTTTAATGAATTTCTCTTTTTTTACCTATGTTCTGCCCTCAACATTTCTATAGAGATATTAATGGAAGTATTGGTTCTGTTATACCATCACAACCTATTTTGTCCATTAGTTTATGCAAAAACATTTCAGAGAGATTTTTAGAACGCCATCTACAAGCATACAGTTTTCTTCTCTGGTCCCTTGGGTTCCGGCGCTCTCTGCATTGTTAATGCTGCATAAAAATAAGCTTTTGTGGCAAACACTGGTCCAAGAAGGTACCTCAGTTGCTGAGCTGCTCTGTTACCAGCTGCCATGTGCAGTTTAATTGGAATGTACCCGATGTCCTTAGGATACTTTAGCAAAGTAGGTTGGATTGCTAAACTTTTGAAAATGAATCAGTGCCTGTTTTTAGAGATTGCCGCTTCCCTAAGGATGCGATACCTTGGTGTTTGCTACAGGTACTCAATACTTCTCAGGTTCTGAAAACTGTACAAGGTAGAAAATCACTAGTCATTCACTAAGACCAAAAAAGCAGTTCCATGTTAAAGCGGGGGACTGGATCCAACCATGTAAAGTCTTACGTAGGATTTTATTGTAATTATTTTATGCTGTATGAAATGGAGAGAATGAAGTGTGTTTTCATGACTTCTCACATCCAGTAGACGATCGGTCACTTCCCTTTGTAATGCAAAGCTTCACTGCTGAGAATGACCCGTGTAAGTGGACTGTAAGCCATAGGAAATAAAAGACTGTTGGGAGATTTGAAGTCTTCCTCTTTTGCTTGTTCCAGAAGTAAAACACGCTGTGGGTAAGCTGCCTGATTTTCCAAGAAGACAGTTGCTCAGAGAGGATGCTGAGTTGCCATCTGTGGAGATTTTTTTCAGAAAGAAGGTGACCAGGAAAAGTCCTGAGCAACCTGATCACACCTTGGTTACCCGTGCTTGTAGCAGAAAGGTATGCTAGATGATTTCCAGAAGTCACTTCTAACCAAAAATTTTCCTGTGTTTCTAAATGAAACAGCTCGGGTCATAGGACCCGTTTCTGTTTCTAAAGACAGCTGAGTTCCCACCTGCTTTGGGAAAATTGGTTGTCAAGTAAAAGAAGGGGTTATTTCCCAGTGCCGCCGCTGAAGAGGGCAGCAGCCATGGGGCGCGTGATCCCCTCCTGCTTGTGGTGGTTCTGATCTGGAGCTGGTGGAGGTGGGAAGGGTAAGTGCAGCAAATGCAGCTCTTGAACCTGTGGGAGTCACAGTTCAGCTGTGCTCGGAACACCTTGTTTAAAAAGTTCCGCTATTGTTAAATAAAATGTGGTATTTCCTTCCTCAAATCCTTGTTTGGTATATAGGATGCCAAAAAAAAAAAAAAAAGATAAAAGGAAGGGGATGAAAAATGTAGTTATGTTTTGTTAGGCTTGTACAGATATGCATGAACTGAAGAGAAACAGTCTTACAGAACAGATACGTTCTGTGTCGGTAGCTGTTGATTTTCTCTGGATTTCAGTGATCATTAGACAATCCTCCGAAGGCAAGATGAGACTGAAACATGAATCCTGTACGAGTCGTGCAATGAGATGGTGCTCAGTGCATTCAGAAGATGGGGGGGGAGGGAATGTTTCTTCTTCCTGTGAGGGAAATGAGAGGTGGGGTTTTTTGTTGCTGCTGTGTGGATTATTTTTGTTTGTTTGTTTTAAGCTGAGGCCTTTCCTGACCTGAAGTTCTTGTTGACTTCGGTATGCCTGCCTTGGTGCATGAGCTGCGTCTTTTTATTCTCGATTCATAATTAATGGGGGCTTTAAGATCATTAAACAATTGGTGTTTACATCTTAGCTTCTTAAATCTGGCTTTCTACTGAAATGTGTATAGCGGTCAGTCTGTTGATAGTTTTGAGTTATCTGTGGTAGTTTGGACATCACCAAGTCAATGTGATTGTAATATTCTCTGCACTGATCTAGCCAAAGCTCTTGCTAAATTGAGCTCAGCAGGAGCAAGTCCAATGACCTCACCAATAGTGGAAATGATTGCAAATAGGAATTCATATATGTTCCTGTCTCAGTGGGTAATCGTATCCCCCACAAAGGAAGCAATCATCTCTTTCAAATTTCTGTTTGCCCTTTCACTCAGATATGTTTGAAGATAATATGGAGAGAGAGATCTTGCGGTGTCTGACAGAACTGTAACTGGAAATCTGAAATAAACGTCCTGTATCTAACAGTACTACTGAGAGACTTACGTTTCAAATGTTAACCCTGCTGCACAGAGCTCGGTGCATGGTGGGTTACAGTTCCCTAGTTGGGTTTGGCACTTCTTGGCATTTATACTTGTTTCCCTAAATGACCTTTAATGAAAATGGTAGTGCTGTATTCAAGAGAGGCAAAGAACTATTATTCTTGCCCTTTATATTTTGAACGTGCAGCATGTTGTTTTGCACTAAGACATCCTTCTTCCATTATGATCCCAGTAAGAAAGGCACTCAAACTCTGTAGGATGTAATTTAAAATGTTACTTATTGGAGCTATGAAGAGTATAGCATAGGTAATCTTATATCCCTCTAGATATTAGGGGCAATGTAGCATCAAGCTACAAGCTACAAGCATCAAGCTCTGACCCACATGCAGCACACCAGGCAGACCTTGTCCACAAGCAGAGATTCTCACCTTTCAGTCAGTTGAGCTATTACTTGATTTTCTTACAAGGAGACAATTCTGTTTATTGTTTCCACGGTCAAACAGAATAGACATTCTCATGAGAACTTCTGGCTGCACTGCTGAGCAAAGGCAGGGCCATGCAGGTGTCGTCACCAGTACCGAGTGGGGGCTGTCCCTCGTTTGGTGTGGGCTGACGGGTTCATCTTGCACCGAGACCTGGCCTGATGGTGAGGCTGTGTCTGCAGCGGCACCTCCACGGACAGTGGTCTTCTGTCTCATCCCTAGGCATTATATCAATAATGTAGAGAGAGCCTTCTGTGAGCAGTAGCAGATGAGTTTGGCACTTCTCATCTAGCAGATTGAATCAACTCCACTTTGACTCTGTAAATACATGGAATGAAAATTACATCTTGACTCAAAAGAGTTGATGTACTTTTGTTACTGATCTGTTTCCTGAAGGCACATGAAGAGGGAGGGGGAATGCAGCTACCTAGGTTTCTTTTTTGCTTTTCTTCCTTTTGCACGCAGTGTTTACCTGACGTTGTTCAAATAATAAGCACAATTTTACTTTCAATTAACAAAATACGTGAGAGAAAGAAGCAGGACTGCACTGCCTTCTCTAACGTCTAGCTCCTTCCTTTCCGCCTGTGCAACCATTTCGTTGAGCAGACTCTCATTGAATGCACCTTTCATAGTGTAAGGTGGAATATGTAAATATGGAACTATAAATCTACCTTCAGCTGTATTTTGATGCTGCTGTTACAGCTTAACTGAGGAGGCTGCGATACTCTGTTCCAGGTATTTGTGAGTAGGAACACATGATATTAGGTGTTCACGTATTTTTCACGCATCTGCCTCTGGATTATGAAGGTGCCTGTGTCCTTGGGTGCTTACAGTTCTGTAGATGTGCCTATAGGACTTGGCTGGAGCATTCTGTCTTGCTAAGTAAGCATAGATTGTGCTATTAGTATGTGTTTACAATTTGTGTGACAAGTATAATAAAGCAAAAGCTGTCTGCTTGTATTGTCAAATATAAACCTAGAAGTTTAGTGGAGGATTTTAAGCCTTTACAAAATGTGCTACCACTCTTGGTGAGTTTCTCAACTGCGTCAGCGGTAGAGACTTAACAGAGCATTTCCCCTTCCCTGTTGCTATAAAAAGCTCCTGGAGGTGGTGCTATTTAACAAATACATGACCGACGGATGTTTTATTTGTCAGGTCACTTGAACTAAAGCAGTAGCAACATTGCTGAGATTCAGAGCAAGTCATAGCAGCTTCCACTATGTACTTGCAGATCCTGGGGATGAGGTGGTTTTTGTTGTTTGTTGTTTTGTGGTTGTTTTTTTTTTTGCTTTAACATGCATTTGGAACTGGCTAATAAAGGAGAAACTCGAACGTCTGATACTGAGAGCAACTTACAGTAGCCTTCAGGCTAGCATGTTAAGATTTCTCATCATGTAGCTGCATGAAGGACTAATTGCTACTTGTGAAAAAGGATTAACTAAGACAAAATTGTGTGTGCATGGTGTTATACTCAGAGATCCAGTCATGCATATGACTTCTTGGATAGCTCAAATCTTTTTAAAAATCAAACTTCTGAGTAATTCTGGCATTTTTGTGCTCCATGTAAGTGCAAATAGTAAAGTGGAGTCACTTCTGACCTAGGCAACCTGGAATCAAGTATTCCACAAGTGCTTCCGTTCTGTTTCTTCAGGTGCTGCTTTGTTTTCTTCAACATAAGTCAGAAGGAAAGTGGCATCTGCTGTAGCTATTAGACACAAGTCCTCTCTTTATCTGGCAGTAATGTTACCACCTTTTTGTTGTCATAGCTAGATTTATTCATGGCTTCTTGGCATATGCTGAATGCAGCAAGAACTTGTGTAGCAGTCCTTTTCAAAGTTGGCTTTTTGGCCACTAACAGGGGCCAGAACAGTTATCAGTTATGATTAGACTTGTGATCCATACAAAAATGGACTAGGAGCTCCTGACTGATAAATATTACTACGTGGTCTTCTGGAGCTCTTTAACTACTAAAATACCAGCCGAGGTCTGGTGTCTGGGAATGCCTAATTTAAGAAAACCAATTGAAGCGTGATGTTTCAAATGACAGTATTAGATTATTGGCAACTTGCACTAGAGGGAGCCAGTCTTTAGGACACAGCATTTAGTGAAATGCTGTTCCCAGGGGGGTATGTTGGAGTGGAAACTGAAACGTGGAGGTGCAGAAGCAGAAACATTTAGGGGTACCTTCCTTCCTGGTTCACTGCCTTTCTGTGAGAAGAGGTGGGCAAAGAGTCGTTTGAGTGGTGCCCCAGCAGCAGGATGACTCCCCCTGGCTCTGTCCTCTGCGTCCCACCGTCTGTTGTCGCTGTGTCCCCCTGCAAGTGTGTCTTGCGGGTCCCAGGGCCGTGGTCTGGTCCCAGAGCTCTGAAATTGGACTGTGGGCCCATCTTTGTAGGTAAAGCTTGGCATTGTCCAGGATGCTTCCAAAATGCACAGCATAGGCTCCGGAGATGGTAGAGCATAATACTGCACTTGAGTACAACTGTAGTAGTTTTAACTCTGTTACCCTTTTATACTGTCAGTGCTGAGTTGTTTAACCAGGTTGTCCCTTTACCACAGTGAAACACCAGGTACTTTTCAGTCATTTGTCCCATATGGTTGAGATACAACATAAACAGGCCATGTTACCCTTGAAAGTGGTTACAAGACCGATTGAAACATGTTGAGCTAGAATAGTGTCAGGAATAGTAACAACTGTTGAAATAAATATGAAGATGCTTGGCACTGGCTTATTATTTTTTAAAATAAGTTATTATGCCATCAGTTTAAAAACATCATTTTAGACTGAACATTAGGAAAGAATGTTTCACAGAAAGAGCGGTCGGGCATTGGAAGAGGCTGCCCAGGGAGGTGCTTGAGTCCCCATCCCTGGATGTGTTTAAGAGTCGTTTAGATGTGGTGTTGGGGGATATGGTGTAGGGGAGAACTTTGTAGAGTAGGGTAGATGGTTGGACTCGATGATCCCAAGGGTCTTTTCCAACCTGAATGATTCTATGATTCTGTGATCTTCTAGTGTTGTAGGACTATGTAATGCTGAGCTAGTGTTAGCAGTGCTGATCTCTGGTAAACCCTGACTATGTGTCCAAGAATTTACAGTAGAGGAGAAACAAGAGGCGGGTTAGAAAGGAAAACTTTGAAATAGTATACTTCTGTTTCTATCATAAACAGAAGAAGAAAAGGTACTACCAAAGAGTTTCCCAATGATGACTTAAGTGAACTTTTGAGTGGCCTCATATTTACGTTATTTGTGAGTTCGAGGGTGAAAGGCTAATGTGTTTGCTTTTATAAAACATGTCCATTCTTTTTCTTATGTTGCTGCAAGCTAGTTCACCACAGCTCAGGATTGTAATTGGCATATTTGGTCCTTTGGCTGGTGGAGACTTATTGCAGAAGTGACAGTAACAGTTTCAGGGAGAAGGGAGCCAGACGATGTACACAGCTGTCAGAGCCTGGTCAAGCAGAAGCTGCTTTCGCTCTGGAGGCGTTGCTTGGCCATCTTCGCAGCCAACAGGGATATAACCAAGGGCAAGACTAAGACTGGCAATGAAGAGTAAAGTATTACAAATTCAGGCCTTTTAGTAATGCAGAATCATTAGAGGAGAAGAGAAGACTGAAAGATGTTAATGAAAAGTAACTTTTGTTTTGCACACACAGAGATATGAGGATTTTTTTTATTTATTTGCAGATTGAATTAATTATGTGGAAAATTAAGATTCATTCTGTACCTCCCATTGTCACACACAGTCTGTATATGATTATACAGCAGAGTGTATCAAATTAACATGCAGGGTTTCGCTTCTCAGCCCTTGCACCTGTGAAGCCTGGGATCTAAGAGTCACCTGGGTTTGAGAAGCAAGGCTCGAATATGGGTTACGGTGGGAAAACCCTCCACAGAAAAGTGACTTTATTCTCTGTATTGATGATAATGGGCTTACTAAGAGATGAAGTTTGTGGCAATAGGGAAATAGTGTCTTGAGTATCCTAGAAAAGAGGTGGGGAAGAGAAGAAGTGACAGGTTGAAGAAAGGTCAGTAAAAAGTACTTGATTCACACCACTGGTAAGGATGAGTGTTCCACAGCTTCCTCAAACCTCTTTTTTTTTTTTTTTTTTTTCACTGTAGTGCTGCCATAAGTTTTTGTTGAACTGGGTCTAGAAAGGGACAGCTATTCAGGAGGCTTCCGCTCTACCTTGCAAACGGAACCTTTCTCGGGAGGAGAGCACAGGGTTAACAGTTGGGTGCTGCTTCATTACTGATACATTGCCTGTCCTTTTGGAGTTTGCCTGGAGCAGGAGCCCTGCCAGCCTCATTCCTACCCACTGTCAGGCTCATGATTTATCGGCCTGTTTAGGTGAAGGCCGGGCTTACTCCCAGCACAGCCATTTGTTTGAACTCTCTTTCATTTTTTAACCACTTCAGAAGGATGTGGTTTTGGAGGTGCACAGATGTAAAGCTTGCTGTTGCTGACAATTATGGGGGTTTGTTCTTTGTAAATGAGAACTACTTTCCCACTGATCAGACCTAGAGAACAATTCAGTGTTAAAGACAGCAGTGTAGATTCAAACGGTGATCACATTTTTATCTCTCTGATAGCTCCCTGACATTTAGATAGCATTTTTTAACAGCAGCTCTCACTCTATCTCCTTTTGCAAATGGGAAGCTGATTTCTTGAAGGTTCTGCTGAAGGAGGCCCCAGACTAATATGATCAGGAGGACTTTGTGTCCCTTTTCTTAGTATGAGAGCAACAGAGAACCCTTCATAAAACCTTAGTTCCCATTGTCTTATCGTGGTGACTTGCAATTAAAAAAAACCCAAACAAGTAAGTAAATTAATATAATACTGAATTTTCTTTGAAATTATGCATGAAGAGCATTTAACTTGAGTTACAAATGTCCCTCACTGTGTTTTCTAGTGAATGGTACAAATTTTTATTTACCTGTAATGGACAGGAATTCTTATCAGTTCTGGCTACCTGTAATTCTGGGTGCTCAAAGCACCAAGAATTAAAAAGACAAAGATTTCACAACTTCCACAGACAGTCTGATCCCATGCCTTCCTATTCATAGCCTTAGAAAGTTTTCCATAGTATTGAACCTTGTTTCCATTGCTATGATTTGAGCCATTTACCTTTTGCCTTGTTCATATTCCCGCTATGTTCATGGGGGAAGACATTCTTTCCCCTTTATGTATTTATATATGCCTTTTATATATTTGAATACTTGCTATCATGTTTGGTTTTTTTCCCCCTCTATCTTTTCTAGATTTAATGTTCCAGTTCTTTCAACTTTTCCTTGCAGATCTTGTGTTCTACTTATCTGCCTGTTCTTGTTCCTTTCCTGTTTTCTGTATTGAGTTTATACATGCATTTGTTAAAAATGGTACCCGTATTCCAGCTAAGGCCTTACTGTAGAAAATACTCAAGTATGGTTGGATGTATGGCTGTGGCACAAACCCATCTTGCTTGGCTACAAATATTAAACATCCTTCATGTTGATGAGAAGCTGGCAGTTAGCTCATTGGTTATGTTCCAAAGCAAAAAGGAGATTTAATAGTGGTAATATGGGTCACCGGGTACACGTGCTTGTAGCTGCTGTGCTGGCATCTTGATGTGACTTTGCCTTTTAGCTATAGTGCAAGTTTCTGTGTGGGCTCTGTCACATCTAATATTGTCTACTAGGATAGCTGAATTTATTATGCTACTTGCACCTCTCTTCTCATTCCTACCTGTGGTGACCTCTCTATTGTCCAAGATGGCTGAATTCTTTAAAGTGTTTTATTCTTGTCTGAGGACATAAAGATACTTGAAAGTTTCTATAGACCTTTGCTATTGAAAGGCAAAAAAATTACTGTCTGGCTGTGAAAAGCTCTAGAAAGTTTACAGATCACTTACACCTAGGCAAGAGACTGATCTAATGTAAAAGTTTGATTTTTGCTAATCACGCTAGCCTGAAGGTGAGCCTATTCATCAGTTTGATTCTGCTATTTCAAAGATCTTGGCAGTAAGTAATTTGAGCCTTACATAAATAAACGATATGTGGTTCTTACTTTTAGAAGACTGTTATGGCAGCCATACAACATTCCCTGACTTATCTTTTCTATGGACCTCTGCCTTCAACTAAACATGATGGAGGACAAGCAATTAAGGAGTTAATGTGTACTACTAATTCACAGCAGCTCTGAGCATCAGGCACTAAGATGTTGAGTGCTGAGTCTTAGAATGACTGAAATCGCTGTAATCTTAACTGCAAAATGTAGATGTTGCTTCTTGCAGACATTGGACATACTTCAGGCATGGGTTCGACTTTAAACAGTAGATGTTTGACAGCCTGGAGAGGCTGAAGCTAGAACTAAAAATTTGCAGAGACAGCAGGGCTTAGGGTTATAGAAAGAGGGCTTGATAAGACTGGCTTTATTTATATGCAACTGTGCTGTGTACGGTTCTTCCCGTTACGCATCTGGTTTCACACTATCAACAGTGGAGATGTTCAGGGTGCACACGTGATGACAGGCTGCGTGATTTCTACATGACCGTCTGGTTTAAAGCCACTTTTTGCTTTAGTCTGACCAAGGGGTCATGAAACACAGTGATCACCTGAGGATGTTGCCTAGTCCCTATAAAGCTGGAAGCAACAGGCTTGACATACTTGGAATGTTCCTAGGTGATGGAAACGGCATCATTAAATTCCTGTAGCTTATGTGTACAAGGACATGTACATGGCGTGTTCTCTGGCAAGTTCCAGACCCTAACTAAGTGCTGTCTGAAGACTTATGCCCCCTTTTTTCCTCCTCCACTTTGAACTTCTAACCTGCTAGTTTCACTTGATGCCCCCAATTTCTCGTAGTTGAAGAAGCTGAGAACAGTCCCTCTTGATTGCTAATTGTGAGTTAGCAGCAATGAACACCAGTGATGCCAATCATTTGTCAGAGAAAGATGACATTTGATACAGGGAATATGGTTATTTGCTGATGTATGTATGATGGGTGGTTGGACAGGGCTGTAGACAGGCAATCGCACCCGGGAATCAGGACCATGAGCTTTGAAAGGGCCACCAGGTCAGTGTGTGTTCACAGACCCCAGGACATGGAGACAATTCCTCGCAGTTGAATGTGGTATGTGGTGTTGCAGAGGAGTTCTGTTGGATCTCCACTTCCATGATTTGATTTTTATTTCTGTTTCGTTTTTAGTAGATCTTCACAGTGTTTATGACCAAAATATAATTATGTACTAACGAATATGAGATGTTGGAAGTAGAAGTAGCTTTAGACACAACATTTTTTTCTTGTTTCTGTGAATGAGGCTGAGGAAAATTCAGCAGTATAAATCCTCACCCTGCTGATAATTTTGCGTAGATAAAATAATAATTATTTGTAAGAGATTGTAATCAAAATGAAGGGAGAAGCATGACAGACTAGGGAAAGAATTTTGTGGTAAAATGACAGAATTATTTTTTTTTTATTTCCTGCCTCTGGCTTTTTAGTTCTCCTCAGCTGAAGAGTGCTTTGCACAATATAAAACTGTTACTAGGACAATGTTGAGAAATAGGTTTAGAAGATAGGCAAACTGTCAGTAAATAGTATTGAACACCTGTATTGGAAAGAAGGTGGCTTTTTTAATTTTAGAAAGATACATACCCATGAGTAGAATAACCCACAACGCAGTTTGAATTAAGCTTGGGGCAAATGTCTGGCACTTCGCAGTTCACAAGAGCACTTTGAAGAATGTCAAGTGCTGAAAAATGCGAGGAAGGGACTGTGTTAATGTCTCAGAACATTATGAAAGAATGACTAAGCAAACTAATTAGGCATTTGAAGGTTTTGCCTACGATTATCTTATGCCACTGTTTGTCATTTTGGTGCAACCTGTTAAAGGTTTCAATGGAATACATGAATCAAATGTTAAGGACTATATTTAAAACATGAAGAAAATAATTTTGTGTTCTAATAATGGAAGCATTCTGTTACCAACTTCAGCCTAGTAGGGTGGCTACTTGACTGTCTTCTACCAACTTCACTGTCCTCTGTCGTCCTCAAAATCCATTGTTTCATAGTGTACACATGCTTAAATGCCTGCCTAATCTGACCCTCAAAAATTTACTAGAGCCATCATATTCAAAGTGTAAAGAAATATCTTATTAAATCTACAGAGCTTCCTAAAGGTTGTTCGTTTACATCTTCAATTTGACGTCTCTGATCAGGATCCCACTGTGCTGAATGCTGTATAAATAAGTTTTTTGTTGTTTTGTTTTGTTTTGTTTTGTTTTGTTTTTTAAGGAGGCAGTTCCTGCCTTAGAGAGCTTACATTCTGAAAGAAAGACAATAGATAGCAGTTTAGTAAAGCAGGGAAGTCCAGGGAATGAAAGATACAATGTTTCTTAGAATGAAATGCAGTTCTTTGCAACTGTAAACATAAGAATACTTACTGAAATTTTCTTCAGGCAATGGCATTTTCAGGTAAACACAGCCCTCCTTGTGATCAATGATTGGCTTGTCCTGCAAACATCCCGATTAAATTGGTTCTAAAATGATTTAAAGAGAAGATTCCAGTCTGTGAAGCTTAAAATTAGGAAGCTGCAAAATCAGAAACACATGTTGACAAGACTTGCCTAGAGATAGAAAATTACCACTTTCTTTCAAGTTACAGCAAAATTTTCCAGTTGTCTCTTCTTTCAGTGTAGTGGGTCTCTTGCAAATCTCACTGTGTTGTTTGTTTTCAGCCCAAAAGTTCAATAATGGAGGAGTATATTTAAAAGCAAGCAAATAATCTGGTGTTGAGTATAAAGCAGGGTTGCCGGGACTCTGACCGCATCACCTGCATTACCGAACCTTCTTTCCAATTCAATATTTTATGGCCACAGCTTTAATTTCAGAAGTCCCTTTGTTTATCTTTCATACCTTTTCTAAGTAAGACTTGGTGGTCAAACACATTTGCACAGCTGTCAGTGTTCTATCTGTTCTTTACCCATCTGCTGCTTCTTACTGACCTTGTTTTGAATTTAGTTTAGAATTTCCATGTTTATCTGCACTGGATTTACTGACCTTTTACCCTAGCTTTTTCTGCTGTGAAGTATTATAAGCCATTTTGAAGTCCAAATACATTATGTCTGTTAGTCTGTCCCATCAGTTCTTATTGCGACTTTTTCACGGAAGTTAATCAGATTTGTTCAGCATGACCTACTATCTCGTGATTCTCTGTTGTACCTCTCCCTTTGCATGTGTCCCTTTATCATTTTTGTCACTTATGTCCATGTTGTAATGACCGCATCCACATACAATCCTGTTTTCCTTCAGTATTAGTCACCTTTGCTTCCCTTCTGTTTTCTGTACTGCTGCTAATGCTTTTTCCTCTGCTTTGCTAGTTTTAATATTTACTGCTGCTCCATCTGTGTTACTTATTCCAGTCCAAGACCAGCACATATTAGGCAAATAGGATGTGAGTTGGTCCTGAATATGTTGATGTCCCCCCCTTTTTTAAAAAAAGTAGGAGGAATTCAGTATAACATGTCTGATCCATCAAGATACTTTAAATGTCAAGGGCAATAGGCAAACCCAAATCCTGCTGGTTAATCTAAACATAGACATTCCCTGAGAGGGCTTTGTTCTTCCCAGTGAAGCTAAAAAAAATATCCTTATTTACTAATTTAATGCAGTTTTCTAATATACAGCCTTCAACTTAATATTGGTACTTCAATACAAGTAATTTCATCAAAGTAATTTTGAGGGTCTGTTTCTTCTGTATTGACATTTGGCCACAAACAATTTCTTTGAATCTACCCATTTAAAGTTTTGTTCTTGTTTCTGGTCCATAAATGTTGATACCGGGAAAAGCAGTAACAGAAATCTGTTGATCAGTGTCACATTCAGAAGTCCATTCAGAAAAACTCAATTTATTTCACTTCTTCCAACTGAAAGGTAATTTAAAAATAAAACAAACTGTTAAAAATAAGTGATAGTCGCAATGATTTTACATATTAAAACTTACAATATTTGTCTGATTGATCACTAAGTATGCTAATAGATACTTCTGCATTTGGAATTTTTCTGCCTTGTTTGAGTATTTATATTAGAGGAGGATAGCCTCAGAGTGGAAAAAGTAACTCTCCTAATGTTTCTGTACCACAGATACTGGGAGACAAGGGACAAATGATGGAAATAGGTGAAGTACAGTATTCAGAGAATATACAGAGAATTTCAACATACAGTATTCACTACTGCAGACAGGTCAATCTTTTGAACAAGTAGAATAAATACAGGTTTTTAGATTGCAGTTCTAAATCTGGAAGGATAAGTTGAGTTGTTTGTTTGTTATCCTCTCAGTATAGGACAAGTCGTGCTACAAGAAAAGCCCAATTGAAGTTGACAGAACAGAGGAGGTGATGGGAAATGGTTTAGAGGAGGTTCCTTTGGCCACAGATTCTATAGGAATATGTGCAGAACTGGGGAGTTAACTGCAAAAGATTTTGCCTCAAAAACATGTCTAATTTCATTTTAAAAACCCTTCCAGCGGAGGTGAAACTGTCTTGTATCTGTGTATGATTTAACCCCAGGAGGGTTTCATAATGGACATTAAAATAGATGAGTTGTGACAGACACTTCCTGCAGTCTGCAGTTGCCGTTCACACTCGGGGATCTAGTGACCATCACGACTGGAGCGAGTTTCATGTATTTCTTCTCAGGTGTCCGGGTAGAATAGATTTGGTGCTAGTGATAAGATTGGACCATTGTGCAAACTTCTCGCACTTAAAAAAACTACTCTCTCCTTTTAATTTGTTAGTTTAAATGCAGACTACTTTCACTCTAGACATGATTGGAATATGTGACAGGGGAAAAAGAATTTTTAGAAATTGCACCTTGCAGCCCAGAATCCACTGGGTAGATTAGATAAACTGTGAGTATATATTGTATCTGCTTAGTTGTTGTCTTTGAATTCATCCTATGCTGGAAATTTTGCAAATTATAAGTAATTTCAAGACTTCTTTCTCAGTTACCTGGCTATGCTTGTTTCTTTCCTTGAGGTGCTTATTATGTTTCTCCTCACCTTTTCATAAATATTATATGCATATTGATATTTCTCTGGTATTTGATGATTTGATGTATGGGTGAGTCCCTTTTCAACCTTCCTTTTTGATCACATCTTCCTAAAGAGGTTGAACTTTTTTAACCGAATTTTATGTAATTCTGGGTTCTAGTAGTGGGTGTTTTCCTTCCTTTTGCAAATTTTTCATTCTTTTACATGTTTCCGTGTTTCCTTTCTTTACTGTCCTAGAATGGTTAATTCAATAAGCGACAGTAACTTTATCTTTTCCACATAGTTGATTGTTTCTGTTTCTAAGGATTTTCAGCTCCCCATTCATGAGCTGATTAATGAACAACTCGACAATTTCTTTACAATTCTAGAAGCGTTTCTGGGTTGCTGTAGTGTGTTGATACTGTTTAAGATCCCATTCTTCTAAAACTCACGTCAGGTGCCTGTGAATTTTATTATTCCAGACACTGAGTAGTAATCACCATGACATTTCCATGCCAAGATCTGTGTCCCACTGCAATTGTGAATAACGAAGATGCTGTCATTCTTTTTCATCAGTTGTTAAGATGCCAAATCATCTTTCTACCTAAATGCGAATTTTCGACTATTTCAGGGAAGGACAGTGCTTTTATACAGATGTTGAAGACAGTTTTCCTTTTCATTGTTCTGTTTGAACTCGCTCTCCTGTAATAGGTAACGGCAATGTTTGTTTGCCGGTCTCTTATTGTATGTTTTTCTTCACCACATTTTCTGCTTTCCCTTCTTCCTCTGCCCTTCAGTGCCTTCTTTCTGAATATCAGGTTTTGTCTGAGAAGTGGGTGGATTTAATACCTGAGAAATACAATGCAACTTGTATTTAAAGGCTAACAGACAAAATGCATTGCTGACATGAACTCTAAAAAAGAAACCAGGGAGACATTCCTTGCTGCTGGATCTGCTGCATTTCAATACATTCTTAATACCAGGTTTCTCAAGAAAGTTGCCAATGGGTACCCAAACTGTCACCAAATGGTACTTGAACTGCGCAGTAATCTGTGGAAAGTTAGTCATTTAGCCTTTTTTTTTTTTTCTTTTCCAGAATCTGAAGAGAGTTTACTGTGTAATTGATCCTATTAAAGATGACTTCGGTTCTGCAGCTGGCATCTAACAGTTCAGTGAAAACTTTTTTTTTCTTCCTCTCCTGCTTTATTCTCTTCAGAGCTAACACAGTATTGGTTTCATGTGACATGGCTCACTTAATATGCAGTGGAGAAACAGAACTACAAAGAATAGAAGATAAGGTGAGAATGTTGAATATTTATTTTTCATGGTTGGAAGGTATTTTTCCTGTCATTCAGTTATTCATATTAGCTTTAAATTGTAACTCCTATTTAGACAGCAAAGACTTAAAGGAACATAACAAATTATACCAGTTGTATGACCTTTCCACAGTAAAAACAACTTTTTTAGCCTCTTTGAGAACTAGTATTTGGCAAAAGCCCTTAGAAACATTTATTTCTAGATGCCTCTTTTTTTTTTTTCCTCTTCCTCTCTTCTTTTTCTCTCCTAATAGAGAGTGATATACTGTAGACTTTTTTTTATTTCTCATTACACAAAGTAAGGTTTGATTAAGACTAAATAACTGGCTTCATTAGTTTTAGAGAATCAGCTTGTAACTTAGTACTTCCTCTCTTCAAGTTTGAGAAGGAGTGACATTCTTGTGTACATGAGCATGTGTTCTGCATTGAGGTCACTCAGGAAGCCTTCCGTGGTCCTTGGGTGGTCAGTTAGTTTTAGGATGGCTCTTTGAGGACCAGCCCTATTTTCTGGTTCCACTACCTTAAGAGATGTGTCTTGCTTTTCTGCCACACTCTTCAGAGTTTATTGTCCTCTTACATTTTAATCTCCCCTTTGGTCTCTCTTTTCTCAGTCTTGCCAGTGCAGCTGTGTCAGCAAAGTTAGGGACATGCATTTCCCTTTGTATAGTTATAAACCTTATTCTTGTTTTAGTGAAGTAGTTCACTAACAACTCTCAACAGCTTCTTCTCACCTTGTCTTCCACGGGTGATGCAACATACAGACACCTGTAGATGCATCGTAAATGAAAATGTAGATACTTCTGTTTGTCATGGCTCTTGAGTATATTTAAAATCTGAAATGATGCAAACAAATTTGATACAAATTTTGGCATTTTAAAGTTTACTTGATGTGGCTAACAGCTGATATGTGTATACTAGGTTAAGCTATTAAAGCATTCTTGAGACTCTGGAAATACAAACGAAGTTCAGTCTTTGTTGTACTTGCCCCTGTCACGTACAGTTATTTTGGCTTTAGGCACACTTATTAGGAAGCTTGAACAGTTGTTGGTATTGTCATACCTGATCTGTGGCTAAATACCGTCTCCAGTCAACAGACAGACTGTAGCCAGCTAAGCCCAGTACTAATAATCAAAATGCAATTTAAAAAATATTCTTAGATACTGTTTCAAATGACAGAAGGTGCAGTAGGCTAAAGAAATGCAAAAAAGGCCAGAGTATGTGTGTTCTTTCTCAAGATACGGCATATAGCCAATTTTTATTCTTTTCTTTTTTTTTTTTTTTTTTTTTTTTTTTTTTTTTTTTTTTTTTTTTTTTTTTTTTTTTTTTTTTTTTTTTCAGCAACTGTGAACCTTTTTGCTTATTTTAAATCTGTTTTGATCAATTAGATGAGCCACGGGTCTTTTTGTAGTGTTTCTTTGCATTTACACTTGTTGAAACTTAGCATTTCTGGCTATGTGGAATGGCATTTTCCATACAGCCCTCAGCATTTCCACAAAGACGACCATGCTCACTATTGAATAAAGCATTCTGCTATTGCCGTGCGTGACTCCTGCAGTTTTACTGGCTAATAGTCATTTGTTCTATTACAGGTAGCAGCAAATTGCAGTTCAAGATCTGTCAGCTGCTGCTCATGTCGAAGGCTTTGCTGTCTTCCTTCCAGTTCCTTCTCATCTGGAAGTGGACACTACAAGCAGAACAGTTCTTTAAAGGTACTTTAATTGTTTGCTTGTGGCTTTTCAGAACACAGTTCACTTGAAGGGAGAGTTCTTGCTGAAGTCTTCGTTGTTTAAGTGAAAGTTCCAAATTGGAGGAGAGGCTTGAGTTCTCGTGGTTTTAGTCTCAAAAGTAAGATGTGATACAAGATACAGTGATACAAGAATAACAACACCGGTTTAGAAGGCCGGCTTAATGTCAGGAAGTCTCAGGTATTCCAGTAAGTTTGTCATGACTTCTTGGAATTCATCTCTTAACTGCAGGCAGTATGTCTTCAGAGCATTTAATTGACAAATGTTGTGAGTGCTATCTCCGTATCAGGAAATATGAACAGCAAACATTGCCTCACAAAGAGCAGTTTGTACTGCTGTAGGCCATCGACAACTTGCATTGAGTAGCTGAAGCATAACATAAAGGCCAATACCTCAACAATAATCAGTAAATTAATACTAGAAATTATTTAGTGTCTGTATCTGCTGTAGTTTTATCATTGAAGTGTCTTTGAGGTGTTTAAACTCCGTGGGTTTGCTCGATCTGCAGAGCTTTTGAGATGTTACCTTTATTGTGATCCATCATTGCCTAAAGAGCCCAAAAGGTGTTGGTGAGTGGGAAATTGGTTCTTGTCTCATGGAGTTTGAGGCAGTAACCAGCGGCCTAAAGTACAGGGTTAAATCATAGGAAGTACTAAGGTTCTAACTAGATGTCTGTCTTAAAAAAACGAAAAAATTTTTCAAAGAGTTAGGCTATTACTCTGTCGAAAATGGCCAGTCTTCTGTCGGTGCATGTGGCCAGCTCTACAGCAATATTTTGCAGAAGTGAAATCCAGAAAGTTACATTTCATTATAGTGCCAAGTATAAGATAGCTGGGGCCAAAGGTTTAGTAGATCTCTCATTTAAGACTTGGTGAAAAGCCTAACTATTGAAAGGTCTACCAATCTTACGTGTTTGGGTGTTGTTTTACTCTATTGCTGTATGTCTGTGAGGATTTAATGAATGCAAGCTCTTTGGGAAACCACAAGAAAACCATCATGACCTTCCTTCTGTCCTGGTTGTCTGATGATGTTTAGCCCATGTGCTAAATGACAGTGGTGCCACAAAATGATGGACTGTTACAGATATGTGTTACTGCCCAGGTTACCTGGTCATACACTATTCAACTCAATATTCTGATTATCAGTGTTCTGGACAGGTATTTTCAGTGCCTCTTTTTTTTTTTGTTTGTTTGTTTAATTACAATCTGTCTTCCTCACCATTCCAGTTATCTGCTTAAATGTTTTCAGGCCCAAGCTGTGGTTTTGCAGGAGATTTCCATATTTTACCACCTGTAGAGAGACACGTGTCATAGCGAGAAGTCCTCATACTTAATTCCTGCTTTCCAGATTACCTGTCCTCCCATAAATTATTTCCCTAAGTAGGAAATCCTGCCTGACATAAGTGACACTGTTTAACATAAGGAAAACTAGGCATGAGAATCTTAAAGTCTTTGGGGGTATATTTCCAAGGTTATTTTAACCTCTAGTTAAATATTCTTACTATTTCTTCTGCAAATAGGACTCAAAAACTAGAGACAAGGTATTTGGTAAAATGATAGCCTTGAAATTAAACTGAAATTCTGGTTTTGTAATATTTCTAGAGGACATTTTGAATTGCCTTTCAACAAATCTGTTTTTGTTTTCATTGTGTAACAATATTAGTAAAAGTAGTGACATAGAGCTGATGGATTCTCTGTGCTCATAGTGATAAAGCTTGATTTGTAGCAACCTTTAGTGTGATCTCATTTTAATAAAATTGTAAATTTCCTGAAAATTACTGGAAATGGACATCTTCCCAATGCGTCTGGTTACCAAGGGGGTTGCTGTCTTCTATGGTGTTTACAAATGCATATATGCTCTTCCTTCATAGGTTGCTTGCTGTCTTCTCTGTTTCCAGTGAGCAGTCTGCTGTGGCAGAACCCTTTTCTTCAGTTCAGCACAAGATTGATTATGTTGCGTGTTCCGGAGGCTGCTTGTGTCTCTAGGCATAAATTCTGCCCTGTGTTTTCTTGGGCTGCTGCTTTTGGCGCTGTGCTGCAGCAGTAAGTAGTAGCATGGGGCTGGCCTTGGCGTGTCGTGCATGCAGCCGCGTGTCACAACAAATGGCTTTAGAGAAGCCATTGATATGATCCACAAGGCAGAATTTTTGCTTTGTGAAATTTCTACTTGGAAGGAAATCTGGCCATCGTGTCTGGGCTGAAATACAAAACATAGGGCTACTGGTTGCCGTCGTATCTCTTAGGAAGTCAGAGGAAAAAATAGTGCAGCTTCTTCTTCTTTTTAAGAATGGACAACTTTTTGTTCTACTGTTATAATTATTATTTGCAGTGATAACACAGTAAGAAAATAAGATATTGTGGACCAAAAAAAAATAGAGGCAAAAGCTTTAAAAATGTTCTTACTGGGTTTGCAAAAGCTTGTGTTGGAGTAGCTTATCTATGCTGTGGCACTCTGGGTTTTTATGTAAGGTGAGATCTATAAAGATACGGTGTTGTCAGAGAGCTCAGCTGGAACGTAAGGTCACACTTATATTCCATGGCTGCTGTACTGGTGAAGTGGAGCTAGTGTATCCCTGACTTCCAGAGGTCTTCTAGAGATGAAATCCATCAACCGTTGAAACTGTTGAAAGATTGGAGGAGGTAGTATTAAGGACCATACGTAAAAGCTAAGGAGAAGACATTGTTATTTCTCCTTATAGAAGGAGAGTTGTGTTAGAAAATTCTGGAATCATGTATTACCATCAGAGTTTCAAGCTGGGTTGTGGTAGAGGAAACATAAATGAATGTCTTCAGTATTATGTTCCCGGGCTTTGGTGCTGAGGTAGTTCTCCGTCTTTCTTAAATGCCCCTCAATTTTGAATCCAAACAGAAAGAAAAGAAGTAATCTCTGCATAGCATGTTGTGACTGAAACAGACAGGTAATTCAGCATTCTTTCTCAGCAGAAAAATATAATGACATCTAGTCAAATAAAACCTAGTTCCACCCCAACAACTGCCTG
This sequence comes from Calidris pygmaea, assembly GCA_003697955.1. Taxonomy (NCBI): domain Eukaryota; kingdom Metazoa; phylum Chordata; class Aves; order Charadriiformes; family Scolopacidae; genus Calidris; species Calidris pygmaea. The sequence goes on along the minus strand of QJSC01002227.1, from coordinate 1,019,681 downwards.
AAGTCATTGATGGCTATGATTTGCTTGGGTTGTGTGACAAAACTGTCTGGCAGTTTCTTGTTATAATGCAACTGATACTAGTTTTTCTCGGCTTTTTTTCCTACTAGTTCAATGAGGGGTGGGGTGGGTGTTAAGAAAGCTCTAGATTAAAACATGAATGTGTTTGGTTGTTAAGATTTATGGCTCTAGTAGACAATTCGGGCACACAAGAGAGGCCTCAGAGGAGCTGGTCAACAGGTCATTTTGAGGAACCTGCAGCTGCTTCTGCTACTGGTTGAAACTGCATTAAATTGTGTTCTTCCCATGAGTGGTCACTTCTTGGGAAGAAAGCTTCCATAGGGTCTTCGTGCTTTGTGTGGTGCTCTCGCTCACAGCTCAGGAGCGTCAGTGATGAGGGAGGAAAAGGTTACGTGCCGGGGAGAGCAGCAGAGTCGGTCGGGTGATGGTGAGTTAAGTCAGCGTCTGACCGAGACAGCTTTGTGACTAATCCTGACATGTTTGGAATTCTGACCTCTGGAGTTTTGATCTTGTAGTAAGGTTAGCAGCTCAAGTGCTGTGTACAGTACTGTCGTGCTACTTAAAAGAATAAATATGAGTTTTCATTCCACTTCATACTCTCTTTTATGCACATTGTCCAGTGAAGCTAAGATCCCAGGATTATTCATGTTTGCCACCAAGCATCTGTTTTTTTTTCCACATAAACAGGGAAGTGCCAGCAGCTGCCAACTTGCAGTCATTCCCTCTAGATCAAGGAATGTGGTATGTATTGCAGGCTAATGATGAACATCAATTTAAGCAGCATTTCCTTAGAAGTGAAAGTTTGGGCAGAGAATGATTTTTGCCAGAGAAATGTCTTGTTTGGTTCCACTTCCTCTACAAGAGAATAAAATTACTTGGCTCATATTTGCATGAACATACTTTTGCTGCAGTTCCCAGGTTTGGTGAAGAACAGGCAAACCAAGTCTGTCTTCGATGAAGGGTTCACTTTTGTGTTTTCGCGATTCATTTCACTTTGAACTTATTTCCTAGAGGATAAACTCCAGTATCCTGGATATGGAGAACACTGAAAGCCCAGGACTCTTCCATGTGGTGATTAAAAACTGGGAAACTGCGTCAGTCTTGTAATTGGACATAATCTTCAATACTATACGTAGGCAAGACAAAGGAACAGGTTGGTTTCTCACTAGCTGTCTTTTAGGCAGTTGACTGACTGAAGATGAGGGGAAAAAACCTCAGTGTTTGTATCTTTGCTAAATAAATTGTTTCTGGAAGCACGTAAGGATATTTGAATATAAGGTTAATGATTATGGTAGAATAAAAAAAATCATAGCAAGGGTGTCCAGAAGGGCTAAGGAAGCACCCAACTCACTCAGATTTGAAGGTAAATCACTGTCATACAAAGTTCTTAGTGTTGTTGCCAACAGTGTTTTTTGGGTAACTAATCTTTGGACATTTTTTGCCTCACTCTTAGCTGTGTGTCGATATAGTGGAAAGTAGGGAATATGCTTTTTCTCTTGGCCTGTGGTAACAGATTAGCAACTGTTAAACACCGTGAACCTGTTAATTGGTAGTGTGAGTGAGGCTAACAAACTGTTTAATGTTAGACAATCGGATCTGTCTGGACGCATCGATTTTTCCTTGCAATGCTCACAACAATACCCTTGAAAAATATGTTTGTGTGTGGCTGTCACTGTGCATTAGAGGAAGAAAACAGATAAATTTGCAGCTTTTTTTTTTTATATATATAACCGCACAGTGATTTCATTGCCATCATGCTTTTTGCTTGCTTATACATTCATTTGGACTCCTCTAAATAGCAGGTTACATTTAGGAGTAAATAGCTTATGCGTTCTTCTAAAAAGCCATCCCAATCACATATATTTCTTTCTCATCAAAGAGATTTTCTTTCACTAACTGATAAAGTTTGAAGTTTTCAGCATTTCTGTGAAGATTGCTTGGGAAGAGACAGAACACTATAAATTGTAGCTAAAAATACATTTTTTTGGTAACTGTCATAACAACATTTGGGCTAATTGATTCTCAGTAGAATAATGACATCCAGTATGTAGTGAGAAATATTCATGAAGGAACCTGTGAAAACCTAGATCTGCCTTACTCCCTCAATAAATCAGGAAAATTCATTAGATTCCTCTACTTAAGAAGAATTAAAAATAAGCCATCCTTGGAGACTCTTTTCAGTCTGATTTGAGGACAGTTGGAATTCCTTTAAGTGTCAGTGAATTTAGATTTGGCAGAACTCCAGTTCCAATGGTTTTCTTTTTCTGCATATGCCCTGGGAGAAGACCAGAGGAATTTAAAGAATAGAGAGGAAAGGCAGAATTGTAGTACAAGGAGAGAGTAACAAAGCGAAAGCCATAGGCATATGAGGGAGAATATAGCGGCTGTCTGTGAAGTTACTAGTTTAGGAAATGGGTTAACTCATAGGTTAACTTCAGAAAAGTGAACTTAAGACACTAGTAAGTGACACTTAGATTCTGTGATGTCTGAAGTCTTTTGCATGTTCCGTAGATTTAGCAAACTGAGTGTGGTTTGGCAGCTGCCGTACAACTCATGTTCTTTATGATTTCCAGTGTTGAGTCTGTGCAGAACTTTCCCCTTGTTGGAAGCGCGGTGAATGGGAAGATGTGGTAGCTGTTTTAAGCAACTTTAGAAATCATCCACCACATGAAGCCAAAACATGATGGCCTTGATGGGAGATTTTGGTTTGCAGAACAGAAGAACCCAAAGCATCAGGGTGTTCCAGACACACCACAGAAGCAGGTATCTCTTCTTACAGTGTGATCTGTCCATCAGCAAAGTGATTTGTAAAGGTGTTGATTTGGAGTATCCACATCTCCTCAGCTGCCACAGAGGGGTGTTTTCCTGCCTGAATCTGCAGTTATGCTTGCTGATAGTTAAGGCTACAAGCGCAGCCAAGTTTAAATGGAGGTTGAAGATAATGAGGTTAATTGGTCTGATGGATTGTTTATTTGCTCTGAAAATCATGAAGATTGCAAGAGCTTGTTTGCTTTCTTCTTTGAAACAGAGTCACATTTCTGAATCCCCCAAAAGCCTCCTGTTCTGTGAGCTCGAAAGCTCTTTGTTAATTTACTTGGTACTGCAACCGGGGATAAATGCTGGGGGTTTTTGTGAGGAATCCAAGTATTTTGGGTTCTTGCTGCAGTCAATGTTAGGAATACTCCTTAGTTATGAGAACTTCAGCATTTCTGCCCATAGCAAAAATGTCAAACATGTCTTCATAGGATCCTGCTTTTTTTATTAGTGCACGTAATGCGGCAGTGGCCAGAGTTGTGCTGGCTGCCGTCTGTGCTGACACTGTTCCGTCGTCGATGCCAACGATGTGGTGCTGTCTTGTTCCGCTGACTCTGTGCCAGACATCTGCTGGCTGTGGCTGGGGTGCGTCACCCACTGAGCTGAGGAGATCTGGGATCACTGGGGCATGACCAGGAGCACTTGACAGCCACAAGGTCTCAGCAGGGGACTCTGGAATGTAGGCCAAGGCAGACATAAAGCCTGTCATGTTGTTATAGTTTCATTTGCTTATGGCTGCACCGAGGCAGTTGCCTGAACTCCAGGCTTTATTTATTTTTACTGTTCTTCAGAGAAACTTTAGTTTGTTCGAATGGTAACTGGCAGCAGGCACATTATGTACAGTGCAGAGCGTGGAGGGCATTCATGTGGAATCTGCTGATCTCAGCTTTTTTTCAAATCCATCAGAGGTGTTTTAGGCTTTTGGTATCTTTTAGTAATAGATGGTAATCTTCTTCCTATGATAAAAAGCAGAGGCAGTCGTGCTTCAGCAGCTTTTCTATAGGTATAAAAATGAAGTAGAGGACAACACCCATGAATTCATGAAAAAGAAACTTTTCAACATCATACATGTAAGGAAAGGGCAACAGTGGCTTTTGTTGCATGAAACCTGTATTTATAATGTCAAAGGGCATGGAATGATTCTCTGTCAGTCTCAAACAGGCATAAGACATTTGGACTAGCAAAAGCTGAAGCTCCTCAGTTTTTAGGTTGAAAAGCCTTTTTATGAAAGATGAAGACAGATTTTTTTTTTTTTTGACAGATGGGTGACCTGCTGGGCATGTCTTGATTAAACCTGATAAAACCTTTTTTTGAGGGAATAAGAGTTGTTAAGTACTGCTGTGGGTCTGAAGTCAAAATAATTTCTTTCCTTCTCAAACTCAGGCAGAGAGTCCCACCTGGACTTTATAAGAGTTGCACAAGGGTGAGGCTGATCCTTACCACATCATGTTGGCATCTTTGCTATTCACCATTCATTCAAAGCTCCCAAACACCACTGAGTTTCAAATGATTTGTAGAATTGTTTGGGTTGGAAGGGTCTTCTTGAGATCATCTAGCCCAAACTCTTTCTCAAGCAGAGTCACCTAGAGCAGGTTGCCCAGGAACCGCATCCAGCCAAGTTTTGACACCATAAGCTTTCTGGACAAACTGTTCCAGTCCTTGACCACTAACAGAGGCAAATACAGAGATTAAAATATCTGGATTTTAACCATCCTTGGCTTTGAACTTCCCATTCTTGCTAACCTGTGTAATACCAGAGCTTGTCTGGCATTTTCCCTCCCTCTTTAATCTTTTGAGTACTACATTAATTGAATTTTCACTAATATCAACTTGAAAGTAATGTTCTAGCAGCCGTTGTTCCTTTGCGTTATAATGATTTAAAGATCAAGAAGGAATAGTTAGACTAGTTTTAAACTTAGAGGCAGACATTCATTGCCCAGTTCTGCAAAGCTTTTTCACAAAGTAAAGAATTTGCAAGGCCGTGCTAAAAGAGGTCTCAGAAGTACAGTGACATCTAGAACATTAGCTTTTGTTAATTCTGTTAATTATGGTGTAAAATAGGATGGCTTAGCTGCATTCTGCAGTGACAGTTTGTCTGGCTCTCTGCCGTCCTGTGGCAGACCAGCTCCCATGGGCAATTTCAGAAGGCACAGTGAGTGAGAGACCTGCTGTTCTTGATTGCCTGCTTCCCAAAACATGACTTTGTCCAATGGTAATGTATCACACACATGTGTTAACCATGTGATGGGGAAAGAATCCAGAAAACAGATACCAAGAGCAAGCTTTTTCTGAATTAGGGTAATGAGCAGTAGTTGTGCTTGGTTAACTTTTGAACTTTGGTGACCAGTCGTTCAAGATAAATTAGAGGCTGCAGGTGACCTATAGATTTAGAATTATTAATCCAAATAATCCAAATTACCTAACCAGTAATTTCAAGTAAGAGAATATTTGCTGAAATCAATTCTGAAATTGAAAGCTTTGAAAAAGCAATGAGAATAGAATAACCTGGTTTATTATTGGTATGTAACACGAGGCAGTTGCAGATCAGGCTTCTGTCATGCCAGCCACTCAGCACTCCCCTATGTATAGATGTATCTGCACACGCACTAAATATGCAGAGAATATTGGAGAGGTTATTCCAGAGATACAACATTTAAATGAGATCTTTAAGCTTACAAAAGATTGCTATTGTAGAACACAAAAGCTTAGTTTAGTTGTTCGTGTGGTTGTAATAGCCAAGGATGCATGTCTGGTTAGTGTAAGGAGAATGTGGAATAGTGCTTAGATCAGTAAAGGGACTACTAAATTTAGATTTAGGTCCAAATGCTTCTATATTTAGGCATATTTTGTACCGGACTGTACTACCTCTTAGAGTTGCATGGAGTGTGAGACTGTATTTACTTGAGTTCTTTATAAAATCTTACCAAGCCTGGTTCAAGTTACTTATGTAAAGTGTAATAACTTCTTGAGATAGTAATAAATGTTCTCTGTATTTGTATTATTTCTTGCTAGGCTACTGGAGCTCAGTCAGCACAAAAGGATAGTGCTGAGGGAGGGTTTTTGCTGTTAAGCTTTCAACAATGCAGATTTCATGCAGAGAGCAGCAGAGAGCTTGCTTTCCAGGCCTTTCCTGGGAAGCGCGCTGAGGAAACGTGTAACTCATAAACAACCTAATTCTGCCTTTTACCTTTAAACAGAAGAGCGATTACGTTTTCCTGGATGCTCACAGGAGGTAGTGTAAAACTCGTCACTGGGTGTCACTGTCACACCACAGGAATCTGGGTGTAAGTGGGTTTCTCTGGCCTTGAATCACAGGGGTCTTAAAGGCAGATATTTCGAAGTTCGAGTGGTGGAGGCCTGTAGCGTTGGCTTGACTGTGGAACCAGCCTTAGTTCATTATATTTGCCCAGAAATAACTTCTTGCATTGATTTTTCTTGAGTTGTGTGTGTCATAGATATTTCATAGTGGCTCTGAGAGTACTTGAAATACTTCTCTACCTGCAGCACGCTGCATGCACTAAATCACCTGTGTAACAAATACAAAAACAGAATTAAATTCCTACAACACCCCTAACTGGAATTTTACAATTGCTTCATAAGACAAATTCTTCGCTTAAACTTGCATTGCAATGATATCTGAATCGAAGTCTTTGTTGTAATAAAAGTATTGTTATGTAAAAGGTGGGGCGGGGGGTGGTTTTGCAAAGAAAGGACAGGAGTGATATTTTGAGGTGGCTGGAAGGATTTTAACCACTAGAAAAGAAAAATGTAAACATTTAAACATTCAATAGTTTCTAGTTGTCAATTTTTGTGCTAAGAGGTCAAACCTGCTCTAATTTAATTGCTGATGTCATAACACATAGTGTTACATTTTACCTTTTCCTTGAGGTCAGTGGAGCAAGATACTTGCAGGTCCTCTGCTGGAACTGTGCATCTTGAACAGGATTGATGAGGCCAGTGCTGTGATGGTCAACTAACTGCCCATAACACTTGGTGAAAACCTTCTAGTTAATTAAATGCCATGCTTATCGTTACTATAAATGGAAAAAAGCTTTTATTTCTTCCTTGTTAATTGTCCCGCATTTATCAGTGCTGGATGACTCCTTGCTCTTGAGATTCCCTAGTTTATAGAGGAAAATCTAACTTATTTTCTCAGAAAAGGGGATTAGTACCAGTGTTCTTGTCAGTTGCACTGACAGCTGATGCTTTCTTCACAAGCATATTAACTTGACCTCATTAGTTTTTGCATCCAGCTCCCTTAAACACAGAAGATTGTATTTCAGTAGGAGCCAATCAGGTTAATTATGTCTGATCAGTTTGCATATTCATAAGCCATTGGCTGTTTTATGGACAGCAAAAATAAACACCATATCTTTTTAATAATTTTAAGTGGGTCACTTTCAGGCCTGTTTCTGTTTTAAATAAATGATCGTACTGTTAAGGGCCATGGGCAAAAGATTTTTATTAGTAATGTGATGGTTTGGGTTTGGTTTTGTTTTTTAAGGACAGCAATATTTGTTTATGAAATCACTACTAGCCAACCACATTAAAGATATGATAGTGTATCTTACCTGGTTTGTGGGAATTCCACATACTGTGGGTAGGTAAGAAACCATTTTTACATGGAAATGCCAACTACCAATTTGAGATTACCAAACCGCACAGAAAGCAAATCAGAATAACGGGTATAATTATATGGTATTTTAAACTTTTAACAGCAGTACCTAAGTTTTAGTCTTATTGGTCTCTGCTAGTTTTTTCCTTGTGTCCTTTAATGGTGTTTCTCATGTGTAATTTTTGTAGTATCAGTGGTTTGTGCGTGGCAAGCCAAAGGCCTGTGTCAAGACAAGGTTTCTGCCTTGAGGAGTTTGCCCTGGTGAAATCTGGTGTTTCGGCCACGTTGCTGCTGAGGGGCTGCCACAGGCTCTCGGCTGTGCTAAAATGCATGTTTCATGTATTCTAGAAACCCAGCTCCTTGGCCTTGCGTAGGTATCCAAAACCGCCGCACCTAGCGCTTGCTGGGCCTTCCCGGGTGGGCTTTGTCCCAGCTGAAGAGGAAAATCCAGCCTTTTGCTTTTAGACTTGGGGTATTCTGCACTCCTGATTTCATCATCAGACCTGCTGTTTTCCAGACCTCTTGTTTAAATACAGTAGAGTTTATATCTGGCTCCTTGAGGGTTTGCCGTTTTTGTCTGCTCTTGTCTTTTTCTGCATGGTCCTTCACAAGCTCTAGTGCGTTGTCATTTGCACACCAAGATTGTACAAAACTCCCTCTGCTATCAGATGTGCGCTGAAATTCTTCAGAGATTTCCAGAGGGTTTTCAGTTTAACATCAAAAAATATTTTATGGTGGTTAGTTTTAACTCCTGGGTCTGATCTGTGAATTGAAAATGGATCTTATGGTATGAAGTAAATTTTCCTGTTGTTATCTAGATTAAAAGGAGGTTTCTATACTGAAACCTCCTTGATTTTGCAACATACTATCATATGTGCAATCTGCTTCAGAATTATAGCTAATAGTCTCAGTAAATCCTAACATACTTGACTGTTTACAATCTCATTTACCTCCGGGAAATGTTTAGAGATCTTTTTTTTGTGTGTGTACTTATTCTGTTTCAAGCGGGACTAGATACAGAGCAGGACTGATTGACAAATTAATGCTTTCAGCTTCTGCTCAACCTACATGAATTATAGCTACAAAAGGCATGTTATAAACTAACAATTTTAACTCCTTTTCTTTGCTAAAAGCTACTAATAATGAAAACAAATCAAAGTAGTAATGTAGCCTAACTCATGAAAGAACAAAAGAACAGGCAGAGGAAGGACTGTACAGCAAAATAATTGTTTTAATTAAGAATCAAGGAAGACTAAGAACATTACTCCATTTTTTATGGAGCAGGGGAGTCAAATCAAGCATATTTATATCCATTTCCTCTTAACATAATACAATATTGAATATCTAAAAGTTTGTATTATCAAAATTTAAATAATCACAAAGTATGAAATGTCACTGGAGATTTCCAAAATAACAGTTTACAGTAACTAAAAAGTATGTTTTCATTACACACTTAGCAAAAAGAGCTGGACATTTCATACTTTTTGGTAGCTTAGAGTACAGGAAATGAGATGACAAATAATTTCCAGAGTTCCGTTGTTAGAATTTTACTTAATTTAAACAGGTCACAAAAGAGTAATCTGAAATATTCATCCCAAAAATAATTTCTGATCCTAGATTCAGATTACATTCTAGTTAGTTTTAGGGAAGTTGAAAATTAACCTGATGAAAAATGTATTGTGGCGTTCATAAAATAAACATTTCAGATGTAAAGCTGAAAAGGCTTTTAAAGAGGACAAGAATAACCAATTCTTTTCTCTCTTTTTTTTTTTTTTTTTTTGGTAATGGCTCAGTTAAGAGCCAAAGAAGGTGCTTTCTTTTACTCTTAAGAATTTTTCTCTTTTTTTTCCCTCCTCTTGAGATGTTTTCCTACGTCTGAATAACTGTAAGGTTTTCTGCAGTAGGACGTAAAACAAGGCTAAGGGGATAGGTCAAAACCATAAAAAGTACTTGTTGCATTGGTATCTATGAGTAATCTTACAATAAGATTAATTAAAATTTTTTAAAAAAGGAACAATAACTTCAAGTGTAGACAGTTAAAAGACATTCTTATTTCAGATTTTTTATAACCGTAAAATGTGTTCAGATTTGTTGTCTTTTAAGAATATTAAATAACATTTTTAATGCAAGCATGAATAAATGCAAGCACCATATTTTTATTTTCTGCTATAAGAAAAAAACACAGTCTGGAAGAGATATACTTGAATTTCTGAGAACCTCAGATATTCTGATCCAGCCACCTTTATATTTATAGAAATGCAATGGACAACAATGGATATAATTTTACAATACTGCTTCTTTTTCTTTATGGGTAAGTATCAGAAACACACCACTGCAAAAAAAGAGCTCACTATGTGGTGTTGCCTTTTGTCAGTTGAGAAAGAAGAGCTTTATAACTGTAATGTAGGGGATTCTGAAAGGTCTATATTTTGAAATTCGAAGGGCTGATAACGCAAGTAGGGCCCAATCTCTTTAGTGCCAAGCAGAAATGACAGGTGTAAGAGCAGATTTCAGTTCAGCATCTTGGGAGTTACAGGACGACACATACAGCAAAATATTTGAGTATCAAAGATATTTGTGTTCATATCACTTCCATATTTTATTTAATGACAACTCAAGTGGTACGACAAAAAAAGTATTTATCTTGTTTTTCTGTAGAAAGGATTAAGGATTTTGTAAGGATAGAAACAATAAGATAAATACATCTAGTATGATGCTGATGTAATTTGTTGGACAGTTTGATGTTTTTCTTTGACTCTTAGCTTAACTATCTTAATTAACTTTTCTCAATGCTTTAGTGCTATGATTTCATATTGATTCTACAGAATCTTAAGAAATAAGACGTTATTGTCCCTATTAATTTACTGGGTTTCACATAAAGACATAAACATTTTACTTTATGTAAATCAATATTCAATTATAGTAGAGAATTATATAGAAACAGCTGAATGTAGCTGTCATACAGAATTAGGTAATTTTACTCTGAACATTATTTACCATATAATAGAAAAATTATTCAGTGATGATTTGTTAGTATAGAACAGATTGCTGTTATTCATACAAAAAGGAATATTATGTGCAGAGGAAGAACAACATTTGATGTTATTAAATATTAGTGATAGTTTCCATGTACTTTTCTCTGAAATACTGTTGCAATCTGTTATTAATACTGGCAATTTGCTTTATTTTGTGTAGTATTCAGAGCCGCTGCTCCAAGAGGCTTACAATTAAATGTATGTTAAAAAAACACCAAACCACCAAGCAAAAAATTGTGTAAATTTGAAAGCCAAGACAAAGACCTACAATATCCAGATTAGGCCAAAGCAAAATCCATTTTAAGTGTTGCGTTTGGTTCTTACTCTATTTCCTGACTCTCTCCTCACAAAATCACTTGTGTCATCTGAAATTTAGTGTGGGTAGAAGGGTTGTGGCTGCTACTTGGAAAATGTGAGCTGTGTTTGGGGGGCGGGTGTTGAGGTTTTGTTTGCTTGTTGTTTACTGACACTGAGGCCTGTTCGAGGCCTGTTCCATGGCTCTGCCCTGAGTGCTGTTGGTGGTATATGCAGCAGGGGTGTGTGAACATAATTAAGGGAAAGAGTCAGACTTGATAGTTTCAGCATGGAGGTTTTTAAATCGCATTGGGAATGTTTACATAACTGCTCAGAAGAGGCTTTTTCCATGTACCTGTTTACACTCTCTATTTTTGAAATTCTTGAAGCATCCTGCCCTTGGAGAGCCCTTGCAAGCCCTTGATTGCTGTGGAGAAAAGCCCTGTTAGTGAATTGTTGGGAAAACATTTCATAACAAACTGGTCTTTTAATGAGGGTGTCTGCTGCCTTTCCAGTGGCTGGAGAGGGACAGGATGGGGGAAGGGGGGCCGGGAGATGCTGGTATATTGTGAAACTGTTTGGGAGCCACAATAGCGAGGAAGAACCCAGACACCACCGGGCCTTTGTGTGCAAATTTCCCACCACAGCTAAGTGACCTTTTTTTTTTTTTTTTTTCTTTTTTCCAATTTAATTAAGTGGGTTTGGAGTCCAGCGCTGGCCTAACAAGCACTTCTTCATGAATGAAAGATTTGTCTCTGGCAGCGAGGCAAGGCCCTGAACAATGTCGGCAGCAATTACTGCCCATGCTGGCCGTTTGAGCAGCTCCCATGGAGGGGCGGCGCTGGGAAGGCAGCGCGGCATGAGGCCGGCAGAGATGTTCTGGGGATGGTCTTTGCCTCTCCTACAGCAAATTTCTCATCCGTGCACCCACGGTTTTAACCAAAGTGGGGCCTCTCATGGGAAGGATTTCTCCAAAGATGCGAATGCAATCAAGGGAGCTTTCTGGCGGAGTGACACCAGTTGATAGGAGGGAGCTGGTGGGAATCTGTGTGACAAGAAGGGGTGATGTTTGTTTGGGTGAAGTATGGGACACAATAAGTTATCCCAGAAGTAGTGACAGTACTTTCACTTAAATTGAATGGGGTGCATCACTGAAGTTTATACTGATCCTGTTTATGAATCCACTGATCTTTCTTAATTTGTAGGCCCATTTGAAATGAATTTGGTGGGGACCTAATGAATCTCCTCTGTATTTTGCTTTGCTTCGCTTTCATTAGGGACCCACTGCATGTCTTAGGCTTTCTCTTTGGAAAACTGAACTCTCTAGCACTGAGGTGAAATTTTCATTTGAACACTAGTTAAAAACAAACATCAAGCCCACAATTTCCTGTGTTGGGGGAAAACCATGTGCAGAGGCAGTAATCCTACAGCTCCTATGTGTCTGCTGCCTATGCCCTGACAACACCTACTCTCCTGGTTCTGCTAACCATGTCCTGAGAAAAAGTTGTTATGCAGTTGATATTCTGTAGAAAACTAATGTATTCTATTACATAATCAGCATGAAATTGTGATGTGAATTGAAATTTATGTCAGCATGGTCAGTGCTCAGTGCCAACATGTGTTCCACTTACACGTACAGTTCACAGTGTGTGCGGGCTCACTGGATTTAGTGAAGACATGTCCACGTATTTTAGTACAGTCATTCCCAAACCTTATGTTTTATGATGTGGCTTGCTTTTGTGACAATGCCATCAGGTTTTCTACTTGTGTTCAGTCCTATTTTACTCTGTAAATGCCCTGAGACTCCCCACCAGGATAGAGAGAAATTCTGTGACACAGTTCTGCACTGTCACTCCATTCTCAGAGAAACCAAATGCTGAGTGAAATTGCTTCTTTTTACTCAGATTTATGAATGCAGATTCTGACTTAGGATGATTCCTGTCAGTTTGAAGCCTTGACAGTACCATTTAACAACTGACAAGATGTACAGTGAACTGCCTGAGCATCAGCTTGAAGTAGACAACAAGAAGTTTCTTTGGGGCATTTTCACAAGCAGATCAGGGTGAGGAATACAACTCTGCACATTTATGTAATGCTTTATCTATATAAAGCTTTGAAATGTATCCAATTAGTGATTATAACATCCTCACAATGTCAGTCGGGGTTTTTTCATCCAAGGTGACCATTTTATTGGGTTTTTTTTAGTTTGTTTTTGTAAGAGATTTTCGTGGTAACAATCCTCTTGGTTAGATAATTATTTAAGATGACAAAAATACAATTTCTTATTTAAAAAGAGGGGGGAAGTGGCAGTTATTACCAGTATGTTCCCAGTGAGCAGAAACATATCTATTTACCTTTTTTTTAAGTATTAAAAAATTCTTTCAGAAGTGCAGATTTTTTTTTCCTCTCAACTCTGCACTTCAGAATGAATTTCTTTCTAGAGGCCTAGCTGTAGCCCACTTAATATTATCAGAAAAGCAGCACTCTGTGTCCGTGCCTGCTCACTCTTTCCTAAAATTACTCTGCAGGTATGTCTTCATGAACATACTAAACAAATCTGAAGCTTGCCTTTTCTATTAAATAATGTGTTAAGTCTACATCCACATAATGAAATCTTTGGCAACGAGGTCAATACTCCTGGCAGACAGTTTTATAGTGGTAGCTGTTTCTTTCCCTAGTAGTTGTGCATTGTTGTACTACACTGAACCCAGGTGATCGCCGCTGTTCTGGCTGAGAAGCAAGAAGGCTTTTTTTCACAGCTCTTATACTCTGTCTGTTTTCCTAATCACAAATTGAAAGTAGTTTAGAAGACGTTTTCTTTTCTTTTCTAACTTTATATAAAATCAGTGCTTCTTTCTGTTTGCTGTTCTGTGCTCTGTGTTACTGTTTACCCTGTGCAATGTAATATCTCATATGGGTGTTACACAGATGCAAGAGAGCATAGGGTGCCTGCGGCCACTGCTCCATGAAGTCTGAGGGCAGAAGTCTCCCTGTTCCCTTGGTCACTCTCTGAGGGATTCAAATGACACCGGAATGTGAGGGAACAATTAGCTTCTTTTCATCTTCAAATGCCTTGCCTCATTAGTCTACCCATGGAGAGGAAATTTTTGAAGTGGACAACCTTTTAATTTTTTGGTTACGTTTTGAATAGGTAGATGATGAAAAATTTTCAGTATATGAAAAGTTAGAGGTGTGAAGACTGAAAAGAATAGACAAAACTGTGGAAAAACCTTTGAAAGCAGGATTGTAAATTTGAGTAATGTAATCAGTGGATGCATAAGATGGGAAGCGTGAGATGTAATCACTTGTTTAAATGAAATTTGACTGCAAGTCTGCTTTTTGTATGAACAGAAAAAGACTGGAAAAAATTCTGCTCAAATGTGAGAGCCTAGGATTTTTTGTGTGTGTGTATCTACCTTGTTGCAGAGGAGAAGGACTTTTGTATTGAATGCTAATGCAGTACTTCTGGAGTGGGAGAGCACACCCTTTGGAGCCCAAATTTTAACTAAGTTAAGATTTACACATGTGGAAGAAAGGCACGTTACTGCTTCTTGGAATTTACTAGAGGTTTAAAGCTTTTAGTATAGACCGAATGAATTACTCTGAATAGTCATTACACTAAATTATTTGATTTTTGAAAATAAATTCTTCTTATAAAAAACTTAGTATTTTGTAAAGTCAAAATTCCCACGTGTTCCTGCTGCCTTCAGCAAAGGTGAAAGAAAGCGGCTCCTTGTTGAATTACTTGATTCCTTCAGAGAGCAGAGCATAGACTGCAAAGAAAGGAAATTGCCCGATGACATGGTATCTAAGACTATGATTTCAACAAGAGCAAAATCTTGACCAAGAGCCACTGTCCAGAGCAGTGGCTATGGCCTGACCGAAACAATGTAGAGATTCACAAGTTCAGCAAAAAGTTTTTTGGTTTTTTTTTTCTTGAGATAAGGTCTTCTGATGAAGGATTTTCTGAGGAACTTGGAAATCATCAGTCTAAGTTACTGGTTTCTCCGCCTGCCAATGGCCATAATTACAGCTGAGTGAATAATTCAGAGCAAATAATTTGTCTGACAAATTTCTTTTTCATCTCATGAAAAATCCATGAGTAGTTCACAAGCTCTTTGCATTTGTTTGTTGTTCATATTTATTTATTTGCTCTTGCATAGCTTTTATTGGCTGTCTAAATCACATGGTATGGTTTGGGATTTTTTTTGTTTTTCTTTTTTCACTTGCATTGTTTGAGCTTGGTCGTACATTCATATTAAACACTGGGCAGCCCGCAGCAGTCTGTGTTGAACAGCTCTTTAAAGTTTCAGCACTTGCAGGATGTATTTCTTAAATGCTCTTTTCTGTATGTAGGCATTTGTCTCCTCAGATCTTCATTGCCTTATCTGGTCTCCGTGTGGTCCACAGTGTATTCACTAAACTTACTATTGTTTACATCTGGATGTTCTGTGCTGTATCTGTGCTATTGTTTTAGTTAATGAATTTCTGCTCTTGTTCTGAGGAACTCTACCGTTTTTTGTTTGTTTTCCTGTTTTACAGTAACGTTTGTGAATAAAACCTAACAGGTGGAGTAGATACTCCAAACTTCTGCAAGGAGAGGCATGTAACTGGTTCATGATTTGTTACACTCTAACTTCTTTACTGACAACATCTTTCACGGTTTCTGCCTCGAAAGCTGTGTTGTTGTATTACTGAACGTCAGAGCGTTTAAGGATTCCAAGTTACTAATCAAGTCTTTACTTCATTTGTTGATTAAAAAAAAAATTCTTTTTGGACATAGGAAAAATATGTATATAGAATCATAGAATGGTTAGAGTTGGAAGGGACCTTAAAGATCATCCAGTCCCCCTCCCTGCCCTGGGCAGGGACACCTCCCACCAGACCAGGTTGCTCCAAGCCCCTCCAACCTGGCCTTGAACTCCTCCAGGGATGGGGCATCCGCAGCTTCTTTGGGCAACCTGGGCCAGGCTCTCACCACCCTCACAGCAAAGATTTTCTTCCTGATATCTAATCTAAATCTTCCCTCTTCTAGTTTAAAACCATTACCCCTCATCCTATTGCTCTGCTCTCTCATCAAGAGTCCTTCCCCAGCTTTCCTCGAGCCCCTTTAGGTCTTCTTTCTTAACTTGGACAGACCTTCCAGAATTGCTTCAGGAAGTTTACCTAAATAAGAAGACTGAAGAGGGTTGTGCCTTTTCAAACAAACTTACAAAGAAAAAGTATTTTACTTCAGCACAGGCTTCAAATGACTGAGCTACTATTAATAAGTCTTTAGTCTAATACATATACACAGGAATGATCTAGTGTAAAACCTCTTTCTTCATGGTAAACACATATAGTGTGCTATATTTTTTAGGTACTTTCTCATCATTAGAAGGACATACTAGTCCTTCTGTGTGTTCACAGAGTTGAATAGACTTTCTCTTCATCAAATATGAAGAACTTAATATATTTTCAGTAACACTGACTTGTGCTAATACTTTTGGTTTACAGCCTGTGCAGAATCAGTGCAAGACTCTTTGAATGTCCTAGAGGTACTCCAAATTCTTTTAGACAGCTCTTTAAGGAAGACAGATCTAGTCTAGCATGTAATTAATGCTGGTGATTCCACTCTGATCTTTTTACTCCTATAATGTGCATCTCTGACTAAGAAGGAGATAATGGACAATCACGTAAGAAAATCCTTGATTATGGCTTGATTGAGCTTGTGTGAGCTCTACACAGCTAGTGTTGTCATGGTTCCCAAGCCATTTAATGTATGACATTTTTGCATAGACAAGATGTTAGATAGCCATCCAAAAAAATTGTAATTTGGAGTATATCTAGCCCCTCTTTGAATGACAGATCAGGTTAATTTTTGTAGAAAATCAGTAACCAGTTTTCGTATTAGAAGTTAAAAAACCATATTATCTTCCATAACATTTGTAAAAAAAAAAAGCAGATCTGCAGCTTTTAGCAATACATATGGGTAAAAAATTCCCAGTCTTCTCAGCTTTTAGTCACCATATCAATAATAAATTGCAATTAAAAAAAAACCAAACCCAAAAAACCCCAAACCCATACAAAACAAAAAACACAACTAAAAAGAAGATAAAATCACATAATAATATGGGTTGGAAGGGACCTCTGAAAGTTAGCTGATCAAGCCCACTGCTTTGAGATTGTCCAACATAGATCAGGCTGCTGGAGGGCCTTGTCCAGTTGAGTTTTGAATTTCCCCATGGATGAACTGCAGGGACAAAACAAGACAATATTGAACCTACTGAATATAGATACCTTTCAACATGAAATGTGCATGGTGGTTGTGGCTCTACAATCTCTGTGTACTTTGAGAAACCGGGTTCATGCATTGCAGTTTACTTGAACAGATATGACTTGAATTCTCTCAGCTGATGCTTTGGGACACTTGAGGGTAGTATCACCAAAATAAATGACAGCTCTGCATGAAGTCTCTGATGCCTATCTGTAGCTAAAAGTGGAAGTGACTGAGGTCAGTATGAAACTGGCATTTTTACTAGAGGGGAAAAAATTCCCAACCCCAGATAAAAGCACTAGGTTTGTTATATTGCCTTCATCTGCTTTCTCTAAATGGACTTAAAAACTTTAGTTGTATTTACCAGCAAGGAGGCAGCTTGTTTGAGCACAGCAAGCTTGCTTGTTCTGATTATACTAATATGTCATTTTACACTGAAATGAGTCTTTGGTCAAGCGTCATTTATTTTGTGATAGGATGGTGTATCTCTAAACATGCCAGGTCTTGCCAGTGTATGGAGGCAAGTAGCTCTTGTCGCTACCTAAAGAACCATCATAGTTGTGTGTTTTGTTTTATTTTTACAGACATACACCTATTTTCAGAGGATAGAAGGACTGGGTAAAGGAGAAAATGTGGGTACAGAACATAGGAGGTAATCTCTTGTATTTTACTTGCATCACTGAGATTGTATTACTGCCAATGCCACTGCCTACTTTTTCATAGTGCTGCGTTTCCGCAGGCCATACAGTTAAGGTTTAAAGGGACACCAGATCAGACAGATACTTGTTTTCCCTTTTCTTCACTTAACACCTTCTGGGGTCTTTGTCACACAGCTCCATCTATACAGAGATCACAAGCGCCCGTGGAGTCTCTGTCCTGTATGCTGGGCTGTCTTAATAGTGTGTCCTCTGTGGAGGAGTTTTCTGCTGCTCTTCAGGAGAGTGTTGTTTCCCCAACTGTTTGCAATGTTTTCCTAGGCTTTAGGGAGCACCTTCCTCTCAGAGTTGTGTTTGTCAGTCTTTGGAAAAACCCAGAAGTCGTCTCCTCCTCTGAATCTAAAGAAACTTAAGCCAAGGTATTGGGGCATTTCCAGTGTCCAGCTGTTGTGTATTGGTAAGCACAGTCATCAACATAGTTCTGCAGATAATTTTTTTCCAGCAGTGATTTTCTTAGAACCAGCAGAGGGAGCACAATAATAAAAGTAATTGAACTTACAGATCTTTCTACTTACCTGAAGAACAGTTTTAGATTCTTAAATCTAAAGCGTTGTCTAATAATAGTAATTCGTAAAGCAATGGGGTTGATCCTCATCATTTTCAGTTTTGCTCTTCATCTGTTGTAATCCCTTATGCTATAAATTTTTTGTGTGCGTGTCCTTGTGCAGTCTCCAGCAATGGGGCTATTGACATGGTTGGCAGAACTGCTAGCAGTTTTTCCCATGTTAATGTGCAATGGAGCATACATCTTTTTGTGACTGATAAGCACTCTCAGTACTGCAGAGATTCAAAATGGTTTGCAAGTGGTTATACCTTCTCCTGCTCTTCTGATGTGGTTAAATTTGATATATCCGTTGGAGGCAGCACCATCAAGCATCATTGTTAGCTGAACTATGAAAGTTTCTCATGCCCCCTGGGAGAACAGCTATACTTGATGGGGACTCCGGTGATACCAGAGTATGTTGCTCAGACTGGGTTTGATGACTTGCATTTCCCTAGCAAAGTCAGTGTAGCGGAACTCAAGAGGCAGTCCATTTCTTAGGTTTTTTTTCTTTTAATCTAAATTCAAAATTTACTCGAGTTAACTGAAGATCCACAGCTCTAACTGGTTATGTTGACCAAATCACATTAGTGGGTCGGCTCAACGGTTTGAAATTCAGCATCGCTGCTGCTACCTTCTGGAACAGGCCCACTGCCATTCTCAGTGCACTGTAAGGCCTTCAATTGTGATTAATGGTCAATGTGTTGATTGCTTTAATCCAGCATGTCAGTTTTGTCCATCTGTAGCACCTTCTTTCTACTGTCAAGCTTGTTAGGATCTGTGTGCCTGGGATGGAGCCTGAGGCATTTGGCTTTTTAGCTGTGAAGACAGGATTTGCAAATTAAAAGGCAGAATGCTAATCACTTAATGTCCTTGTTTGTTCCTTTTTAAACTTTGTGGACTGGACAGTTAATCAATTATTTGAAATGATGGTTCCTGCAATGCTCACATATGAGCAGCAACACCCTAAGAAAAATCAGTGGGCAATCTTGAAATAAGATTGTGAAGTGGGTAATAATTTCATTTCTTACATGGTCTTGGCAACTATAGTACACTGGTGGTCTGTGTGCTGATGTTTGTTTTAATTCAGTCAAGATTCATAAGTAGTATAGTTGTATTAGTTTGTCTAACTGTAGGATGCATAGTTTATTCTGGGACACACATTAACGAGTAGTTAAACTGGAAAAAAAAATCCACAGAACCTCTGGGGGAGGGTAGCTATGTTTTATGTTCTTTGCTTTTTCTGGTGTTCTGAGAAGGATTCCTTTGCCTGCCTTACCTATGTTCTTTTTTCCATTTGGCTTTCTGTTTCAGAACCCACTTAGGTTTTCTTGCAGGTTGGGAGGGTGTGAGCTGTGCAGAACCACAATCCGGCTTTCTATTTTATTTTTTAAAACCTATGTGTATATGGCTAATAAACTGTAGAGACTGATTTGTTAAGGCTGTGCTCACAACTGCTTTCATTTCTTTGTGGTGCAAATAGAGAAGTCTGGTAGTGCCAAATTGTTCATGTTGGAGGTCTCCTGGTACTGGTCATATGGCATTAGGTGGTGTGTATACTTGAAATTGCTGTGAATTATTGTAGTAGTTCTCTTTCTCTGATTTTTCTAAACCGCCTACTAATTGTGGGTGAATCTTATGGGTCCTAAAAGCAGTCAGAATAATCCAAAGAAATCAGTCATGTGTGTGAACTTCTGGAAATTTTCCAGTTCACCTGGGTTAAAGCAATACTGGCGACGGGATTTTTCAGTCACTGTGTATGCAAGCAGACAGAGAGATCCAGTGGTTGGAAAAACTGACCAGATGAAAAGAATGCACCAAAGCTTTTCCTGCCCTGACGGCTCAGTGGGAGCGCTGCGTGACGTCTTTTCCCACTCTCTCCATATCAGGCGCACTTTGCTGCTGTTATGTACCCATGGCAAGGTTATTATGACACCGCATCCTTCCATCATCAATGTGAGTGTGATACTAGAATGAAAATTGTTGTTATACAAGGGCATTACAGACACTGTAAAAAGATTGTGATATTGTGTACTTCTTGTACATCTAGTCTACAGTTCACTGTTTTACCAGACTGTCTTGGACAAAGACACCAAATTCATATTACCGGCCCTTTGCTGAAAGAATTACCAAGAGAGAAGGCAACACCATGTGTCTCGTAGTTAAATGCATATTCCCGTATAGAGTATCCTCTTAAGAAAACCAGCAGTGATTACACACAGGCTGGGTGCGACAGGGATTGAGGGGGACGGAGTGGCAGATGTGGGCTGCTCTGAGTCCTGTCAGGAAGGAATGATTAATGAACAGCAGCTCCAGCTGAGGCTAACCTTTGGAGAGCTGAGCAGGACATCTGCAGAACTGTCAGAGCGCTGACAAGGACAGAGCTGAACAACCAATTATTCCACCATCACTAAGGTGGGCTGTCAGTTTAATCCCAGCCATTCACTTAGGCAAGGACAGGGAAATTTCTCCTTTACATAGCACCACTCTGTTGTGACCTTAACTATTTCAGTACCGCTGAGGGGAACCATGGGGCAGCACCACACACGGGAGCTCCTGCAGGCTGGGGGTCAGAGACCCTGTGATAAGTAAGGGCTGTTTTGCAAAGAGTTGTAGTTGCTCTCTACTGCACTATAATGACGTGGGAATTCTGGTGATTTTAGAAAATGGTTTCATCAGGAAATGAATATTCTGCAAACAGCCCAGTGTTAGTCACTGATGTTGTCAAAATTTTGTTGTGACAAGAAGATCTGGCCATAGCTACACATTCTGACTTGACTGGGCTCAGCTGTGTTTATCCTCCACAGGAAGGCTGAGTGTTGTTCCAGGAAGGTTGGCAGCAGCTAGTCCAGAGACCTGTGGTGGTGATAAAGAGCACCAGGAGCGTTTCAGCTGGCTGAGTGGGAGCCAGAGTCACCCAGGCTGGGAGGAGACCTTTTAGTGCAGGTTTAGCTGCATACGTGCACTTGGTACAGAGAAGGTCCTGCAGTAGGGCTAGGTACGGCTAGCACAGCATGCAGAACAGGCAATAAAAGCTTTTGGCCACGTGCCATTTTATTTCCTGCATAGCGAGACAGTGCTTGTGTGGATTTTCCTAAGTAAGTTTTCCAGGGATTTTATGTTAAAATGGCTTTCTCATACATCTTTCTTCTGTCACGTGGGAAACTGAGAACTGGGGGAGCTGCAAGCACAGATTTGGAATCTGGAGCGTGGCTACAAGTGTATTATGTGAGATTCACCTATAAAAATACTTCAGCGTTGTTACAGATGTTACAGTTGTTCCGTTGAGAAAAGAAAGTAAGTACTCTAAGGCAGCCAACTCAATTTTTCTCTTGTTCTGAGCAGAAGCTGTCATATTTTTTCTGAAGTTGCCTAATCTTTGTTGAAATGTCCCCATATACAGCATTTTGTTTTCTGTTTGGCCATGCAGTAAGTTCCAAAGGACTTGTTAACACTGAAGGGAAAATTGGCTTAATTAATGGCTCATACTGGACAGCATTTTACTCTGCAACCTGTCACACTGTGGACCACTATTCACAGGAGGCAGCAAGGGTGGCAAATAAGAGGCAATGCATCTCTTTAAGACTTAGTCTTCCAACTGTTTCTCTCCAACTGCCCTTTTGGCTCAGGCCCATTCCTACAGAGTCCCATGCATTTTGGGAGCTAGTCAGATGATTCCTGTCTGTACAAGCACTCGAAACAGGAGGAAGCAGTGTCACATAGAGAAATTCCTCAACAACCCACAAAACAAAGTCCCAAGACTTGCAGGTGGGCTTGGGGAGGCATTAGTTTACGAAGAGGCTGGACACACACAAGAGGAGAACTAAAAGTTACATAGAGCAGATGTGTTTCTGTTGCTGAAGTCTGTGTTTAAATGCTGGTATGTCTGGATTGCAAAAGCAGTAGGACTTACCAGAGAGCAAATCCTATTTATTTGTTTAGCTCGACTTAGTCTTCCTGCTAAAAAAATGCAAAAGATAGAGAACTCTGAGGAATCATTCAGAACAAATGTGTCTTCAATGTACTGGAGAATAAGTAGAATTTGTAAACATGGCTCTTTTTTTGATGGATTCCTGGTGTTTAGATATCTTACATAGGAAAACCTTTAGGCTAAGTGAATGGGAATTTATTCCCAATGAGGGCTATGAGCTCAAAAGTAAAGCATCCTGGAGACATTTAAAAGACATGCAGATGTGGTGCCTGGTTTGGTGGAGGTGGCAGTGTTGGGTTAAGTCATAAGATGAAGCAATCTCTTTCATCAAAGATCAGTCAAACACTAAGATAAGAAAAGATGTACTGAAAGAATGGTGAGCTTTATAGAGTTGAGAAGTGGAAGCTAATTCACATCCTTTGGTATTTCCTTTGCTTGTTTGTGTGTGTTGATTTGATTTAGGAAACTCTGTTGAAGTCTCATGTGAACATTGCCATTTTCGAATCTTTAACTAAGTTGCTGTGTTGATTATAGCAAATCTTGTTAAATCATTCTGATAATTGGCTGATGACTAAACGTGTTAAAAATCATACAACCGAATCCTATGATTTACTGTACAGTAGTGTTAATGAATCTTAAATTGCTGCTACCTCAAAGTTGTGCGGGATCCATTAATCGTTCATTTTGTGTCAAATTGGCTTAGTTGGCAGAATCCTAAAATCACATTTGTGTTCTGTAAACACTTGTTGATTTGGAATGCCTTCCATTTTTGATCTGCTATCAATTCTTGAAGGCCTTAAAATACCATTTCAGCTGAAGATGTACGAAGATCCTTCATGCTGAGATATCTGGCAGACATGAGAACAGCTTTTGCTCTGCTCGGCTTGTAGCCTGCCTCCTTTAGATTGTAGGTTGGCTTTTTTTGTTTTGTGTTTCTTTTGATGTTGTTTTGGGTTTGGTTATTTTAGTGTTTCAGGAGCTGATCACATAGTTTGTGTTTTACTGTAAAAGAATCTGTTTAAATTTGTTACACAGTTCAGGAAACTGTCACAGGTACCTTCAGTGCTTCCAGGGAAATCCCAAGTCGGTGGGGAAAAAATGTATCCTGGGTACATCTCCAGTCTTGTTGATTTTTTTTCTAAGCTCAATGAACACAGAAAATGTAATTGCCACTGCACTCCTCTCTCTAGATTCTCCCTGTAAACCTTGAATTTTGCCTTCCTTAATTAGGTAATCCAGTTTGTAATCATTTTTATCTAGGAAATGCACTAATGTCACAAAACAAGGACATAAAAAGACATGAAAATTTTGAAGTAGGATTTTGCAGTAAAATAGAATAAATCTTACTCCCTTATGGTTTATTTTCTGTGTATGTTTGAGAAGTTTTTATTAAAAATGGAGAGATGATAAATTCTGTCTGGTTTACACCTGTCTAAATATATTTTCAGGTATTTTCCTGTTGTGCAGAAATTTTGCTAATGAACTCCCAGTTGAGGTTCGGGCATTACAGCAGTGTTCTAGATAGCAAAGACCTTATCTGAATGAAGATGAAGTAATTTTTCATGGAAATATATATTTGCAGATTGCCTCCAGTGCGTGCCAGCTGTAAAAAGGTGGTATACCTATTATTGTGCCAGAAATTAGTTTTAAAACAGCAGAAGATCTTTGGATTTCTGATCAGGGCAGCTCTGCTGCACCAAACATTGAGAAAATCCTCTCAAAATGTCTGCTAAAGAAAAAGGATACAGAGACTATTAGTTTAGTCATGCAAATTTTTCTTTACATGGTAAATTTTATCACTGCCTGAATTTTCATGTGTGCATAACATTTACTGTACTGTGTCCCTGCTCCAGTCTGGGAAGCACAGGAAGGAGTCGTACCAGTTGAAAGAATGGAACCAGATCTGTAGGTGTGTATATGCCAGTAACGTGCAAAAATTTGTAACATATCACCTGTATTGCACAAAAATGTTCTTTAAGACATGGAGATATGCAAAATTTGTTCTTCACTTTCAAATGGTGTCAGCGCTCTTGTAGAAGGTGGAATTCAGTCTGGTGTGTCAGGGAGGCTGCAAGGGGAACAGGCTTGAATATTGATTCTTTGATGCTGAATTGCAACCCAGAAATGTTGAAACAGCATGTATGCAAAACAGTGTTTTCAAAGCTGAGGTTAAGGCCAAAGTGATTGCTCTTCCTGCTCAGGAATGGATTAAATCTGAAATTCCAACGTTAACTTCCTTTGCCCTGCGAATCTCATCTTGGAGAATGAATCTGTTGATTATGTTGGGTTTGTGGGTTTTTTTTCATTTATCTTCCTTCTCCCTGCACTTCCCATCTGGGTTTGCAGACCACACGGTATTTGCCATTGTCCAGACTGGGTCAGTACTGCATCAGAGCAACAGAAAAAATAGCAAGAAATAATAAGTGAAATTTTTGTTTTCATTTAATTTTCTAAAATTAGTTCAGAAGCCAATAACAGTTGTAGAATATTATTCATTTTAGCCAAAGTTAGTTGTCTGAGGATGTGAGAGAATTGATGCGCACGTGGTACTTTGGTCTAGACTCCCTATCTTATGGCTTATCTTTGTGATTTTTGTGTTAAAGTGCATCACGTGGAACTCAAAGGACAGAACAGAAATGTTCTTTATGTGTTTTAGAAATATCTTGTCCACATTAGTAACTGAATTTGGAAACAGTGGTAGTAGTGCCATGTAGAGTGCAGAATATGTGACCTTTCTGGATAAATCAGTTTGGAATGATTTATATGTACAAGCTAGAGAGTATACGATGGATTGTACTCTACTTTGTGGCTGGAATTTAGAAACAAATTATAAGGAAGAAACTAATTTTAAGGTTATAGTAGATAGACTAATCTAACCCCAAATAAAGAAGTACATCCTTACTTTTACTGTTGATGAGCTTAGTCACCTTATTGGGAAAAAATGTCTCGTATATCATAAGGTGCTGCAGAAGGATTCAGTGCAGTTACAGGTTTGTACTTTACTAAACAGGGATGTTGCACATTCATAGAGGAGAAATGAGTATTTAGAATTCAGCACATCCCATCCTCTGACATGTTATTAATATCTTCAAGTAAAAGTCATGCCAGCACAGCAGGCTTAGAGTTTCATCCTCCTGGTGGGAAATAGCAACCTCCTCATTTCCCTTGAAACCTAGCTTGGAGTTGGGTTGTATTGTTAGGGTCTGACCAATTGCAAGCAAAGCGATCAAAGCAGGAATTTTAGAAATTATTCTTTAAATTAAGTGTAATGCTTAATTTAATATATTTTGTCTGCACCTTCTCTTCTTTTCTAGGGTGTCCTAGGTGACCAATGTCTGTTCAGGCAGTGGGGTATGCTCACCATAATGCCGTCTGCCTTGGTAGGAAAGAAGGATGTTCTGCTTAGTCGTGCATTTCCTTGCATTTTGATTACCTTGGCAAAGCGTAAAACTGAAGACTTTATGAGTGAATTTGAAAATGTTTCTGTCAGCCTGCAGTGAAATGTTGTTCTGCATGTTGTGGAACAACTATAGGCTGCCTTGCTCCTGGGTAGAGGTTGCCTTATGTCCACTCGTCAATTTGTGAACAAGTACAACGGATTAGTGAGGATTTAGTAAATTGGTGCAATTTTGTTTAATATAGCCAATATTTTATGCTATTAACTGTTACACTTCAGTTTCTTTTCCTGGCCCCTTACCTTATTGCAACCTGAACTTGGCCAGGTTCGTGGAGCTACATTTATAAGAGGATGTGTGAGCGGGCAGAGGTGTGTAGTCACGTTGATATCGATAGATAAGCAACAGACCAAGGTTATTCAGTGAGAGCTGGTGTGATCTGCACGCTGACTTGGGTGGGGAAAAGTACAGCATATGCATGCTTAGACATATTTTTGAATCTGCCCTTTTTATCCAGTGCAGAGTTAATATATCTATTGACAGAGACAGCAAGTATGAAGATATTTAATTATTTGCAAAGTGGCAGATGCACGAGTGAAGTTCGGAGCATTGCTATGGAAATTTTTAGACTGTTCAAAAATAATTTGGATTTTCCTTTCCTTTGGCCTGCTCTATCTAAATTGCTAAGAGAGTCTTACTTTGAGGCTGGGGAATAGAAACAAGGTAGAAAGTGCTTTCAGGCTCTCTTATAGGGAAAATTACTGAAATATCTTTGTCTCTTAGCATAAATGCTCATAAAACTTTGGAGAATTGATCCTGAAAGTCTATTGTTCTGTAGCATATTTATTCATATCGGAAAAGCTGCAGTGAAATAATGCCGAGGGTTTAAGAAAAGTATTCAGAGAGAAGGATTAACCTGCTAATTCTTGTCTCTTAGGAAAAATGTTCCAAGTGAGCTGGCAGGACACATTTGAAGGAAGTTATGACTGCCACTCACTTGTCCACACTGTTTTTTTTTAAATTCACGCAGTTGGTATGAGCAAGGACAAAGAGGGATTCAGAAGGCGTCATAACTACATTTCTGTTTGTGTGTGGAGGTTGGACAGGAGACTCCCATACTCTTGCAAACACCTTGAATTAATCTGCTGCAGTGTCAGTGGTGAATTTTGACGATACTATTTCAAGCATGTTGCTTTCCTTCCTGTATTCCTGTCTCACTACTCTGCAGTTTTTGGATTTCTGTGATCCTTGTGTATTGTCTAGCTCTGAGGCTTGACAACGCAGCATATTAATGGAAGTGAGCGTGATCTGCTTCTCCTCTTCTGGGAGTAAAGTTTTCCCAAATCAAATGAAGGCTGTCATTCAGAGAGGTTCTGAAGAGAAATAATATCTGTTTGCCTGTACCTTTAGCTAAAAGTCCAAAGAATATATATCTTTTCTCTGTTTCACCCACCCCACCACCCCACCCCATTATGTGTATGTGACCTCATACAGCTCCCGGTACTTTCACGCTACATTCACAAAATCTTTGTAAGAGGCAGTTCCATTTACAAAAGGATTGCAGCTGGGAGAGTAGTTACTGAAGAAACGCCTTTACTATGTATGAACCAGTGTCAGATGATTGTGTGGGTCACCTTTGGACATGAACAGTTATATAAAAATAAATAAACGTGGGGTTTTTTTAAAAGTAAAAATATGCTTTTCCCAAATTAATTCATATTTTCAAATTGCCTTGAGATCTGCAGATTATTATTGTTGCTTACTTCTAGAGAATGTAATTGTTTGCTTTTTTTTTCCTCAAAGTTTGTTTTGGATTACAATTTCCCCAAAATATTACTTCTTCAAAAATAAACTCTCATCAAAGTAGCTCACTCTGAATCTGTCAGTGGGGCATTTTCAGATTTCACCAATTTCAGATTGCTGTGCAGATTAAAAAGAAAAAAAAAGTGAAAATTGCCCATTTAAGCAGTTTCGTACCGCACAAGGTTTTGTATGGTTTTATTTAAGTTCAGTGTAACTTTATGTGACTGCAGGCTGCGTTCGCAATGTGAGATAACTAGATAATTCCCTCAAAGAAGTGCCATTTCTCTTAAGAAATATTTGTTCTAAATCTACAAAGATTCGAAGAACACCACTGCCATTGAGAACAGTGGACAAGCTTCTTATTAATTGCTACTGGGGAAAGTTGACTTAAACCTTCCTAAATGAATTAAGAAAGGCAAATCTATTGACTACTCCACAGGTTGCTTGCTGCCCTTCTCTTTTTTGACAGAAGAAGATTAATATAGAGGCTGCTTCCTCCAGTCTTGTTAATAAATATTCACTGAGATATCCTACAGAGAGATCAGATCCTGATTCTTGAGACATCAGGCAGCTTTGAAATGTGAGCTTGAACCATGGGGAAATTCAGGCCAGTGGAAGGTAACCAATTTAAACTAAAAAATTTTTGGAAGTTTGTTTCTTAACATCTAAATCTTTAATATGGCTGATGGGTATTTTCCTTTGCCACAAATTTGAGCAGCACATGGCAGAGGAAATTGTATTGAAGGATGCAGAACTGTGAATATCTAAATAAAGGCGATATAAAATTGTGTACATAAATGAGGTGAGCTGCTTCAAGTAGAAACTAGTACTGCTGTGGACAGTAAAAAAGCTAATGATATCATCTTCAGTTCTCAAGGGCTAGAAATGGAGCTGCTTATTTTTTCAGACGGGTTCCTGGCAGTAAATATTACACGAACTATTCTTTCTCCTATGGCTAACCTAAGAAAAGTCTCTACCAAGAAGTTGACTTGTGTCTCTCTCTCGTTTTGTTGTGTATGTGGCCAAACAGACCCAAGTTGTTGGACACTTTCGGTAAAGAATAGAGAAGGTGCTTTATGCGTTTTGTTGTCTGTTCCTATTAAACAGAAATTGAACTAGAATGAAGGAAAAGCTGCTTTTGTATGAGGTTTGTAAATATTTCTGGCTATCTGAAGTTACCATCTGTTGTTAGACCAAAGTCTCATCTTCTTGTGTATGTTTAGCGATTTCCTGCTATAAAAAGTCATTCATGTTCTTTATTGAATCTATTAAGTGTAAGCTGTGCAAGCATCTGAACAGCCACATGTGCGTGCAAAAGAACCAGATTTCTAGTACCAGTGTGACTGAGGATTTCACACGATTCTGGCTTAGGAATTTTTTCCTTTGCAGCAAATTGTTGACCAAAGCACCTTTGGTTCCTAATGTGTTTTCAAGTGAACTCTGACAGCAAGCAGTTCAGAGGAGGATGAAGGTACCAGCTCCAGAAAAGATCATTCCCTTGCTTCTTTCTGTATTGCCTGGTTCTCTCAGGCAATGTAATGCTGCAGCTCAGGCAGCTGCAATCACAACTTTAAGATACACATTTTCTTGTTTTATAATTTTTGTTAAATTCTTGGTATTCTTTAGTAGAAAATACCAGAGAAGGGTGCCTTCTAAATTGAGGGAGCATGGTCTCTGCCAGAAAGAACATAACCATTGTTAGACTTCCCAGTCAGAAGCTCCCTTTGAACACAGGATTAACTCCTCTATGGGATGACTGCCACTTACCTGGGCAGGGGGTTGAAGACTTGTATTGATGATCAGCTTAAGGGGACATGGATGTCCATGGTCTTATGCCTCGATCTGATGTTCCGTCTTGGTCCGCTTGACACTGGTGTCCAGCCTTTATTTTCTGAAGGAGGAAAAGTTTGGGGGAGGAAATAAAAAAAAAACACCCATCTAAAATGCCAACCAGAGTTCTCCTCTGCCATTCCTGTGAAAAGAAATAAAATCTTTACAGAATTGGGCATTTTGTCTCTCACACATATTCTGGAAAGCCTTTTTTCTTTAAGTCTGGAAGCAAAGCCTGTTCAAACATTCCAGATGTTTTACTTAGAACCATGTTCCACACACCAGGTATGTTTTTTAAGTACAGACAGCTTAGCAGATGCGAGTCCAGGCCTGTTGTTTTCAACAGAAGTATTTGGATTTGCTGTAAGAAGAGATCATACAGGAAATTCTAAATAAGCTTTGTTTTGTCAAAGAGGTCAGAATGTCAGGGTACCAGGAGATGCCTTCTACTTTAATAACAAAGTTTGTTCTCATGTTGCTGGGGATTCAGTCATTTCGCCTGCCTCCTGTTGGTCATTTATCTTTATTACATGATTGCCACATGGGCTTGTGCATTTGCTGTTCAGTAAATTGCATTATTCCTTAACAATATAGATGAAGTATGCACTAAATGAAACAAAATAATTAATTACTGAACACAATGACACCATTTAGCCCTAAATTTTCACAACTAGAAGGATTAACTAAGTGTGTAATGCATCACTGAGTGATTTAACAGAGTATCATAACTCTTTTCTTTTCACCATAAATTGTAACCTGGAATTGTTTTTGTAATGGTAATTGCCTTATCTTCATAAATTCTACAGTCTTACATAATTTAACTAGTATTGTAGCAGGATTTCCCAAGAATAAAAAAAGCAGGTGCTGTCAATGGTAATTTAAATAAGAAAAGACACGTTAAGTGGTTCTTTTTTCACTAGTAATAGAAATTAATTAGCTTTGAGCTGCTTTGGAGGTTTTACATTTTTTGCTGTGGCCTGTTACGTTTTATAGTATGGAAAGTAGTTTTGATTTGATCACATTCTCTGGTGTGCGGGTTCTGCAGGAAGGCAGGGGTACTATAAGTCAAACGTCAGCCTGCTTGGGTGTGGAGACTGCAGAGCATCAAGAGTGTAAATTAAGATCTTCCAAATAAGTCTGTGAAGTGCTGGCAAAGGTTGTGCTATAAGTCTGAAATGTGCTGCTAAACATTTCTTCCTTTAAAACTAGGAGCTGCTGCATGTTTTAAATTAAAATATGGCTGCTTTAGACTGACTCTACACTGATGTCAACTGTTAGAGAACAGAATTGATTCATTTAGATGAAATCAGTGCAAAATCAGAGAGAACAGGCCCACATATGAAATACAATTGCTGTGCCTATGCGTACATTAGCAGTGCCACTCAAATACACAGATTTTGTCAAGGGGTTGTGGTATATGTCTGCATCAGAACCTAGCAGAGTCCAGTAGGTGCAGATTTCTACATAGTTAGTGCTGAGGTTCAAACTTTGTGTTTTTCAGAGGGTGGTGGTTTTTTTCCACTCTGGATAAATTTTCATCCTTGGAGGTTTTCAGAAGACTCGATTTCAGACAGACCCCTGAACAAGCTGATCTGATTAGACCTGCTTTGATCAGGGGGTGGGACTAAATAACCTTCAGAGGTCCCTTCCCTTCCAGCCTAACTTATTTTGCAATTCTGTGATTCTATGAAAACACAGAGGAATGGCCTGGTATGTGATACACATGGGTACAAGTGGCTCTTGAGGTGAAGTGTTAAGTTCCTTACTGTACATTGTTCAAAATAATCAATTGAGACCTGCAGGAAGTAGAGGCTGTAAGATGTATGTGGGATCATTAAACTGCACTGCAGAGTCTTTTTTTCTTTTTAAAAAAAGCCACAAAAATTGCACAGGTCAGATTAATAGAAGCCTCTGCACGCCTGAGGAGGTATCCAAGAGCAAATAAAGCTTGGAGGAGCCATTTCCATACTTCCCTCCATGGAGCATCATGCAGGCTGCAGGATATGGGACGTGTTGTGTGTTGTTGGACACAGCACGAGAAAGAGATGGTGCCGAAGAGGGCTCCTTTGATTTCAGTGCTGTCTGCATCCACTGTAGGCCATCACCATGTTCTTGAAGATCACATCTGGAACAGTAGCCATAGAAAACCTCCTTATGTTTCCGCTGAAAGCAGAGGCAGCTCCTGAAAGTGAACCACCTAATGCCAGCTAAATTAAAAGGAGGAGAGCACTTGGAATAATTCAACGAACGATAAGTGGGCAGCGGTCTAGAAAACATTAATTCATTTTATGTGTTCAACATATTCGCTATGATATTTAATTACTGTTATGAGAGCTTGGAAAATCTGAAGGCAAGTACACTTTAATTCACGATAAGTGAACACTTTTATTTATGTTGAAAAGGGCCTTGCTTTTCTCTTGATTGTGCTGGCAGAAGGAAGGTGACAGAAACAAGGGGGCTGCCTCCTTCCATCACAGCAAAGACTTTATTTTCTCAAAGCCTTAGTTGCAGGCTTCTTAATTTTTTTCTGTCGGAAGAAATTTCATTTCACTTGACTTAGGTCACGACTACCTAAAAATTTTGAATAGGCTGACGTGAGAGAAATGTGGTATTCCAAGCTAAGGCAGCCTATCTGAAGATCTTGCAGTGGGGACACAATTCATAAGGGGCCTTTTCAGCCTGGGTGAAAAAATCAAATCTGGCAGTAAATATCAAGGTCCTTTGGTCTTTTTTTTTGTAACTTATTAACATATAATGGAATTTACTCCTGCAACTAAAATAAATGCACTTGGGAAGCAAAATGGCTTTTGGACTGTAGTTTGCCAAGCACAGAACTAGATTTAATCATTGGGATACAGAGCTTACTCTCTTTAGGTTAAGCCTAAGAAGAGACAAAGGGAAATATTTGTTGGTTGACCTCTGGCCCCAACACAAAATATAGAGAGAATAGTGATGAATCTCCAAAGCCTGTTGGCATAGTAAAGTGCTTGGTATTCTATGAAAAAACCATCATGTATTCCCTAAATAGTTCATTTTGTTTTCTAAAGTTCTGAAAAACTCGCTTTATTGAAATGCATGTTGTTGCATCGATTTTTCTAAAATACACCTTGTTATCTTTTCTTTGGTAATTGGTGACTGGTAATGACTTTGGCAATTTAACATGTTCTTGCAGACACTTTTCCCATTCCCCCAGATAACTGAAGTCAAGAGAGAGGGCCTGTCTGTCAATCTCTGATGCCTGTCAACCTGCTTGATTGACAGGTTTTGGTCCCACAATAGAGACCATTTCTGCAGCCCCCATTCTGTTATTTTCTTCTTTCTTAATACTTGTGGGGGATGGTGTTTGCTTTGTAATCTGTGTTTAAAATCCAACTTGGAATGAGGCCAGTTCCTAAGAAATTATCGCAAAGTCTTGTTAGCTTTGCATCAAGAAAATTCTCTGGAGAGTTTCATAAGCTGTGATTCCACCTTCCAAAATTACCTTTGCTCAAAACCTAAGCTTCATTGTTCCTCCAGAATCCCCTTCAAAATCCAACAAAGAGGCTGTGAGGTCTGCCTAATATGTTTTGATACAAGAAAAGTCATTTGTTCAGGCTTTGCTTTATTTGGGAAGTTCTTGCTCATGCGATAACGGGCGTAGAAATATTTGCGTGTAAGGAAGGTGGGCAGAATGTGTGAGACTGGGGGCAGGGAAGGGGAGGGACATTTGCATTATGAGGTAAATCTCTAAAACAGAAAACAAGGAAACTTCTAGAGGAAAGACTAAACATGTTTACTAGCTAAAAAGGAAAATAATGAATCTGTCATTTTTCATCCCCAAAATCATGCTTTCTTACAAGCATTCTAATCAACTTGGCGTTAATTCAGTTAATTGTGAATTAGGATTGGTATTATTCATTTATTTCACATTCACTCTTTAAAGATTGAAGACTCTGTTATGGACAGGAAATAGAAATAGATATAAATAGACCGAGTGTGTGGATGTGTGTATGAATATCCATTTCTGTTACACAATATGGACCTTGAGATCTTGAATCGGGTTCTTGCTGTATAAATTGCTGAGCACCCTCAGTTCTTTAAATGCGTAGAGCACTCAAAAGAAATAGTTCAAAAGAAATGTCCCCTATATTCTCAGTTAAACTGCTGCAGCATGTACTAACCCCGCACATTTTGGCCATGTGAACTGCTGATGGTAACTGGGCCGACAGTGGTAGAAAAAAAAGGAATAACAGATGCAACTGACATGCTAGCAGGTATTTACAGAGGGGGGAGCAAAGCGAATATTGAAAAATGTATAAGCCTTTGACTTTTTCCTGAGGTCCTCCTTTCATGAATGGCTACATAACATATTCTGTGCATCAAGAAGAG
The DNA here is from genome assembly GCA_003697955.1 of Calidris pygmaea. Lineage (NCBI taxonomy): Eukaryota > Metazoa > Chordata > Aves > Charadriiformes > Scolopacidae > Calidris > Calidris pygmaea. The sequence continues at coordinate 986,065 of QJSC01002227.1, read as the reverse complement.
AAAAATACCCCAGTATGACGTGAAGTGATCTACGCTGTGCATCTTGGGTCTGTTTAGCTGGTTGTGTTTGGATGTTGCTAACCTATTTTTCCAAAGAGTTACAAAGACTAGTTCAGGATAAAAATGAGCTCATTCCCCACAATGCTTTCTACATAAAGTGGCCACAAGCCTCTACATCAGGGAACACAGATAGCACGTAGGAATGACAATTTTATGGAACTAAGAGAAACCACATCTCCACTGTCATTTCCTTTTCAGGGGAGTTCTTCCCTGTCCCCGCTGAACCATTCAGAATGCATAGTTCAGGGAAAGTGTAATTTTCTGAGCTTCAGAATAGGGGGCAGTAAGGTCACAGTATTCCTTGAACACTTTTGGTCTGTTACTGCTGGAGTACGTAGTGTTAAAATGATTTAGAATGACTACATCTTTGCTTTGGAATCAGGACTTACCTCTGGTAGTATGTAAGCTGACTGTTGTACAACCTCTGCTTGTCGCAAGAGACTTAGCAGTGGACAAGGTGTAGAAATTGTACCCACGTTAAATAAGGCCATTCTGAAACATGTGGGTGGTACTTTTTAAAATGTCTTATAAACCATGTTATGCATTTAAAATATATCCCACTGTACAAAGAATGGCAAAAATACGTGTGCTTTCTCATTTGAACTCAGAGGAGATGGTGACAGATGCAGACAGAAACACCTACCACGTGGCTTTTTTGCACTCAGGGGAACCTGGAGGAAAAGTCTCGTTTGTGCTGTCGGTGATTACAGACTGGATACCAGCCTGATGCACCAGGTTTGTGGAGATGACCATCTTTATCCTTATACAGAGAGCTACAACATACGCTTTCTACACCTCTGGAGTCTCCATACTCCTTCCTACACTGAGCAGGTAGAATAGTTTCAGAGGCCGGATTCTCCTCTGTCTCAAATTTCTGGAACAATCACTTGGCCTGGCATGGCTATGGGCTCTAAATTATGTCTGAGGCATCACAGTGTCACTGGTGCTACCAGCCCTTCATTTGCAGAAGTTTTCTTTATCTATAGCAGTACCTCTTGTGTTATGCCCTATGGAATTCTATGTGCAATTTCATTCTTTTCTCAACCCCTCTTTTTTTTTTTTTTTTTTTAAAGATTGCATGGAAGGTACTAGTTGCTTTTCAGATTTATTTGTCATGTTCTTGTATTCCCAGGTGCAGAAAGTAGGAACTCTTGTTTTACTCCCTATGCAGTTTGTTGTTTTGTATAACTGCATGAAATCTTTTTCCTTCTGAACTAGACAGATTCAGTTTCTAATTATATCTTGTTGTTAAATTCTTGCTGTCCTGACACCATTTTTGTAACCTGTCTTTGAATTCTTTCTCTTCCTGCTGTGTTATTTCCGAGATAAAGCAAAGAAAAATGAAACCAGGATTCTGGGTGAGGCCATACTATTTAAGTGGCAATAATATTAGCACAGTTGGTTTCTCTCTCGTTCTGGGTGGATCTTAACAACTGTTTTGCTTTTCTGATCGTGCTGCACTTCAGCAGAAGACTTTACGGTTTCCTCATAGTGGTGCACAAAGCTGTTGCTCTCAGTTGAGAGCTCTGAAAGGTAGAATGAAAAGGCGAATGTGTTATGTTAAAAAGATACAGAAATGGGTGGTAAGGAGCAGATGTACAAGAAAAGGATCTAGTTACAGGCTTTTGTCAAAAGAGTTCATGAGGTTAGCATAGGTCCAGAGAAGCTGGGAGAAAGAAGAAAGAAAAATAGCTGGTAAGTAAAGATATTAGCATGAGAAAGTATGGGTCTGTTCTCTGAATGTGATTGGTAGCGGTTAGAGCTTCGGTATCTCACACTGGAAAGTGGTACTTGGTCTGATACTGGCATCTTTCCCAGTGTGTGGTGATGTGACTGGTGTGCTGTGATAGGCCTTATCGTGCCTGGATGGGACTGTCTAGCTCTTCATCGATCTACTGAGGTTTTGTATAGGTAACCAGAAGCCTGCATCGAGTTCCATAAACTGACAGCCCCCAGTTCTGAAATAACTCTGTAAATTACAGCAGTTTAAGTTAAATCAGTATGTTTTATAAAATTTAGCCTTGGCTAAACAACTGTCACAGCTTATAGCAACCTGAACTTCCAATGAACCTAGCCTATGTAGAAATGAGGTGTCTGATGCCTTTGTTAGCTTCTCACGCAACATCTTTCGACGCTCTGCGTCTTATGTTTATTTCTGGCAGAAGGTGTGTTTAACGTTCTGATTGTCACTGTGTGGAATATGATGATGGAAGCCCTGATTTTGCACACAATGAGTATATTGATAGATTTATCTCATTTACTATACTTATCTGTCATGCCTAAGGGCACTAATGAGTTGTTTTCAGGAACTAATGAGAACTGTAATGGCTAATGGATGTTTACAGCATCACTGCGTTTTACCATGTGATAATGTGAACACCAACTTCAGTTCCTTCAAGTCTTTAATTGGCACCATCAGAGTCTTTAATTACATTGCATCAGACAATAAAAATCTCAGAGAAATCAATGAGCAGAAGTTGGTGATCCTACTGGAGTGACCAATTGCTATGATGGACGATTTCTTTGAATGCTACACTCTGAAGTAATAAAGTCCTTTGAGAACTAATTTTTAAAAAGAACTAACTCAAACCCAGATTTTTGCTATTTGCTCTTTGTTTCCCATTAATTCAGCTGTGAAAAGAAAAAGTGACACTGCCAAGCTCTTTTAGATATTTTCAAACTGTGTTCATTTGTAAAATAGGAAATACTAACTGGAAAAAAACAGTGTTTCCTTTATTCATAACAGCCCTGTTTTTTTTAAAGAAAGAATATGGGTTCCCTGCAGTACTGGCACACCAGCACACACCACCGGTATCTTATCAAGTGACAGATACAGCCAGTAAGATACAAAAGATGTTCTCTCCAAACCATGTTGTTTGCCTGTCTTCTGATCGTTGTTTCTTCTGGAGATCTGTATCTTCGTGTTACAAACTGTATCACAATGTTGTCTGGCTTACCTGACCTGTTAAGCATTTTCAGAGGTGTCTCTGTGGTAAAAGAGGTAAAAAGAATGAAGCTTGGGGTATTTTGCTGGAGGGTTGTGCCGTTTGATTACTTCCTCAGTAGTCATAGCATCTACTCATCCTTTTAGGGCTGCATATTCCTTTACATGTGCATTTGAAAGATACTTATAAACACCATTTCTTGTCTCAGATTCACTGCAGAATTTGTGTGTGCTTCTTACTCTAGGTTGGGATGTTCGGGTGAAAAGGGAATACTGGTGATTGCTTTCTAGGTTTTTTTTCCACACTATAGAGTTGTCTTCCCTTTGAATAGGAGTGTTGGTGGACTATTGAGTCTCTTCACTTTTTCTTCCTTCTGTGCTATCTCAAAGTTGTTCCGTTACTTCTTTGGAAAAGTACTCTTTTCTCTTGCTTGCCTAACAGGAGCAGTTCTTCTGGGCAGTTACCCATCTGTCTTCTCTCCCACAATGAGGAAATGAGATAACAACTTATTGTTCTCTGCCTGATGAACTCTTGCCATATGCTGGCAGATGCTCCAGCTGCACTGGCCTAGTGGTACTGATGCACTGACTTTTTTTTTTTTTTGCTTTGTAATCTGATATAAATGCCCCAACCAGCATCTTCAACACCGACCTGGAGCTAGAGTTCTGCCCTCTGATTTGTGTCGGGTAACAAATGGTCAGTGAACAGCAGCAGCTTTTTGCTGTGGATAGAAAAAGTCTACAATTTCAGTACCTCACATAATCCTTCTTTCCTTACTTTCCCCTTCCTCCAATGTTTTGAGTGTGCAGATGTTTCCTAGTTAGTTATTATTTAAGTGAGCGGCTTCTTGCTAACATGTTAATTAAAACTCGATGTCCGGAATCTCTTGGTACAATTTGCAGTGTAATCTGTAGCCTCTAGTGCATCATTGTATCTCTATTAAAAGGAATTCTGTGTAATGATGCTGGGATTTAATTAGTTTCTTTGCCGGTGTTGTAAAACATAGTGATAAATGAGCTAACAGGTCCATGGATCATTATTCTACTAGAGATGAGCTTATTAGCTGATTATGAATCATTAACAAAGTCTACATGGGATTTGCTTATCTAATTCAACACAATTTTGAACATTCAATACTCTACATTCATTTCTTTCAACTAACAACATAGTATTTAGATTGTAATCTTTGCTTCCTTTATTCGGGGAATTTTCTTCTTTAGTGTTGAATTCTAATTGTATTGCAAGTGGGAAGGCCGTGTGTCCATCTGTGATGAATGCAAAGCTGTGTTGTAAGGTTTTACACAACTGCATATTTTTTCATTTGCTTTGGAATATGTCTGTTTATTAATCACCTGGTGTTGCAGGAAAGAAAGAAAGAAACTAAGGCCTTACTCAACTAACATTTCTTAAACACTCACTACCTAGAGAAAAGCGAAATGCCCTGCCCCTGCTAGAGCTTATCATGTCACAGGGGGCATAATCACACCCCTGAGAGCTTTCAGTCTGGGGTGAGGGTGTATCACCAGTGCAGTTGTCAGAAATCATGCATATTTGCCTCTGTTTGTAAAGAGAAGGTAGTTTGGGGTAGCCTACCTCATGTACTCCTGTCTAGAAAACACCATGCTTGGGTGTACGAGGTATATCCAGCGGGTGCGTGTCCATGATTCTCAAGCATCCCGGTACGTCCATGGAGTATTGACTTGCCTGTGCTGTGCTTTAGGTGTTCTTATCCTGCCTTTGACCCACTGCTGGAGGGAAGTGAATATTGAGAAATGTGTATTTAGTCTTCTCTGTCCAAGGTCCCCTTGACTTGAGTTCTACGTAAGGATACTTCTGAGTTCTTTTTGGAAGGCGGGCTCTTTTGCCGCTCTCAAAAATGCAGCTGTCATTGAAAATGACCTCTGTGGAATCTGCCTAGTTGCTTCTGCGCAGGAGACTGTTAATAATTCTTCAGGAGAAATCTTGGCAATAATGCAAAAAGATGATGATGGTGATGGCAGAGTTGCTGCCATCATACACTGTTCCATAAATACAGAGTTAAAAAAACAGGATGTTCCTCAAAAATTGGCAGCTGAAAGTGGATACAATTTTCTTGCGATTCTTGCAGGATTCCTCTCTTACAAGTATACTATTTACAGAGCCATTAGTTCTAATCCTTTCTGATCTTTTGTTTATCGTGTCAGAGGTAAATATTACTTGGTTTGTCCCTGTGGGAGCAAAGAGCATGCTATTTTTGTTTCTATGTTATTTTCTTTCACCGAGACAACCTGTTATTTCTTCCTTTGAAAAAGATTTATAAAATGACAGATGAATTTCCAGGAACAGTAATATTTCTTAATAGTGCGGGAAACAGGTTTGTATTGCAGAGATGCAGCCATGAAGAAAAATAGGAGAATTAGAAAGGCATGGTTTAAAATATGATAGGACAGTAACATCGAGTGAAATAATAGAAATTTTCAATATCGTTCATGGTACAACAGGAAAAGTTGATTGTGTAAACATATACCCTTTACTTTAGTTTCTGTTTACATAGGCATAATACCTTTTCAGTTGCATGTTATTGGTGATCATGAATTACAGTATTATGAGCTGCACTTAAATCTTTTTAGAATTGTGATCTGATACTATACAATAATTTATTCATTTTAAACCACTTATTCAATTTCCAAATAGAGATCATTTTATAAAATAACTTAATCTGTTTTATTTGAGATTTTTATAAACAATAAATTGGTTACAATGTCAGTATAAAAATACTCAGTTGTATTCTTTTCTAATTAGGATAAAATACTTGCTCTCTAAATTAATTTTTTCAACACAGCAATGTTAATATTTATTTTGAGCAAAATACTTGAATCCTAAGAATCATCATGAATAAAATTTTTCGTATCAGTCTTTGTACAGCTCTGAAAGTGATGAGAATGTTTATTTTGTACAACACATTCCAATTTCATAAGCAGTAGGATATGGACATTAAAATGAATTGAAACAAAGCAGGTTAATTATTCAGGGGCCTTAGACTAAAATAAGTTAAGTCACAAATAATGCATCATGTGTTCTCATTATAACCTGAATGTCCCTAGATTACTCTAAGTATTGCCCCTCGCTCTTAAGCCAATATTTTCTGTCTGATTAGAGATTTATTTTCCTTTTCAGTATCTATTTTGCTATTTTCAAAAACAAGATCCCTTTTTAGCTATACATTAGTACCTTGATAGGGATAAATCTGTGTATCTGCTATGAGAGTACTGATTTCTGAGTTTTGTAAAGGTTGCATAAAATGTGGTTAGGTAACATCATTCTTTGAAGATCATTATTACTACCTCTATAAATATATATAATAGCCAATATCAGAGAATACTAACTTTTAGCACAACATTTACAAAGCTTTATCTTCTCAAGGGGATGCCCTTTAATAAAGGACAATGCATGGTTCTTAGTTCAGCAGATCTGTCAAGTCAGAGGCAGTCATTTGATTTCACTTTTATACATATGCTTAGGTGTTCAGAAAATTACTGTATGTAGAAGAGGATTCCTGAATACTATAAGGCTAGGTCAACAACAAGGAGGTAGATTTCCAAATTCTTACTGTTGATGTTTTCTGTGATCTGACTTTTATTCTGACTTTGACTTACTTTAGAGTAAACAGCAACATGCACAAATATGAGTGCTGTTACACATATTTTATTTCCGTTTAAAGGACTTCTTCCTTGCTTAGAGTTCTCCATGTGCTGCAGATGAAACAGTACTGCTAAATGTTTGCATTTTTGTCTCTTGCAAGAGGAAGAGGCTAGTTTGCGGTTTTGGGGGTTTATTTTGGTTTTTTTTTTTTTTTTTTTTTTTTAAATTTTATTGAGCATCTTTGAGTGGGCTGAGTAGAAGCAGAACTCAAGTATAATTTGTTCTGCCTAGTGTTTGGGAAGTTCTCTGTGTTGTCCATGTTTTGTCTTACTGATCGTATAGATAAAGATGCTTCTACCATAGCAGAAGCCAGCAAAGTAAGTCTCAGTGAGTAAAAGGACAAGTTCAGTCAAACCATTGTTAGTTCCAAATAATCTCATTAGAATGGTGGGTTGTTCATTATTTGTCCCTGTACATGAAAGTTTAGCATCACTTTTAAAGATCTGTTGTAACACAAAAGCCATTATGGGGTTGTTGCCCGAGTTACAAGTTCTCTGATGCCTTTGACTAGTCTAGTTTAGATATAGACAGCTTTATTAGGTTGTCTTCTGCCTCCAGAGGCTTGTGTCTTGCTTGTAAGTAGTATCTCTTTTCTCCTATGCAGCAATCAAAATACTGGATACCCATATGCCAAAGGATGTGGTTAGACCCAGACAATATTGTCTCTGTTGAGTATGGAGGCATTAGTCTGTGCATGTGTATAGGTGACCTACCATGCAGTGGTGTGTGTGTGGTCTATCTAACACAGACCCAAGGAAGGGTTTCATGTGCACAGTTCAAAGAACAGGCGTGTGTAAAGTGTGCTGCCCTGCTCCCTCGTCCGAGATTCCATCCTCTGTTCTGAAGCTTTCTTTTTAAAAGCTGGTGTCATCAGAGGCCTGCATGGATGGGTAGTAGTATATGGAGCTCTTCTTTTTTTTTTTTTTTTTTTTTTTTTTTTTTTTCTCATTGAGGATGCCCCGGGAAGCAAGGGAGATTTGACTTTCTCAGTGCCTGCATCTCTGTCACACCGTTGGGGCAAGTCAGGCCACGACGCGCTGTGTGTCTGTGTCACATCACGTTGTGTCAAGACTGTGTAACGTTGAGCTTCGTTTGGGTCCTCACAAACAGTGACTCGGATCAGGAGAAGAGCAGGCCCGTGGCAGCTTGGAAATGATGAGTGCTGGGTTTCCTAGAGCTATACTGGATGTGCTTCTCTCTGCAAATACGGTGGGAAAACAGGTCCCAGGTTTCTTAGGTTAAGAGCTACAGGACTTAACATCTTCCTTTCTTACAGTGTTTATCTGTTCTGTGACACGTGTGTAGCTTCCTGCGTCAATCGGCCTGGAAAGCCAGAGCTGCCTTCGGCTTTTCCACTCCAGTTTTATTGTCCTTATTTTTCTGAATTCCAAAGATACTCAGAAACGCTTAGATCAGATAATTGTTTCACAGATATCAGGGCAAATCCCTGAAACTAATGCTTAGTTTGAATTCAGACATTACTGACACAAAATTCTCAGTGAAGTCAGTAAGATTTTTGTTGATTTGAGAGAATTTGGCCCAGCGTTTTTAAGACTTAACTCATATTGTGGCTAATGTCAGTTGAAGCAATTGAGGTAAGTCAAAGCCCCTGTGTGAACTTCACACACGTGTGTAAGAAAAAAAAGAAGGTTTGCAGCTGGGTCCAGCTGACAATCTTAGAGCATTTCATGTTTTTTCATTCATGTTTTTACATAATCATAAAGTGTCAGGATCTGAAACATCGTACTGTCCTTACCTTAAACTAGAGCAACTCAGTGCCATAGAAATAAGCAACACCTCAGTTCCAGGCTTCTTATCCTTGAACTGTAATGTGGTTTTTCTCCAGGAATCATTGAATCCTACATGTGGGTTTTAATTAACTCCAACAGGTGTTTAATGGAGATTTAATAAGACAGTTATTGTATGTTAATTAAATGTCAACTGATTGCTAAGAGGTTTTTGCAATTATTGAAGTTTACTAATTATCTGATAGATAAATCAATTTTCCATGTGAATAACTCACATCTATGTAAGCAATAAATATGCTGGTCGGTAATGTATATTGTCATATTGAAATGAGAAGTGCTGTGTTGAATAAGCTCCCTGCCTCTGTTGGGTTCCCCACTCTCAACCCAGACAACATTTCCTGCAGAAGGTGGCCCGACTGCGGGCATAGCGGGTCCAGTGATGGACCTGGGGGTGCCAAGAGCATCTGTGTGGGACTGGACCGGGACCACGGTGGTAGCTCGTCTCTTCCCCAGGGTTCAAATGAAGATGTGTCCTGTAGGAACTCAAGAAACTCAAGAAATATCAGGTCTTTCCCTTCTCTTTGGAACAAAGCCTGCCCTGTGGTGGAGACTGGTTTTCCTTTGTGGGCTGAGAATGAGCACTCTGGAACAGGAGTTTTGTTTTCAGAAACATTTTTGGCATCAAGCATGCATTCAGACACATACAAATGTATCACTACATTCTGTGTATTACCGATTATTAATCAGTACTCAGTGTATTAATGAGGAAAGTAACTGTAATCAGCTCTGATTTATGCAAATTAAATACAACCCTCAGACTCTTGGTCAGTTGCCAGGACAGTCTGCATGTGTTTAGAGCATGGATGGTGCGCTTTTTTTTTTTATTTTTAAAGAAAAGGAAACAAAAAGGAAAAAGGTTCTTGCTGCTAATAAAAAAAAATGCATAGGTCCTGCTTAAGTCCTAATTCATTAAATAGATTACACCTGATAATGCAGTTTTTAGAGGTGGTTAATGAGTCAGGCCACCTGAGAGATGCAGACAATTGCCTCAGAAGGTAAAAGTTTAGATTTTGTTGTGGAACACTTAATACCGCTGTGTCACTAAGTCTGTGCAGGACTGTAGCACTGAAGTAGGACTGAGAAGTGCCCACCAGAACAGAAGGGAATTCTTCATTAATTGTATCAAAACTAGCAGACTGAAGATTTTGGACTTGTAGAAGCAGCTAAAGTGGGTTCTTGTCTCATCTCAATCACTTACCATGCCTCTAGGTAAAGGGAATGCTTTGGCCATTTGCAAGAATGGATCAGTTTGCCACAATTTACTTTTGAAAATGCAACAAAAAGATGAAAGCAGGCTCTCAGAGTACCAGAATGCTTCATCTCCTCTAAATCCTCGTTACTCAAAATTAGAGAGAAATTCAAAGCATATCCTTCTCAGTCAGTGCTATGAAAACAGCAGACTCATCCTGCAGTGGAAAAGAATGGTGATGATGATGAGGAAAAGAACTACTACTCCCAGTTGATGCCAGACAAAATAACACCCACGGCATCTGATTTCAAAGGGAAAGGTGCTTCTTTATTTGTACAGAAATCTTCCTGGACCTGGGCTTGGGTGGCAGGCATGTTCTGTCCCACTCTGTTCAGGATTAGTGGATTATCTCTGCTTCTCTCAGTCTAGGAATTGAGCACAGCTGCCCCAGGCCCTTTGTCATGGAGACTTTTTACATCTTTGGTATTCTCCAGTCCTACTTCTCCTCCAAAGCCATCGTGCTCTTCACTTGCAGGAGACAACAGCTTAGAGATTAAACCTGATCAATAATATGGTGCACAAGGGGGACACAGTGCTGTCGATGGCTAATCAATAAATGCTTCCTGCTGACTTCTGCGCATCTGGCATGTTCAGTAAATAAATCCAATCCCTCTGAAGATAATTTGGCCCCAGACCTACATCAATTACCTTTGTTTTATGGCTTGACCAGAGAGAGATTTAAAACTTAGACAATGTTTCAGCCAAATTAATCTTTCTCTTATGCATTTAGTAACTACTGAAATTGATAAAAAATCCTTAAGAAGTTAATTTGCAATATTTTTCTACTCAAAAAATGGAAATTATTTAGCAGCTTCTAATAGAGAATTAAGAAAAATAGTTTCTTTATTTTGCAGACACGTATATATGAATCTTTGCAGTCTTCCTTGAGGAAACTGGTATCCTACAGCCTGAGAAAAAAAAGACTACTTTACGGAATGCTTCCACTTGGCGGTAGGCATTTGCATGCTTTTTTCTCTCTTGCCTATGTTGATTTCCAGTGTTTACAGTTTGTAAGTTTGAATTAAAAGCTATAGCCAAAATGTTTAAATAACTACTAAGATACCCAACCTGTAACCTGTAAAATTAGTCTCACAAGCAGAATGTGCAGGTTCCAACTGAGCGATGGAGCAAATGCAGTTCAAACTTTGACCTTCTCCCTCTGCCTCTTACTGCCCTGGGCCACGTTCACATCTTGCTGGTGGAAACATGAACACAACTCTTTTGGTGGACCTAGAGAAATGGGGCCCCAGTCTGTGTGAACTGACCCCACCTGTCTTATCAGTCCTGGGCAGAATGTGTGTCTGGTAATGACCATTTTCATGTTCCTGTCACACTCCCCAGCTGCCGCCCGTAGGTGGGCAGCAGGAATGGGAAGGAGCGAGTGAAGGACGTGCAGAGGAGACGGGGTTTGTGGAGACACAGGACAAACTCAAAAAACCCAACAGCAGACAGCTCCCTTTGAAAATGAACAACTCTGACAGGCTAAAGAGTCATTCATCCCAGGGACTGAACGGAACCATTTGGGGCTAATTTTTGTGTCCCCCTTTTTTGTGTTGCATTCTCCTCGCACTACACAAATGTGCAGTGAAGATGCTGTGAAGCGTAGAAGCACATGGAGACTGGAGAGCTAGAATCCAGCTGCCTGGTCCTGTATTGATTGAAGCTGTTAAAATGACATTTATTTTTTGTGGGTGATCCTCAGGAAAATTCTGCACAAAAATACTGTAGCTTTTACTAAGATCATTTTTTAATTCAAGAGGAGCAACATGCTTTCGTTGTAAGTGGCTTTTAAATTTAAGCCACTTTTCTCCTGACAAAGATTCTGTTTTTCAGAACAAAACAGTTATTTTTCTTATCTAAATGAAAATAATCCATGAAGGATATACTGAGTTTTATGAAAGGACATTTTAATAAGGCAATTCCAATCCAGTGAGTAGCATAGGACAGTGGTACCAGGAACAAATATGACACAGTTGCCTGTCGGGCAGCTTTTCTCCTTTTCTTGGTTATTTGCCTAAGGAAACATTACTTATGGAATCATTTTTCTGAAACCTCTTCTTTACGACATGAGACAATTTACAATTTCTAAAGCAAAATAGAAGTTGTATGGGAAAAGGATATGGTAAACTAAATGGAAACTGAGTACCTGGGCATATAAGTGAAAGAAAATGAATCATAATTCTTCGTTTTCTTTTAAGGTTTATGAAATTAATGTGTTAACTCGCATACACGTTTTACCTCTTGTGCTTTAAAAAATATTTTAGAGTCTACACTTGTCCATTTTTATTGGAGAATTTACATACACATAGGTATATGCATACACATACATGTGTTCATTCAAACTTCTGCTTTTCCTCTTGCAGCCTCGGTTTGGAGAAGTTATATGCCATTAGTATGTTGTTCACAATTGCAAGGAATAATGCAGGAAAAATAACTGCATTAATCTCAGATGCCTGTAAATGTAGCAGTAATTTAGCTCATAAATACAACACAGCACTGGACACGTGATCCACAGTCTTCTCATCTTTTACTGTTTGCTCCAGCGGCATCTTTATTGTTCACCATTCAGGCTTTCTGTATGCTGAGTGCAAAATAGCTAAATCAGGAACTTGAGGCTGAAGTGAGAGGATGAATTCTAACCTCTCTGTCCAAGCCAGCCCCCGGTGATTGGTGAACCGACTCTCTGATTCTGCTATATCATAGCTTTCTTTTCTTTTGACTAGGCCATTGTCATATTGCTGTTGACCTCTAACCCTGCATACACAAACCTGAACTCTGGATTAGGCTTCCCAGGGAATAAACTATGGGCAAAGTTGAACTACTAGCTAGAATGAGGGGAAATGGTTCATGCTGCCATAGTAACATGACCTCGTACTGTCTGCCTGGAACAAAGACGGTTTTCTTGTCCTTTTTTCTGCCCCTGTGAGTGTTTAAGCCCCCCTGCTGTTTATCCACTTGGGAGGGGGATGAACGCTGTACACCACGCAGTGAAAAAAGAGGTTGCTCCCCCATGCTTAAAGTAGAGCAGTCAGCTAGGAAACTGAGGAATCAGGGGAACAGAAAAAACAAAACAAAAACCCACAACAACCAAACCCTCCCCCCCCCAGCCCCAAACAGGAGGTGGAGACCTTTTGGTCAATAATTTGAGTTTGGAGTTTCACATCAGTACATGTGACCTTGGGCTCAAGAAGACTCCAGGCTATTAAATACTAGAAGGTGGGAAAGGATTCAGGAAAATAATCACGCTGGCCTATGCCTGTTTGTAGGCTCTTCCTTAGGCGTCGGCTATTGACTGCTGCCAGGGGGACAGGCTGTGAGGCTGCTGGATCTTCATATAAAAGACCTTCTCTACAGAGCTCAGGGGTGTTGCAGGAGTAACAAACGTAATTTAGTAAATACAATACGTGTTCACCCAAGTGATGGGTGCCTTTCATAACTTTTGCAATGTTGTGTCAAGTCATCATTGTCTCTGGAAGCGGTTCCCTTGATTTAGACACAGGAATAATCAGGTAGAAACCAGTAATGCCTGCTTCAGCAAATGGCAACATCTCAAATTGATTGTTATTCACTTAATTTGCATATGTCTTTACATGAGGGGAAGGGTCAAGGGAGGAGGACTGAGTTACGCATTTCATATTGATGATTATTAAATACTACTCTGTCACCAAATCGAGGCTTTTTCAGTAATACAAGAAGCATTTACAAGTGGTCTCCAGCAGCTTTCCTTTTAAATCTCTGAAGATAAGCCTTAAAATAAATAAAAAAAACCACAACAAAAACCCAAAAAAACCCCAAACCAAAAAATACCCAAGTAAAAAAGGTGCTGGACAGGGAATGACAATTTTGCATGAGTGCCAATAAAATCATAGGCAGGTTTGACTTGAGTGTCTGTTGCCTTCGGTTGAAGCCCCTGTTCCTTCCCAGCCGTGTGCTCTGACGATGTTAGAGACACATCTGGCCTCCCTTAAGTCCAACAGTGAGAGCAGAAAGCCCATTCTGACACGTCTCTGCTCTGTGTGTGGCACTGTCTCGTCTCACAGAGCGAGGAATTGGTGACTAAAGAGATGCCAGGAGCGAGCTGCTCTAGTGAATGCTAGTCCCTTCGGTCAGGAGGCAAACTTACTAGAATTTTGTAAAAACTCTAGGGAATGGCATGTGTGGGGATTAATTGGTTCTTTGGACTTTACTAACAGCTTTTCACATAAAGAAATGCTGTGCAAAGTTATCAGACCTATTGTCTTTTTCTCTGTTAATTCTGCTCGTAAAGACTCTGTGTCTCTCTAAATTGCACATGGCAGCTCCCGTCATATACGATGCATAAGACATTGTGTGAACCAGAACTAAGCCTATTGCATATGTTCAGCAAGCCCAGTAAATATTTACGTTTCTTACAAAATTATTAAAATTTTTTAATTTCATAATTATTTTCTTTCTTCACAAACTGCTCATTTTTCTCTGCAAAGTAAATCTCTGAAAAAAGAAAAGAAGTGTGGAATAAATAACCTGCCTGCATGTGCAGCATTTCATCTTGGAGGCAGGAGAGTCTGTCCTGTGGCTGTCACACCTGACGATGCTTCCCTCTGGCCAGACACAACCCCGCGTAAGGGTGGGAAGGCAAACTTAACAGCTGAAACTTCATGAACTCTCTGCTCTCCCCAACCCCACAAAAGACCTCTCCAATAAACCCAAGACTTTCTGTGGTTGGAAGCTTCCTCCCTCCCAGTTCTGTTTTTCTGTTTGTGTGTGTGGCCTCTGTCTTCCTGCCCTTACCATTAAGGTCTGCTTGTTATTGGCAAGACCCCTCTCTTTCACCCTATGGTTCCCTGCAGGGATTATAGTCTTCCCAACACAATGACTAACTATAACATGTTAGAGGAAGATAGTGCTAAGAAATGAGGGGAAGAACTTCAAAACCTAATTTTGAAGAGTTTTCTATTTTTTTAATGGAAGAGGAGTTGGATTCTCTTTCCTGCTTTGGAGTGAGGGCCTCACTTATCGCTTCTTGGACTCCTCCCTTATCATCATCTTCTTTTGCAGTATTTGGTGGTTCTGCAGTAGGCCATACCAACGCCAGCAGTGGTCAGCTGGGTGAAGGGGAGTAAAGAGGCACTAATTTGTGCCAAGACTTACTTTGGGTACCAAAGGAAGGTAGCCCTTTTAGGGACTCTCCAAATGACCTAGCCCATTTTCTGTCTCTATCTCAGCTTTTGTTCTATCACATTGTCACTTCCCACTCCTCTTAAAGTGTGTGTTAAGATGGAGTATTGCATCCTTTGCTATCCTGCAGCAATAGAAAGTCTCCTCTGAGGTTCTCAGAAGAGCAGCTTCAAATTATCCTCTCATTAGTGATGATACATCCCTTTTGAACACTGTGCCATTCCATCGTACTGTTCCAGCATTGAACATTAGGAGATAACTGCCTTCACAACATATGTCATTACTCATTAAGGGACCCTTCTTGGATTATGGCTGAGGTTTAATGTCTTGTTAAAGATGTTTAACACTTACAGTTTTGTTTTTAATTTAGGAAGCAGCATGATCAAAGTGTGCCCTGAGAATTTCTCTCCGATTTTGTGAAATTTGCAGGTTGGCCTGTTCAGAGGAGGTGATCCTTAAATTGAATTGCAGCCCTCCAAGGCGTGTTTGGATGTCAAGCACTGCCATGATCTGACATGTTAATGGCTTTGAGAAAACAATGTGTTTCAGAGGTAATTGCTGAAGCAGTGAGTTCCCAGCAATATTTTACTTAAAAGAAATGTGCTGCTTCTCCACTGTGAGGAGTGAAACAATGACACTGAACAACTGAGTGATACAAATCTCTGCTTGCCTTTTAATGGTCATTAAATTCTTCTAATAGACTGGAGCAGGACCTCTATCCCATGCATTGTTTGGAGTTGAGGATAGCATTAGAATCAGAAATGATGTTGCTGTTGTAACTGGACTTCAGAATTTATTTTATTAAAACAAGAAATATTTTAAAACTTGTAGCATAGACCTGAAAAGAACTCCCTAAATTAAAACTTCACCATTTGGCTTTTCCACTGAGGATCATCTTCGGTTTTACTGGATGAACTCAACCAGGACAATGATTCATAGCAATCCTGTTGCTACACGTTCAATGCTTGTCTTTTAATTAACGGGCAAAAGAGACATGGGCGGGAATAGCCATTTTTCCAGGCAGCTAAGTAAGATGGTGAGGATGGGAAAAAGGGTAGGTATAAGCAAACAGGCTAGATAACGTGAATATGTACTGGTAAAAGGATGAGTCGTCTAAACGTGACAATTTTAATCACTATAAAAATGGGTTTTAAAGGTCGTGAATCAGTCTTTGGAAAATACTTTTTAAAAAAATATATCATTGTTGATTAATCAGTTGAGAGCCAGGTTTATGTGGCTACATCTTTGCAGGGACCTACTTAAGCTGATAGATGTAGTTTTTGATTATGTAGATTTTATTCAATACTCTTTCTATATCTTACTGAACTGCCATTCTGAGTTTCTAGGAAAAAAATTCATTCCTCATTTCTGATAATTGGCAACAAAGACTATAGACTACAGGAGACTCCCAGTTGGTGACTTGTGGTTGTGTTCAGAAGGGTCAAGGCCTGATGATATGTTTAAGACTGCAACCCGGGACCTCTGACATCCCCAAGGGCAAGTGGATGGTGTCTCTTTTCCCTCTTGTAGCCTCCAAGTTTGCAGTGAACTGGCCAGCCAGGCTCGTCCACTTCAGGGCACCTCCTGATGTTAGGGGAGCTGCTGGTTTACAATTATTTTTGCAGCAGTTCTAGGCATATCTTGTGTCACTCCATATCTGAAAGTTATCCTGAGCCCAGTAAGCCTAACAAAGCCATTGTGGCTGTGTATCCTTGGCGAGGTTGACATGATGACAAGACAACAGTTACTAATCCTTTAAGCTTACACAGAAGGAATGGTGTGTGGTTCCTGACTGGGAAAGCAAAGGAGAGCTTCCAGTAGTTCCATGCTGGCTGAGGAGCAGAGAGTGCTCTTGTCAAGTACTAACTGCTGAGTGTAGGGTTGCAGCCACATATCTAACTCGTGCAAGCCCGTTGCTGAACATGTGAACCCTTGGGCTGCATAATAAGCTTTTAATGTCTATGAGCACAGGAGTTATTATATATTCCTTCCACTTGTTGAAAACCTGTACAATCTTCTAGGCAGAGACATAGATAGCCAGACTGTGTGTCTTCAGATAGGCTCATTTGGGTGTAATATTTTATTATATGCTGTACCATGCACTTGAGTTTTTTACAGTGTAGGCTGCTGCACCATAGTATTCAAGGGTCGGTATGTTAATATGTGCTAGTGAATGGGAAATTTTTGGGATAGTTCACGGAAATGACGAGAAGGGAGGAAAAACAACGTGTGTTCTGTACTGGTGAGTGAGATGATCCAGGTGAGACAGACTTACATTAGAGGAGTGAGGTCTATGATGTTCTATAAGTGTAGTTCTTTATATGAACCTTTAATTCCCCTTCTCTCCCAAGATCAGTTCAAGAGCTTGCCTTGCTTTCCTACCTGAGAACATCAGTGTGCTTCCTGGTATCACTCACTTCATTACTCTTTTGGCGGAGGTGATAGCTGAGATTACAGCAGGTGTTAGGAGTTCTTCTTTATTGAGCCTGTAGTTGTTAGGTTGTAATAACAAGAATAGCTTGCTTTGTGCGGGGGGGTGTAATCATGTTTTCTCTCCAGTCTCGGGGAAAGCACAGTATCTAGCAGCTGCTTCTCTGATGTGAGAGGGTCTGTCTTTTTTTTCAGATTTTTACTTTCCCAAACATAAGTGCAGTTTTTCCATGAAATCTCAGGACCAAAGTTCTGAAATGGCACTGCCACCATGCTCTTTGCCGTGCTTGCAATGATTCTGACTTCAATAAATGACATCATCTGACATAAAAGTTTGCAGTACATAGTAAGGGGACACTGGGCAGAGAACATGGGAACAGACACTGCATCAGGCCAAAAAGTCGGCGTAGCTCGGAAGCCTGGCTGACAGGTGAAGAGAGGTGATGTGTGTCTGCCCTCGTGTCTCTGGGAGAGGAGTGAACCCAAGTTTCAGGATTTATTACTTTGTAGGTGAACAAATTGGCTAGATCACGTCTGTGAATCTGTGACTGAATGTTATGGAGAATGTTGTGTATGTGCTAGTACTTTTTTTACTTTTGTTTTTGTTTTTTTTTCCTTCATTCTCTAAGTGCTCCAAATTCACTTTTAAAATCTGTACTTAGTTACTAGGGGTGTAGGAAATCAAAAGTCTACAGCTTTCTGTGAAAATGCAAAGTATCTGAAGATTTTTATTTTTTAGTGTGTTTGGAATGAACACTTGAAAAAGGGTTAAACAGCAGCCAAAACAATTCATTGCAAGATCTTCAAAGCAAATCAGATTTTTTAATTATATCAAATTAAGGTTATTAAAAGTTAAGTTCTGAACTGAGAGCATTTTCCAATGAAAGGTGCTGCAACATCATTATTTCTCCCCAAAACACACTTACTGTACATTTCTCAAAGCCATCAGCCTTGATTGAAAGCTAATGAAAAAGCTGTCCTGCGTCAGTTTATTCCTTGTATCCATTAAGAATAATTACGGCTGAACAATTTTTGATGCCTGTAACCTTCGCAAGTGTTGCTAATGGCATTATAAATTGCTCCTTGTCCAATGACTACAGTCTGAAGCTTAATTCAAAAGCGCTCTGTCAACAGGGCTGATTTGTGTGGTTAATGAGTGCGTTTAAAACAACAGCCTCGGCTCATGCATCCTAATGTCGATAAGAGGATGTGGTTCAATAAAGAGGCTTGTCCGTAATAATTAGCAACGACAAATGCTCTGGATTAGACCGATCGCAGCATTAATGACTCTGCTTTCAGCCCGTTACATAAAAAAAGTTTCCAGCTCTAACTTTTCTGGGCTTAGATTTAACTTTTAAGGAATGGTCTTCTATCAGCCAAGGGTGCAGCTCACTAAACATCAGTCTTTAATGCATGCTGTGTCAGTAGAGTCACTGGGCAGTCCAGGGCCTCGGTAAGGACTCTTATGGACTAAGTTAGATTATTTGGAAAACATTTTTTTTCCACGATTATCTGTCAAATAGTGGGACAAATCTACCTTCCACCATGTTTAGGATAGGAGCGTTGCAATGTTACTCTTAGACATGATAGTATTCACATGGCTTTCCGTGTACAGACTGTTCTGCAGTTTGATTTTGCCTTTAAGATACAGGAAATTGGTGTGGGATTTAAAAATAATACATTTAGGCTTTTGGCATAGAAAAATACATCACAAGTGAATCCATGAGGTACAGCTTAAACACTGCCAGTAATTCATAGGAAAAAGCTCCTTTTAAACATAAGACTTGGCGCAGGTCACCTATCCATTCCTGCATTTGGTAAGCCAGTTACTAGTGCTGCCATCTCAGTCTGTGTATCACCTTCAGCTCTTGGCATGCAGATTTGAAGAATCTGGGAACAAAAAGCAAAAGTGCAGGATGTAGAATGTTTTCCCACTTTTACTCCCTCCTTTCCTCTCATCTCTCTTTTTTTCGTGTGTACTAGGTTTGATAATTCATGAATGATGAAAGCTGAGACCTTTTTGTGGTATTACTGAGAAATAGATTGAGACAGTGTATCTTTTCTGTGCTGAAGAAGTCAGAAAATGCTAAGATTTGGACAGTTGTGTCCTTCTTGAATGTGTCATCCAGATAACTTTCTAGCTATCTGTGAAATTAACTTCAGAATAAAGTACCAGAACTTCATTGTGGCTGCATGGATGCAGTGAAAAAACAGCTTTTGAAATATGAGTCAGCTGAAAGCTAAACTTCTATGAATGGCCCTGAAGAAATTAGCTTTTGACAACCTACAGGAAGCTTTCACAAAATATAAAATAATGTATTATAGGATAAATACTAAATTAAAACTTTTTTTAAATTATTATTCTTGTGTATCAGAGCAGTACAATGTGCATTATTTTAATTGTAGCTTGCTCAGTGCAGACTCTGTTACCCATGATGTGAGGTGTCACAGAAAATCAGACAGGAGGAATAATCTGATGGGGTTTTTTGTTTGTTTGGTTGTTTTGGTTCTGTTTTTTTGTTTCTTCTCTTTTTATTATTGTCTGGAGTACAGTAGTCGCTCTGGAGTTTGTTAACAGAGTTGGAGGATCTTTCAGTTAGTGCATAGAGTTACTGTGTTAGAATTTAGGGTCTATTGAAAAAAATTTGTAATCTCGAGTCAAAATAGATAAATTCAACTTAAAATAGATAAAGTCTGGTATTTTTCGATGTAATTCTCGAATGGAAACTGTTCCCAAAAAGAGCTGTTTACAGGAAGGAATTTACTTATTGAGAAACAGCCTAAATCCCAAACTGACATGAAAAATCAGCTAATTTGAATAATCAGCTGAGAGTGCAGGCATAGTCCAGTGTTAAATACCATGGAATAAACTGTTACCTCAGATTGTTTCCTTCTCCTCACCGATTGTGTAACAAACTGTGGAACAACTTTGAGATCCAGTCTCAACTGTGGCAGTTTTCTCTGGAAGTTACAAATATTTAATGGACTCTGAAGTGCTATGAATATTTTGGAATAGTAGTTCTGTGATGAAAAAATGCAGATGCTGTCAGGCGGGAGTGCTCTGACATCCCAACTACTCCTTACCCTTCTGTAACATACAGTGCACGCAAAGGGGCTCCTACCCTGCCCTTTCTCAGAAATCATGTGCGTGCAAAAAAGATTAATTCCATTTACTTCCTTTAAAACCAAGATTTTAAGAGCAACCTTCATATGTTAATTTGGTTTGAGTGACTATTTACTGTGGTTTTAATGATACTTACAAATGGGAACAATTACCAGATATTTTGCTTGTTGCTGTTTTGGTTTGATGTTGACCACGGTCAGACAAGCTCCACAGGGCTTTTGAGGGGCTCTCCTTGAGACCTATGAGGAGTATAAGGGAGGAGACATGTGCTTGAGTTTGGACAAAGGCTGATTCATATATTATTCATGTCAGGTAGGTGGGCTTTTTTTAATATTGTAAGAAGGAGAGACACATTCTTTTAAAGGTGCAACTGCAAATGCTGCAGGAAATGCCTGGAAGATCCCGCTGCAAAAAAAAGGGGCAGGAACGTCTGGCCTTGGCACTGTGGAACCGTGAGCAGGGATGGAAGTGGCTGCTGCCGAGGAGAGTGGGGACGGAGGGTGACGGTGAACCGCCTCGGCCGGCGCATGGCACTCTGCAGTCAGACCTTCAAAATATCGTTATTGGCACTTGCTCGTTATTTTTTTGCTTGCTTGTTTTTTCTTCCCTTGGCAAAAATGCCAACTAACTAAAGGGTTGTTTTAAAAGAATAGTTTTGTGCCTATAAAGTCATTTTGACATGATTAACTGAGCATCACAGCGAGTAACCCTTTCATTTGGTCGCCTCTTCTCAAAGTTAGCGCTTCGGAGCGGTGTGCTGTGGCTAATACTGTACAAATTGCTGGAATGGGCAGTTAAACGTTGAGGTCAGAGGTTAAATGAACATGGTTGTTTATGAGGACACAGCCCGAATCCATTTGCATTTTAATATTCTTTCTGTGAGATGAAAAACCATTTTGAGGACAGCTTGTTTGGAAATCCCATTAACAGGTTATTTATGGGACTCATGACTGCGTGACCCTTAGCCTTGTTTTGTTAAACATGAACTAGACATGAATCAGATGGGCGGCTGGGCTGCGGCTATTGTTTTCCATAGCATTAAATGTCATTGAATTCAATTATTCTGAATCTGACACTTTCTAAGTTATTACCCTCATAATGCTCAATTTTCCTTTTTCCTTTGTCAACCTTATTATTTCTATCTGCTTTAAGAAGCAGAGACACTCTAAAAAGGCCATTTCCTCTCTTATCACTGATCTAGGTGAGAATGGAGAGCTTATCTACACAGCTCTTAAATAAATAATTGGGAAGACACAGTTTGAAGAAATTAGAAGATTCCAGCTACTGTCACGGTGCATTTTAAGGAATACAGAAGCCTAAAAATTCTGTCAGGATAGTAAAATTAGCCATGTAAAGGTCAGGTACTGAATGTTGGAAAGGGAGGGCTTTTAACCCTTTTTGGCAGAGAGCATAAAATGATGAGTGATAAATCAGACTAAGATGATGATATTGCTATCAATCAAAATGTGAAAAAACCTTCATAATTCCAAATTATAAGTTTTATGAAACAAGTTTAGTTTTTGTGCCATTGAACACAAATCTGTAATTGAGAGGAGGTAGCGTACTGGATGACAGACTGCAGCAGAAATTAATGAAAAAACATTGATGCTTCTAACATGAGAGTTGTGTAGGTGAGAGCAACATTATCTCTGGTAAAGGCCATGGTAAATCCTAGTAATCAATATTTCCTATCTTACATATTTTTCTCTTGGCATTTGATCTCTTACTGATCCAGTCTTTATGGTACTAATCAAATATTGAGAGGACTTCCAGCTTTTTGAAGGCAAAAATCGCACCTACAGAGTCCCCCACCTGCAAGCAGGTAACTTCAATTCAGCCCAATGCATCTTTTGGCCAAAAAGAGCTTCTGTGCATATGAGCTGGGAGCTGGAGTAGGGCTATGCAGATTCAGATTTTTATATATATGCATATATGTATATATTTACAGTGAGGACTATCTGTTTTTTCTGAAAAATTGACTGAGAATAGGCGCTACCCTCTCAGAAGGATCCCTTGCTGTTGTGTGTGCACGCTGTGTTCTGCATGCTGGAAGTACGGTGTTTCTGCATGTATTTGCATTCTTCTCTCCCTCCCTCTTTTCTTTTTTCCCTTCCTTTCTTTTCCAAGGTTAAAATAGATTTCCAGTATGAATTGGCCATCAATGAAATTCTTTAGTGGTTAATTTATTATTAATAGAAACTGGTGGGTTTTTTCTGAAAAAAACCACCCTAACAATACATCTTTAGAACAAGTTCGCAAGTGTCATGATTTTTCTACTAATTTATACTACATACTCCCCTTTTTAAATGTTAAATTACCTCATTGTATCTCTGAATATCATATATACTTGGGCCTGAAATTAAGATTGCTGTATAGTTGTCAAAATGACCACAATTTGCTCTATGAAATGTCCTGATTGCATGTGTAATTCAAAGCAATCCTAATCTCTGTATAAACCAGTACAGACTGCTCGGGGGCAGAGTTTATGTATGCTGATTGGGCCTTCGCTTGAGCTGATAGTGAATACACCTGCGTGTTGAAAAAGATGCATTACGGATTTTCAAACTCCTAAATGCTAAAGAGAAATGAGAAAGAAAGAGACGAAAAACTGTTCTGCTGCAGTAAAAGGCTCAGTTTTTCGTAGAGGTGTTTGTTCCAAGCTCAGTGGAAAGTTGCCTTGCTATTACCTCTGAAGTGAATACATTCATGTCCCAGAAATTGTACTGCAAATAAGACTCTTGGTTTGTCCCATCTCTTTCTGAGTCGTGTGATTCCAACAACAAAGATGAATCGTATTAGGAAAACCCCTTTATTGAAAGTAGCCACATCCTAAAACTGTAATATTCTCGTCTTTCTAAGAAGTACTTACTATTAAGGTATTTTAGATATTTAGTTGGAAGCTGCTGGTTGTTGAGGAAAGTTGCTGTAAGTCTTCTGAAATACTGCATAAATCTGTGGACACTTTCTGGAGGACCCCAGGCTTTCCTAAACACTTGAATGGGGTTAATTCTTCTGTATACGTCATTTGGTAACAAACCTGTTCTATTTAATATTCTATATGTAATAATTAAGGCAGATGTAAAGCAATACAGAGTAGCTTCTATGCTGTAAACAAAATACTTTTAATTCTGAAAACTGTTTCAGAAAGGCACATATGAGCATGCACCAGAATGGAACAGTTTATGCAAATGCATACAGATTCCATAGTGTGAGGCCTTGTATGTTTTGTAACAAAGACTGTGTAAATTAGGGAAAATTCCTACATAAACTGCATTTCTTGGTTAGTTATGTATTATTTTAAAGATCTGAATTCTGCCATTGTAGGCAAAAATTACTGTTCTCTATTTAGTGTCAATCCTGGTTACTTTTGAAAATGAAAAAATACATGACTGAGTCATTTACTCAAAGAATTTAGGCTTTTCTTCTGTCTGCATCATACCTATGAGCAGATAGTGATTTACTCAAAATGACACATAAGTAACACTCTTCCTTGAAAATATTGTGCTAATATTTTTATCAACCTTAAGAATGAACCATCAGGTTTGACCTGTGAAGTTTAGCTGTGACTGAAATTATTACGTGTCACAAAATTATTGCTGTGTTTTACTGAATAAGCACAAATTAATTCCCTCGTTAGTGAAAGGTAGGATTTACAGTGTTGTCACGCCAATAATCCTTAGAAGTTTCTTCAGTTAAAACTTCCAAAGATGAGTATGAGTCTTTCTAACAGTGGTGTCCTGCATGAGGAGGTTGTAATCCACAGCACAGAAGTGGCCGATAGCAAGGGCCAAGTGGAGGCAGCTCCTGCGAGCCCCGCGTCTCCGTGTTTCCCGTCCGGCCCTGCCGGGCACCTCTCGGGACAGGCTCCGCTTTTCCGAAGCATTTGTATCACCACAAGAAATTCCCCCTACGTGTAGATGTCTGAATGATGTGCTTTGTCACCGTCATTGCTGCATAAGGCGCCCTTTAGAGATTGCAGCTGCCAAAAAAGTATATTATTCAAGACAGCAGTACCAAAATAATCAATGCAAATTGAGCTCATAAACCCCTCACAGTCCCGAACCTCTTGCTGATTAGTGTTTGAAGATTCCTGTGCAGATCTGCTGCCAGCTGTGGTTCTGTTCTACTGAGAGCTTGTTCTTCACCTTTTACTCAAAGAAGATCCCAACAAAGCATTTTAAAGGATATTGTCAGCTTTGCTGCTCGTTTTCTTCTTTTTCATGTTCTGGTTTTACGCCTCTTTGGCATTGTGTGGCGAGAAACCAAGGCAAATATGACTAATGAGAAATACACGGAGTATTTCCAAACGAAGCCTTTAAGCCCATGAGTTTCCATGCGTTCTTTTACATCATCTGGGCTCTTACTAGAATATGGCTCTGAAGTATTAAAGTGAATATGTATTAATATTTCCTAATGTTTGGAGATCAAAAATGACCGTAAATACATACATCAACTCTAAATCATCATAATCATAGTCTGCTCAGTATTGATAACAATTTTGATATGTTGTTATGGAAGAAGCATTTTATTTTCCTTCATTAAGCCTGCTTAAGATATTTTTTATTAGCTTTTGAGTTTGGTTCATTGGACATATCAAATGAAGAGTTTGGTCAACTGTCTGAACAGAAGCTGGAATGCAACAAGACAATGTTTTTCCAGAGAGAGCTTTTTAATTACTTGTTGGAAATTTTACATTTCATCCTCGAGCTTCTGAAAGTTCACAGAAGATTATTCCCAGTTCCCTCACCTTCAGTCAGATGGTGGGAGTTTCTGGTTGAATATATGTGTTATAACAGTAAGTAAATTCTGACATTTTATTTTTACTCCTGAACAAAAACATTCATCGTGTTGGTGAAAATAAGCAATCACATTCTATTTAACAGCAAAAAAGAATTGTACATACTACCCTGCAGGAGCTGAGGAATCTATTTTCATTATAACAAACATTGATTTTGCATTAAAAATTCTCATTATTTGAGATAATGACTGTTGGGCTTCTTAGTTATTATTCTGGTTCCTAAATCATTTAAACCATAATACTTAAAGAGCAAATGGGAATGGAAAAGATCCCAAACTGTTTTAAAATCAACTCCCATTTTGTCTTTAGTTAAAAAATTGCAATCATCTTTGAGGCAGATACATATTATCAGGAAATTACTTATTTTGAGCTCATTTGAATGGCATCTGTATTTTTGCCTATAGAAACCTCACTGAACCTGGATGTATTGATTTTTGGATTAATATTAGTAGAATTAATATGTGGGCTCCTGGGGGCCTCGTTCATCAGCCCATCATTCCAGTTTCTGGGCAGAGTGATTCCGGCAGCAGGGAGTCAGGGAAGAAGCCAACCCTGCGTTTCTTACAGCGAGAAAAGGCGAGACAAATCTCTGCAGCATGTGCGTGTGTAAAGATGCGCATTACACATGCTCTCTCTCTCAAATAATTCTGATCATGGACGTGTTGAGGAGGGGGTCTTGTTTGTTTGGTTTTTCATTGATAGAATGCTGCTTTGAATAATTCCGAGGTTTGTTTTTTCTAATGGGCCCGAGAGGAAGTCGTCCCTCCTGTGCTCCCCCTTCCCCCAGCGCCGTGGCTGCCTGGGCGCTAATGAATTCATTCCGAATAACGTTGGGGGCGAGCTGGATGTACCTTCCCACCAACAGCACTATGAATTATTGACGGGAGAGATGCTCCCTAGTGTATACTTTTCCAAGGTTATACTCTCTGATATTAGATATTTATTCGGCATAAGGTAGGGATAAGAACCTCATTGCCACATTATGTCTGACACAATCAAGTTTTGGGGAATTTCAACAACATTAGAAGATTTGTATAATGTATTCTTTTAGAGGCAGAGGCTCGGCTTTAAACAAAGCATAATCCCTACTGCATATCATTTCCAACCTAATGCAAGGAGAAGAAGCGGGACCATAATGCTATCTGCATCATTTTCCTTTTGTGTTCAGTTGCAAGGACTATTCACCTA
Source organism: Calidris pygmaea (assembly GCA_003697955.1). Classification (NCBI taxonomy): domain Eukaryota; kingdom Metazoa; phylum Chordata; class Aves; order Charadriiformes; family Scolopacidae; genus Calidris; species Calidris pygmaea. Next base: position 959,625 of record QJSC01002227.1, on the reverse strand, counting down.
ATATTCAAAATCCATGTATTCGTTAAATGGAACAGAATGATGGAAAAAGTAAAGAGAGTAAGAAAATAATGAAATAGATTTCCATGAAAGTGGCATAAATTTGAGTTATTGCATCTAGATCTATGATAAAGTATTTGGAAATAATTAAATAGTTGATATCTGCTACCTTTTCCAGTGCTTGAACACTGCCATTTTAGTATTTTTGATTCTAACATTATTCCTAATTTCTTTGAATCAAATATTGTTTATTTTTTTATTTCTGGTATCTGTAACAAAAGGACCTCGTGAGCACTCCGTTCTTTGTGTCACCCAGTCTCTTCTTGTCAGCCGCTTTGTTAGCCTTAGCCTCTAGGGTTTATATCCTGGCCAGGGGACCTTTTGTACTTCTTATGTTATACTCTTAGACAATAGGGAAAAAAATAAATCTTTTGTGACAAGTTTATTTAAAGGGACACTATCACATTAAATAAGCATATAACTATACCCACAAGTAATATTATTACTCTTGAAATTCTGGAAAAAAAGGTTTTTTCTTGGTACCATTAGTTAACACCCTCATCAACTTGCAATGCAGTAATTGTGAGAATCACGTCATTTTTCACACTTCAGGCTGTTCTTTACACAGCACTTTTCAAAAGCTAGGAAAACAAGTCAGTTATTTCACCGTTTATTTTTAGTCAGCATTCAGGTTCTGAATATTGTGGGCTGCCCCAGTGGGAGACTGGGATGCAAATATTGTAAGGGAGCATTTGGTCTTAAAACAGACAGTTCTATTTCTAGTCAATTGTTTATGGCAAGAGGCCAAAAAAGCATATTTAGTAATGATGGGTGCTGTAGGTTAAAGAACATAAACAAAACTGAACATTTTAATGAGATTAAGGTAGTCTTTTTTTCAGGAGAAATTCTGTTAAAATATGAAGTCCTCAGATCTCTCTGGTTCTTCCTCTCCTTTTTATTTTATGCAACTTTATAAATTCACTTAATGTAATTATCTTTGGTGAATAATTTAGTGGATTTTAGTGTGATAATAGAAGTGGTTTTATAGTCACTCTCATGTCTAAGTAATTTCTTAGTAATTCCAGCTATTTGTTTATGAAATTCTTAGTGAGAGAGATACCAAGATCTCCTGATAAAGACTGAAGAAAACAACAGTTACACATTTAGAAAACATGCTGATAGATAAAATACTGCTTAATTTGTTAACTGGCTATTTAAACTGTATCAGTAAATGAGGTTTTGGTAATGCTTCTGTAGCTACACACACTGTCACATGCTGGCACACGTACGTGCATTGATTTCATGCACGCTTTTCAATCGGCATATGAGTGCCAGGGAAATCCTCTGGAATAGCAAGAGAAGCGATGACAGTGGAGCTGCCAGATTTTTGCACTGCCAAATCCATCTGTGCGATCGTCATCGTCACCATCGTTGTGGGCAGTAATTAGTTCTGGGCTGTGAGGCTGCAGCTCTTCTGCGTCTCAGTTGCTTATATGGGGATTTCTCTGTTCTGTTGCTGTGCTTTCTGCTTCTCTGTGAATCTGTCTCTATATTAATTAATTACAGTGAGGGTCTTGTTTGGGGTTAGGGTTCTTTGTTTTGTTTTGTAATACTGTTTTGTTTCGTTGAAGGGAGAGGACTTGAGAGCTAATTGGATCTTAATGAATGGAAGAGGATAAAATACCTTACTAAGGGGAAAAAAAAAAGTTTGCTATTTGAAGTCCACTTTCTCTAGTGATTCTGGGGTGTTTTTTCTGTAGGTTTTCCCTGGGGTGTATTCTAGGATATCATGAAGTTGTTATATTGAACTGACACATACATTGCCCATTTGAAGCTTGGATCCCATTGTGATGGAAGTTTTACCAAGGTATTACAACCACTTGTGCAGTTGTAACTTCATCGTTTTCTGGTGCCCTGGACATCTGCAGTAGATGCATCCACAGATTTCTGGTACAAGAACTGTATCAGAGCCAGAAGTGATACAAGAACTGAATCAGAGCCAGCCTTATCTTAGCATAAGCTTACACCTTGAGACAATTTTTAGGAGCTTCCCATAAAGCATTAGCACATTGATTTAATTGTCTTTAGCCTACCTGTTCCTCATGTGTGTTTTCTAAATATTTTTGAATTTCCTACTCTTCCAATATCCTAGGAAATTCTTGCTTGTCAACGGCACATTCATTACTATGCAGTTTGTCAGCACAAGACCTATTAATTGCTTTCAATGCAACTTACAAATGCTATTAAAAATTCCCACTAAAGGGTCTTTATTAAATATTTGTTTCCCCAATTCACTCTTCAGACAGTAAAAATTCCCTTGTGCTGCAAGTGTTATTTGTTCAAGATATGCCACTAACCAGACAACTATTTTACTCCTGTTCTCTTTGCACTAAGAATAAATTTGATTATTTTAACAAAGGTCTTTGAGATCTGCAGGAAGGAAGCAAAAGCACTGTGCCACTGCCAGGAGTCTCATCCTCACAACAAAATTCCTTGCCAAACAAGAGTAATTCAAACTGTAATTGAGTTGCAGTTCAGAGAAGGTGCTTGCTTCTTGAACTTGGACATCCATAGTTAGCAGGAATAAATAGTTAAAAAAACCAACGCTGCAGAACAGCAGTAACACTGCTCACATGGTGGTTGACTTTCTTATTTCTACAAGTATTGTTTATAAAGCCTTTCAGAGAGGCACTTAAGCCTAAATATTAACTTTATGTCTATGCACCACAGTGTGGTGTTCTAGGACCTGCTGGACTTGAACATACTGCATTGCAATTCCACTAACGTGTACTGATAATTAGTAAAGACAATATTCTGTGTGCTTACAGTAACACTTTCACCTGAAGATCTCTAAACACCTTCCAGACTTGGGAAACTCTTTCTGTCTCTTCACAGCTGAGGAAACAGAAACACAAAGGACACCTGAGATTCTACAGTGGGATAGTGGTAGATGCAAGATCTCTGTTTCTGACACCAAAATATCCTTTCGTAGTCACTGGATAATGTTGCTGTAGTAGTGATTGCTCGTCACATTCTTTGTGCCACATTTGCAAAAAGTGTGGTTTTTTCCAACTCTTTGACCTATACAAAGTCAAGAAGCTGTCCTCAAGCAACATGTTTTTTTTTCCTCTAGCACCGTGACTTTTTGGGCTTTGTGACATACCATTTGTTTTTCACCAGTACCGTGCATACTGACTTTTCAGGTTAAATATTTGAGTCACCACTTGCAACACATAAGTATGCCACCAGGAGACCTCCCTGCCATTAGACCAGCAGCTGCTTGCAAAGTAGGAGAAAAATATAACTTCATCTATCAGAATCTTCTTCCCAGCCTACTCCAATGACAAGAGATATGTAAATGATTTGTAAGAGAAAAGTTAAAAGGAGCTATAGGTGGAAGCAGAGGACACTTTGAATGATGTCCCCCTAAATGTAATATCCAGCGTTGGCTTAATGGTCTTCCTGCGAGCAGTGCCACGAAAGAGGTGTGTATTGTGGGAAAATATATTAAAAATGGAAAGACATCTCTGTTGAAATCACTTGGAGTGAGAAAGTGTCCATCTGAATTAAGTGACTTTGCCACCCTCGTGGTGTGAAATGGGCCTGTGCTGGGTTAGTCAGCGTAACATGAGTCCCGGGCCATGGACACCATCCGTTCATCAGCGGGTACTGCCTGCCTGGCTCTGTAATCCAAGTGCTTTCACACAGAAGTTACTTCAGTGTTACCTACAGAAACAAGTCAGAACTCCAGACAGGCGGAAATATTTGTGTTGGTGAGGGGACAGGGGCTTTTATTTATTTCACTTCCAGGAAAACAGCAAGAAGTGAAAAATTGCCCCAAGAACTACTGAAACAATTCTGTATATTGCAGTAGTTTAAACCCGCGTGAGAGAGAAACAGAGAGGCTGGTGGCAGCAGGGAACACCTGGCAAAACTAGCCCAAGGTGGCTGCTGCTGAGTCCAGTCATGTTCCAGGGCTGAAAGCAAGTGGGAAGTTAATAAATCACTTCTTAAGCTCTCAGTAATCAGCAGCTGATGATATTTTTCTGGTCTTGGGGAAAAGACGCTCTCTAGTTGAAGAGAAAATGTGGGACGGGAACAGGGGTCTTGCAGGAGAGTGGGACAGTGTCTGCAGAGGGTCTGTCACCGGAGCGGTCCCTCTGCCAGGGATTCTCCGTGGCTGCTCTCAGCCGGCAGGAGCTCCTCTTCCTTTTCGGCAGCAGGAATGCCCCGTCTTCCATTCCCACCGCTTCGTCTTCCATTCCCACCGCTTCGTTTGTGCCCGTCTCGAGGGAGGGAGGAGGCACGGGGTAGCAGCCACCTATTAAAGCTTCCAGGAAATAGATGTCCAAAGATAAATGGGTATAAACTAGGCATGAGTAAGATACAGTCCTGAGTAAGTATCTCTGTGTTGTAGCCTGCTTAACAGTACTTTCACATTTTCATGCATATATTTGTGGTTTGTATTAAAAAAGAGGACCGATGGCATTTTTGTAAGTCACTTATTTTAAAATTCATTGATGTGGTATGAGCTGAATAGGATAGGCCGGCTGTAGAGAAGGACTCGGAGCATCAGAGCATGTTTCTGGTCTTACATCAATAAAAAATGCGTACATATTGAGCATTAGGAACAAGTGTGTTTTTAAATGTGTATTTTCCACATATATCACAACACAAAGGTTATTTCAGTGTAACTTTGCAGAATGCTGTTCTCCATGGAAACATTTATTAATTTTTTTTTTTTTTAGGGGGGTGGGAGTGGGTAGGGAGGAACCATATAAAAGAATTCGGATTTATCATGTCTTTTTTTTTTCAGTTTGTAACTGATCTCTTGTTTCTGGAGAGTGTTGTGTTTGTCCTATGTGTAGTTCGGAGGAATTAGGCTGGGCTCTAATTTACACTTGTTTAACTACAGATGCATCCCCACTGCTATTTGTTTATCTCACATTTATTACACTCTTCCAAATTCAAGTTAAGCACTCAAGGGCTTTTTCTAGTAACACTAATGGAGGAGAATAGATGCATTATATGTGAATAATGTATTATGATGATACAATTTGGGTCTCTTAGCTCTAACCGAGACCAGTCCTGCCTTACATTATTTATAATTTACACACACCTTCCTGAACATTTTTATGTAAATATTTAATATAGAAAGTGAGTTAACTCTTTCGTTTGGGAGGTTTCCACTCAAAAACCAGGAGAGAATATAAGAGGGCACGCAAACACCTCACCCAAAGTAGGCAGATGGCCAGTCTTGTTTATTTACAGAAATTAAGAGAGAAACATGAGACATGTACAGAGGAAAAACGTATGCTGGCATAGCACCAAATCTTTTTTACCTTTCTCCTTCCCACCTACTCTTATTAAATTGAATTAATGTTGACTGCAGGCAGTGTATTTGTGGATGCTTGGTTGGTAGCATTTGCAACCAGCAAATGTGTTTTTGTTCTTTACTGTTTTCAAACACATTTTGTCTTTTGGTATTTTGCTTATTTTGTACCAATATATCCATGTGAGAAATGCAGCAGGGTGGCCCTCCAGACAAGTCAGCAGACTCCTTTTCTTGCAGCCTCTCTAATGACTGAATTTACCAACAGAAACAATTAGGCATTTCTTGGTGATAAGAAAGGGAGGAGTGTGTCCACAAAAGAGGAAGTTAACTGAAATTGCAGGAGTGAGATAACCGAAAAATAGGGGGAGTAACTGAAAATGCAAAAATTAGACAATTGAAAAACTGCAAAATTTAAACTTTTATGTAATAAGCGGATTGAGAAGTCTGTACCTTCCAAGTACCTCAGCCAATGGGGAAAGGAAGAGGGTTACATCAGCCGGGGAATTAGGATAAAACGGAGGCTGCATCCTCTGGCAATTTGAGAGTCCCCACAGGGGTATGCCCCAGTGGACTCTCCCTTTATTCGAATGATGACATGCATATTGTTCAGGTAGTACCTTGAAATTATTACCGAGCAAGTTTCGTCTTTTCATCCTCAAAACATGCTACGAGCAGTATTAAATCATGAGAGGCTGCCGCACATTCCTCTCGTTATTTAGTATAGACCCTTGTGGCTCTGTGGCCCCAGGTTCTACGGTGCAAAGGCTGCTGCACAGGCAGGGTCCGTCTAAGCTGGTGTCTGCTTTTGGCATGGGCAGCAGACAGATGCCAGGGAAATGTATTAGGAGCAGGATAGAGCTGGCCAAGGCTGCCCTGCCTGGACAAAGCCCCGAGCAACACAGTCCCACCCTGAAATGACCCTACTTCGGGCAGAATTGGGACCAGGTGACCCATAGAGCTCCTCTCCATCCGAAGTGATTGTATGATTTTAACTGTAAAGCAGTCTTTTCCCTCTTTTAAACTCTTGTTCAGGGGATTCTCTAGCATCAACTTGTATGTGGAAAATAGTATGAGTTTGTCTAATCCCTTCTTAGTAGCTCCTCATAATTACTGCCTCTATGACAGAAGCAGCAATGAATTTCACAAAGTAATTCTATGCTGCAGGAAAAAAACGATTCTTTCCTTCTCACAAATGCTCTCCCTGACCATTTTTGGAATGGTAGGGGGGAAGACACCTAGCTTTTGTGTTGGGCTAATGGTAAATAATCATTCATTTTCCCCAAACTGCTTTATGGACTCCTACCATTGTCCTCAGTTGCTTATTTCTGCAAGCTAAGCATACTAATCTATTTAATCTCATAAAGAAGGGAGGTATTATTCCATATCACTTGAACATCTTGGTCCCTTTGTTGTGCTTCTCTAGGTTTACTCTGTCCTTTTAGTGAGGGGGTGATGTATAAAGCAGCGTAATGAGGTGGATGTGTTTTGTTTTGCTCTTTTTGTTAAAAGAAGGTATCGTCATCCACTGAAAGTCAGCAGCAATGTGAATCTTTATTAAACTATTTTTCCCACTGTCAGAGGGGTCTGTCAAGTTTTAAGAGCTCAGCTTCGAGTAACCTCGAATGCAGTTTGCATCTACTCTCATATTTTGCTGCTCATGCAGCATTTGAAACCTCTATGAACTTCATACTTTTTAGATTAGTTTTTCTCTTACTCTTTTAGGCTGCTTTGTGATGCATGATTACACAAAGCCTGACTCTAAAATGATGAGGATAAAGTGTCCCATTTTTAGATATCCTCAGGCATAAACACTGGCACCAAGAAACACAAGAATGGTGAAGAGTGTGTTTTTGCAATATTATGTATTTTTGTGCACAGGATTGTTGAAATGCTACAGCTCATTTCACATGCATAAAAACCCAAACAAACTTGTTCCTCGTAGTAAGACACAAGTTATGTGTGTTATACAGAAGTTGATGGATTATTTAACAGCATGACAACTCAGCTACACTTCGGCGTTGTGCAGGTGATGTCTTGTCACTGCCCTGTGTTGACTCAGGATCTCCAGCTGCATTAAGCCAGGTGAGCATCGCTGACCATCTGCTTCCCTTTCGTTTTGCCCCTGCTTTCGTGGAGACATTGTCACAAACTTAACCTGTAAATACCCGCTACTTCTGAGCTTGGAGCTCAGCACTTGTTTAGAGATAGAATTAACTATCTGTTAATAGGAGCACAAGTCTTCAGTCTTCTGAAGTAAATTGTGTTGTTTGTTATTTTAATTAGAGCTAAAATTTGGTTGTGGCAGAAAGGCAAGGTAGGGCTGGAACGCTAGAGGTTGGCTGATGGGCAGAAGTTTTGCAGGCTGCATTTAGGTTAGCCTGAGACCCTTCACTGCCTTAGTTCTGCTGAATTAAATCCTCGCTTAAAGCCCAGAGATTTGGGCTTTGTATAGGTGAGTTTCAGTGGTGGGGTCTACTATGGGAATTGAGAAGGGAATAAAACATGGGACAATTTTCTGCTTTGTGATGAGGAGAAAAGCTGATGGCAAAGCCCAATGAAGTAAGTGGTTGATGTGAAAACCATCTTTGTGGATATGGTGCGTCTCTGTTGGAAACTAAATATTGATCTACATGCATCTTTAGACAGATCTAGCATGGCTCTTCTGATGTTAGTGCCATGCCTTGTTTTCAGAGATGACAGAGTGATCAAGGAAAACTCTTTTCCTAAACTACCATCTACCTTTACCCACCTTTTACAAGTTCTGGGGATTCTCTTGTTATGGCAGAACATGGCAAAACTGGCATTTCCATCCATTTGGAGAATTGCCTCTGAGGCAGTGAACCTCTTTGAAGGCTGGTGAAGTATTTGTGTGAATAGGCAAGTGAATAGCTTCTGGATCTGCAGTGCTGGTGGTACATGTGCATTCTTCTGGGGCTCTGGGAGATTACTGCTTTTTTCTTCATCCTGCTGCTTTATGTGGAGAGGCACCTTCGAACTGTATCTGTTAGTTTACAAACATATCTTTCAAGTTACGGAAGCAGCACTTAGTTCCTGCAGTTCCCCCTGTTCCGTTACTGACATACACGTGCTGTCAGAATAGTGTCCTGTCAGAATGGTGTTCCACCAGGATGGCAAGGGAATGTGGATTCTCTGATGAGGGACATGAGGAATGAAAAATGAGGGTGGAAATGACCATGGAAAGTTGTACTCCTGCCCCTTGGACAGGAAAGAGAGCAACATAAATTTCCAATATGAGCTTAGTTAAAGTCAAGCAGAGAGATTTGAACACTTCAGGTAGCTTATGTATAAGATAAAACGATATTCGAAAGTGGTTACTTCAGTCTGTCGGTAATAAATTCATGCTACAGAAAATAAGGTACTCCAGCCTTATAGAGAGGGACCTTTGATTAGGGTCTTGTGTATAGGTAGAAGCCAAATAGAAGCGTAGTTTTGCAGCAGACCTTCATTAGCATTGGCTACCCTGGTTCCCCCATACCCACTCCACTTCCCCTTCCCTTAGCCCTGGAGACTTCTGTCCTTTGAGCAGGTAAGGACAAGGCAAGAATACGAGCAATCCTGGACACTCCTCAGTATCCTTCCCTGGGGAAAAATTTTTAAGGGACAACCTCTTCTATTATATTTAGGTCAAGTAATTTATTTATCCAAATCTGATCACTTTTGTCTGCGGATAACACATACATTTTCCGGTGTGTGCAAAGGTACATGTGACAGAGGAGGGTATTTTCAAACTGTAGATCTGTACTGTCTCTTTTCTAGTGCATCTTCTGTTTTAGTAGGAGATGTTGACTCTCTTATCTGGGCTGCTGCTTTTGTTGTATTAAAAAAAAAAAAAAAGATTTTTAATTTTTTTTAAAAAAAGGAAGATTACCTTCAGGTCTTTTGAAAAATATCATGCTATAATTTGAGTCCATGTACCTACAAATTCCCATCAGGCTCCAAGCCAAAGAAATACACAGATGAAATAAACGTATAAAAAGACGGCTGCATTTTGAAATCTAAGAATTGAGTTATATACCTTTTTGACAGCTTCCTGAATCACAGCCCGTATCTAAGATGAGTAAATAGGTATCTGGCCCTTTAACTGGGTTCCATTTCATATAATTAAAGACTCCCAGAATTAAATGGCCTATATGGAAAGTGGCTTTCAGTGGACTAAATGCCTGAAGCAATCTCCTTGCCTGAGCATAGAAGTGACACTGGCTTACGGATCAATATCATCTCTGTTATTAATATCAAAAGCGCATTACTTTGTTTTTGCCTGGCTGCGCTCCAAGCCTTGGGCCCAGCTCGCGTTCAGCCATTTGCCTGGACCATAATTTACTTTCGTGAGTTTTTAAGGTATTGTTTTGTCAGGGCCAATCACCATGAAGTTATAAATGATTCTGAGGACTTGCACTCTCTGTTAGTGGCATATGCGGTGAAATTAATTTTTAAAAGTTTCACGTCAATTACTCCTGTCCTTGAGTTATGCAAGGGGACAAAAGAGCAGAGACTTAAAGACATGAGTGATATCAAACAGATGAGGTAACGACAAACAGAAACAGCAGCTTGGGACCGAATCAGACATTACACTATCTCTAATTGATGCATTGAATTAAACAATGCTAAAGCTAAATAAATATTGACCACTTAGCAAAAGAACCATTGATTTTTATGATGGACAACATTTACATCATATACTGCTCTGGTCTACAGATTTTAGGCTGCCTGCCTGTCAGCTCTGGCACAGATACTCTGCAGGACGGCTCGGGCTGATGCTGGGTCCCTTTCTAGAATTATTGAGGCAAATGTTAACAAATTCCCTCACTTTCTGTTTCCAAAGATAGTTTATTTTTGGTGGGTTAAATTCTTCCAGGTCTTTCTTCTCTGGTATCAGCAGCATTCTGAAGGGGGGCCATGTTCTGCAGGGGTAGATGGAGTTTTGCGGTGAATCACTTGGCGGTGGATGGCTGACGTGGCCATCAAACATCTGCCGCCTCCTTTTGTGGGGAATGGAGGAAGAGCAGATGCTCCGTTCCTGTCGACTGACAGCGGTGTCCCCACATTACGGGGGGCACCCTGTGATGGCAGCAGCTTCCCCTGTACTGGAAAGGACCAAGAGCGTTGGGCATCCTCCAAAGGGATGACCTTTCCAAACGCTCCCTGTAGCTGCTTCGCTCAAGCTGACATGTTAATGCTCACTCTATTAATATTGATTTAATTGCTTAAACATGCCATACTTAAACATGCCGTATCTTAATGATATCATGTCTACCTACTCTGGAAGCAAACTCAGACAACAAAATAATTTGTTTACAGAACAAGAGTTTACATCCCTGTGACTGTTAATGGTAAAGCTGCAAAGCTAAACTGTATTTTTCTTTAAAACAGCTAATTTGTAGTTCTTTGGCATGAAACGTGCTCCTGATTGTGAAACTTAACAAAATGCCAGTGATTAGCATTTCATATTCTCACAGAAAGGGAAAATGTGAGGTCTCCTCCTGGCAATACAAGGATTTCATTAAGAAGGACGGGTCTATGTGCTTAGGAATGCCAGCTTCAGTTACATATAGCTTCCTGTATCCGCATGGACCGCCAAGACACCAGTTAATAGGTCATTGTTTCAATTAGTCCATGATTACTGCTGCTAATCTCTAATTCCTCATTGTTGTGGCTCCTTTTGACTTCACTCCTGTTATTAAGAAGCATTTGGATTTTATTACAATTGACAGGAACTCCAGCCTTCTCCATAGATAAAACACTGCCTGTTGCAAAAGAAATTCAGAAGTAATGAAAAGAGCCTTTTGGGTCTGTTTTTAGGAATTCTTAAAATTACATCATAAACACAATGTAGAATTCAATTAAACTGGAAAATTATAGTGCTCAAGGGGGAGAGACTGGATTTCTTAGAGAGATAAAGCAAAATGTCTTTAATTAGTTTTCAGTTACAAACACAAGTCTAGCTTGGTAAAATGAAAAAAATGAACTAACACAAAATAAGATAAAGGAATTACTGATAATAGCAGGACAGGTAGATGGTGAGGCACCCTTATAGTCCCTCGCCCACACTCAGCTGGGAGATCTGTGCGTTGTGCTGTTTGACCTTGGAAATCTCGGTGCCTCCGTTCCGATGAGCCCGTGGCTGTGCGGATGCTTGTCAGAACCTCAGTTGTTAACGAGCTGTGTGGAGAGAGGCTGGCAGGAGGATGTCTCCGTTGGGGGGACCCTGCTTTCTGGGTGTGCAGGTGACCGGGTTGTGTCCATCAGACAGAGCGTCCCATTGTGAGAAGGGGCTGACCAAAACCCTTCCCGTTTGTGTCAATGTGGCGCTTCATGGTCCTTGCAGCACGTGGGATCTCCAGTGCTGGACGGGCAGCAGGGGAGTCTACATCTGTGTTTAATTCTACTTTTTTGCAGAACTCGGGGTGGGCGAAGAGGAGAGGGACACTGCTGTAGAGTAAGTGCTGAAGCTCAGTGCAGAGTTCACAGTCTTGTTAGAAGGAACACGACCTGCTTCGCATTTTAACGGTAGGGCAGAGAACAATAAGGAGAGTCTGTTTCCCCCTCCCCCTTGCCAGCATGCAGACGCCCCCAGTTACAAACGTGGTAATTTAAAAACATGTAAAAATCATAAATGAGACAGCAGCTGTGTACAGCTTCAGCAAAATGCTAAATTGCTGCATCACTGTGGACTCTAAATGACAATAAACCTTCCACCTCTCATAAATTAAGCAGACTTTCAAAAAAATGATATCTGGAACTGCAACTTTTTATGGATGTTTGGTAACTTTAATCATTTTGCAAAATGTGATTCCTGGTCATAAATTCTCTCCCAAGTACAGATTTAGGGAGAGCTAAAGCACTGCAGTGAGTTGATAGGTAAGTTTTAATCTGACAGTGCCAAAAAGTGTATTAGATTTATCCTGAGGCAGTGGCTGCCCCGTAATTACAACAGGGCAGACTTAACACAAGTTTTGAATGCCAGGAAGGTGACTTAAAGGGTGTGTCACGGGTTCAGGAGATGAACATGGAAATACTCCATACCTGATTTTTAAAAGTGATTCTTGAACCCACCTACTTGTTAAAAAACAGTTCAGTAAAAAGCGAGTCTGTCAGGGAATAGCTGTGACCTTCCAGCATAAGCTCTGGTAACAAATATCTTGTAACTATTCAAGAGAGGTAATACAATCCTGCTTTCTTGCTTTTCTTTTTAATACAAAAATGACATTCCAGTATCCACGTGGCTGTGATTTTTCACTGTGCAGTAGTACTTTTTTTTCCCCCTAGTGTTCAGGTGTCTCAAAAGACTTTACAAATTCAACTTTGTCAGTTGGTAGTTTAATTATCCCTGTTGTAAGGGTGGGCTGTTTGAGACAGACAGTAGTTTGCCCACTAGTGTAGAAAACTCAGGAATGAAATCTGGATTTTCTATCTCTTTTTCCTTTGTGCCAACCGTTGACTAGTTGTTCACTCCAGATATGGAATGTATGGAATTATTACACATCATGGGAAACAGAATAAGGATTAGGAAGTGCGTGCAAAACCTGCTGTTTGGTGTGCCGTTCCTTTGTAAAGCTCTTGATTAGCTGTGGATGGATTGAGAACAAATAATATTGACGGAAATGTATGAGCTCGAATGAAAGGGGGAAAAGATTTGTCTCCATACCCGAATAGGAGCTGATGTCCCTGGTCAGTATTTGTACAAAGTGGAGCCAAGTTATCAGGATGGACCTGAGTAGACGTGAGCGGAGACAGCTTTTCCGGAGTGAGCAGGATAATGAGGAAAAAAGACCCAGTTGTGGAAGGATGCTTGGAGTGCTGTTTGTCAGTGTTGCACACTTGCAAATGAACTGCAAGAACAACGCTTTGTGTTCTGTGCAGGTCGTAGCACTTGGGATCTTACCATGGAAAAAAATGTGAAGGAGAAAGAAAACCCAAAGCTTCCTGATAGGAGCTATTTTGAAAAGCTTAGCAGAAGTCTTTTGCTTTGAAAATATCCAACGGATAAACTACATTAAGTCACATTTTACCTCTTCTTGGAAACTGGGCAGCCATACCTCCGTTAACAGCAGGTATTTAACTTCTTATTAAAGCAAATGGGATGTACTGTAAAGAGGTGAGTAAAATCCCTCCTGGAATGAATTGAGAACTGCAAAATTTTTCAGTTGGCCCTAAGTCGTCCTGTGCAGGATTAGGATGTGAATACCCAGCCATCAAATGCCAAGGGCTGGAGTAGTGTTGCTGGACTGCACTGGACCACTCGTGCCAAATCAACTGGGGATAGCATTTGTGATTAATTTCTTTGTTTGAAACTTGACTGCACTAATTGCAGTTCATCCTCTACAACTGCATTATGAAGAAATATTTTTTTTCAGGACAGAAAATTATTACTTTCTGTAACTGAGTTTAGTTTTCTCTTTATGTGGGGTTTTTTTGCAAAAGCCAAGTATTCAATGGTATCAGAGGGTGGCCTGGCTCACCATGCCTCCCTTCTCTAACTACTAAGTCTGTCTTTTACACTTTAGTAAATAAATATAACGTGGACTGAAAGGCAGTTCATTTTACAAGAAAAGCTTGGGTAGTCAATACAGATGAGAAATGCAAATGAACTAACAATGCTATTCGAACGTCGACTTTTCACATTTATAAAATTTTGTTTTCTGTATTTCAGATTTTTTAAAAAAATTAACTATTAGCTTTTGTTATTTTCGAAGCACTTAGGAACATTTTCATACTGCATTTTCATAGTAGGGGGTTAATAGCATCGCTGAATCCAGTTTGTTGTCAGTGTTGCAAACTCGCCTGGGGAGAGGAGTCTCTTACCAAGACGACACGCAGAGGGAGACTCGTAGAGCTTTTTCCAGCATCACTTCTATATTTAGACTAAGACTTTTTTGTTTAGTTTTATCACTGTGTGGGTATGGATCATGTTAATTCCAAGTTACGTGTGCATATGGGTAGGAGAGCATACACTCAAAACTGGCTTTCTGTTCAGGTCCAGAGGCAAAGCTGCAGATCTGAACACTTACGGAAAAGGAAACCATAGCTCCTAAAGTCACCTGGGGGAGACGATGTTTGCAGTTATATACAGTATCATTTGGCTCAGGAGCAATTCTACCTTCAAGTGACAATTTGAAGTGACATTTCCAATGCTGTGGAAGAAAAATCGCTTTCCTGGATAAAAAAAAAAAGAAAGAGTGCTTTTTTTAAAGAAAAAAAACAAAACCAACAAAGATATCAGTATTAGTCAAATAAAATGAATGCTTCCAATTTTTTTTAAAGCTTGCTCATATGAATCAACAATTTCTGAAATTGTAGTTTATCAAGTAAGAATATTGTAGTTATATATTAGCAAACTGTCTGATGGCCTTTCTGATACCGTATTACTTTATGCACTAGGGTAGCATTTTTAGGATAAAGTTTGCCTCGGTGATATATATCATGGTTCACTAATGTCTCTTCAACTGTCTGATAAAAGGCCTTGCCCCCAACAACATATGAATATTTAAATAATTGTTAATTATTTATAGTATATTTTTATTAACACTGACTTACAGCATGGTCAAGTAGCAGTTGAAGCTCATTATGCTCCACGGTTGAACATGCATCTCAAACAACATTACTGCTGCTGAATGGAAGACAACTTCCATGGTTTTATCCTGTGTTGATTTCTGTGAGTGTGAATCTGGAAGAAGGTCACTGAAATGAGGCGCTTGTTGACTTAAATATTTTAGAGAAAGATTCTAATATCTAAACTAACAATTACTGTTTCTAATAGAAGCATTTCTTGAAGTGTAGCATCTTAGCACACGGCTTGGGACAATTTAAAAAATCAAAATCTGTATGTTGCCATTGAAGTCCCAAGTAATGGCTCTTACAAACCACTTGCCTGAGAGTCTCTTCCACAGCCTTAAGTTTCTCATTAAATTTAACCTAGGCTATCCTGTTTTCATTTTATCTCTTTGTGCATGGTGTGAAAATGCGTTTGTCCCTCATTGATAATCAGACGTGTTCTATATTCGCCACTTTTTTTGGTGAGGTCTTTAACCCCTTCCTGAGCCAAGAGTATTATTCAGTATTTTCCATCATTATTTGCAGTTGTCCTTTCAGCTTCTTGCCATTTTTCTGTCGATCCTTGTTGAGTTCCCTTTAGGTTGTTGTTGGTTCTGTAGTGAATATTGGTGATACAGTCTATATAAATACCTGGATAGACGGGTGTACTGCTCAGGCAACACACTGCATACGACCTAATGCAGCATTCCATATGAGCTAACAAGAAATCCCTGTAAGGCTCGATTTAAATCTCTCACAAGGTGATGCCTCTGCATATGTTGACAAGATTTCATTAGCCTTTTCTGTAGCCGTATCTTCTTGCAGAACCATATCTAATCTTCAGTTTGCTGTCTCTGCTAGATCTCTTTCAGCACTGCAGCTTCTTTGGATCTCCTCTCTCTCTCACTGAGTGTCTGCATTGTGGATTATTTTCCCTGGAGGTATTAGTGTATATTTTTCCATATATGAAGATAATAAATGGAAGAAGCAGAGATGAAAAGAAAAACAATTACTTGAGAGCAGAAATAGAAAAGATACAAAGAAAAGACTGACAGGGAGATAAGGGAAGAAAAATCAAGGAAGAAGGATATGGAAAAATGAAAAAGGAGTTAAATAATCAGAATAAATTAATTAATCAAAGTGCAGATCATGTGGACTAGAATAGCAAAGCAGCAATGCGGAGAGCTAAAAGGAGACAGGGATAGGGATAATGAAGGATAAGTTGAAATGTATTATATATTTTCAAAATAATGCATTTGAAAGTGTTATTTGAGTTGTTAGACCTGACTCTTAACAAGGCAGTCATGCTCTTGGCACTATAAAGCTTGTGACAAGGGCTTATGAGAAACATCAAATTTTTCCCTTAACAAAAGCAGTGATTCTTACTATGATCACGGTTTTGTTCGCAGTTCAGACCTCCCTGGTTTTTACAATGGTGACTCATGAATTTTATCCCTGTATCACAGATATGAAAACGTGATTTAGAAAGGGGAAGTGAATTGGCAAAGGTTATAGAAGTCGTTGCGAAGAAGACACATTTCTAAGCCTCAGGGTCAATCCACTGTCCCTAAATTTCTGCAATGCTGTGGTTAGAGAGAAGGAATTCTTGTCAATTCTCACCCCTTCTCTCCATATTATGGGTGCTCTTTTATCATAGAGGTTAATTATGATTTGTTGACCTCTTCTTTCACTGTCTTGCCTCAGATATTTGATCATACAGTGCCCATATCATGAAGTCAAAGTCATTGCCTAAATTAAAGACAGTTGCTAGAAAAGTGTTTGATTTGCTTTTCTTCTCCTGGTGTGGCATCACGAGTGCTCCGGGTGCAAGAGGGAGAGATGGGGGTTCACAGAGCAGCGTTTGGAAACCGCTGGCCCCAGAGTTACAGTGGGGTGAAAGGGGGCCTGAGCAAACCCCAGCTGGTTCCGAGAAAAGGCTGTAAGTCAGAGAGGGAATGACAGGATCAGCAAAGGAAGGCGGCTGGGGGGGCACAGGGGAGGGCTCAGTTCATAACCAAGTTCCTGTACTCCAAGAGCTGATGTACCAGATATTGCTGCTCAAGGCATTCTCACTATTGCCAGGGGCTTAATACGATTTGCATAGTGCATGTGGGTATTCCTAGGGGAGAATGACAGAGATCATTAAATGAAAACAAATAATAAATAAGCTCCTTACAGCCCCCACAGGTACATAAATATGACGGTACGTGGGGCACACAGGCGAAGATAAATGGCTGGGAGTGTGTAGGGTGAGGAATCCATAAAGCAGAGGGGCTTCATTTTCCCCTTCCTGTCCGCCGACAAGGCGTTCGTTTGCTGCTAAGGAGGGTCAAGTGGCTGTCACGGGCTGCGCTGGGGAGATGTAACCCGTGTCACAGCTGCCAGCCGTCGGGGCTTGAAAAGGTCAGCTCCCCAGGCAGGGGTGGCAGTGTCACAGGCTGAGAGCACGGGTCCCCCGGAGTCCCCCGCAGAGCCCCGAGGAGCAGCTCCGAGCCCCGCTGCACCCTGTCACGGGGCCGGTGAAAAAAGGCTGCTGAGAACGAGCGGGCTCGTGTCTGTGGTGGAGGTGCACATTCTGTCTTCGTTAGAATATTTTTAGGATCCCGGTCAGTCGTGTAATGTTGCAGAGGAAGATCAAGGATGCCGGGAGATTTCACGGCTGTAGGTGTTGTGACGCTCTTGCTTATTCCACATTATGGGCTGCTGTGGATCAAATCAGACTAAAGCTTAGGAAATTCTTTAACTGTGACCTTTCCCGTGACTCAGATCACAAAGATTTTCTGTCAGTTTGGTCTGGGCTAGATTTGAAATTATGTTTTCAAAGTGAAAGACACAGTGAATTAATCAAGCAGATTAAGCTAAATTATCGGCTCCAAGCTTGTAGTACTCTGTTTTATACAGGAGATCACAAATAAATGTAAAAGGCTGATTTGTCATATCCCTTGAAACAATTAAGTATTTCTTTAATTATAAACATTGTAAAACAGCAGCCTGTTTCAGGCTGTTCTATTACACAGCATCTTGTACCTCACAGGAATTGAAGCCAACACCAAATCAGCTCTGTATCAGAATAATATAAGTTCTCTCTAGTGTTGTTGTTCAGTTACATAAATATCTAAAAAATAACATTCAAAGAGGAGGAGAACATTTTTGTTGCTTTCTGAAGAGGAAGGATGAAGTTTATTTTTACCGTCTTTTAAAAAAGGCTTATAAATTGGATGGGAAGCAGACAGAAATCTGCAATGTCGGAGAAAGTTTAAAAGATACGAAGCTTATTGTCTACAAAATCTAATTGTGGCACCAAGTATGAATGGAGACTAGAATGCGTCTTTCCACTGCACAGCATTATAACACGATACCTCTTGGGGATCTATTTCTATGATCTCAGGCTGTCTATTCCAAGTAAATGTGAATGAGTCATTCATGTAATAGTTTAAAAAGTAGCTTCACGCTGTCTTCTGCAGCCTTTAGTAGGTATTAATTTCTATTTTTTACATATCTGAACCTGCAACGATTCCAATGCAATGAGGAAAACAAGTCCCGTAAACCCTTTAGTGCAGAGACTGAGAGAAGTGGTGATTCTGGGTGTGCTGGTGCTGGGCAGTTTTGGGGCTGCAGCTGGAACTGGGGCTGTTCATGGCTCTGGTGGTTTGCTGGACCTGCTGCTGCTTGGGACTTCTCAGATGTCTTGGCAGGATCAGACTTGATAGTCACTTCTGAAGATACTCAAACAGTAACAACTAAAACTGACAGTAGCTTCTGTAGCTGTGGGTTAAATTTT
Organism: Calidris pygmaea; assembly: GCA_003697955.1. NCBI lineage: Eukaryota > Metazoa > Chordata > Aves > Charadriiformes > Scolopacidae > Calidris > Calidris pygmaea. Next base: position 940,960 of record QJSC01002227.1, on the reverse strand, counting down.
TTTCTCATGCTTTTTTTTCTCTTATTCTTTTTTCTCGAATTAGAAATTCGAGCTTGCAAAGAATGTGGGTTTTTGGGGACTATAAATGATTTCTTACTATGGCCATATTACAGTATCCTGAAAGTTGCTCCCCCTTTTTTCTGACTCTGCTTCCTCATTTGAAAGTTAATTTTGGGAATAGACATCTGTACCCATCTGCTGATCAGCTGGGTGGTACCTATCAGGGAGTATCTAAATTGCCAAGCTAAAACATGTCTGAAAACTCATTTGAAAATAGGTAAGAATTTTTAGAATTTCTTAAATGTTTGGACCAGGAAGAAGCAATCACTACAGAGCTAATTTAATCTACAGAACTAATCTTTGAGCCAAACCTCCCCAATTCCAGTGCCTATGTTGAGGTAGTTGGACATGTCTATCACTACCTCCAAATGCTCTAAAGCAGCTGCAGTTTTTCTCTGCTCTCACTGGAAGCCACAGCTCCTTGGAACCACAGCAAAATGTTTTGGTTTCCAAGTAAATAAGTGGTGTTTGGCTGGCTCAGCTCGAGCCCTCATAGTTCTGTAATGCCAAAGATACCTTATACTTAGTCTGATTATTTTTTTTCTGGTAGGAATTTTTTTGTTGTTGTTGTTCTAAAGTGCTGCAAATCTGACATCTGAAAAATGGACATTTAAGAAAGAACAGGACATTCAGACAAAAGGAAATATTTTCAGCACATTAGTAATCTGGCACCATCTTTTGGAAACCATGATGATTATCCTAACGGTTCAAACTCAGCAGCTGGTTTAATGTACACATTAAAATACATCAGTAGAAAAATCTGGAGTTCTTATGAAGTATCAGATACTTTCTCAAAGGGCTAAATAAAGCTGTAATCTTCTAAATGAAAGGTGGAAGACCCAATATTGACCAGGCTGGGGCTCTTTCCTCTGTGATGACACCGAGGAACTCTCTGACATGTTTTGATTTCTTTCATATTTCTGATTCTTTTGAAGGCTTGAAGAGTTGAGGCCATTCAAAGAGTTGAGGAACGCTGTGAATGAAAGTTCATTTGAGCAGAGGATGCCCTGCAAATGCGACCCAATCATTAAGTACAGTTGTCTGCAGTGCTTAATTGCCTCTGCAACTTTTTTTGACTGTCTTCTCATTTTTCCTTGGTTGGCATTTTTGTAGATGAATACCACTGGGAGTTAAGGACTTGCTGTGACTCTCACTCTTACTTATAGGAGTTTTGCCTGCAGCAGTCACATAGTTGAAATATATAGATCCATGTGACTGCTAAGAGACCACTGAGAAGCCAAGTAAGTAGGACTCATGGCCATTTTGCAATTCCACCTCATTAGACATGTTTTGGGGCTCATGATTGTGCTGTGAGGATAAATAAGTATAAATATTATATTTGCCTCCAGGTTATCTTTAAAAATGTATTTTTCTGTCTCCCTCCCCCTCTTTCTTTCTTTCTGTTTTTTTTTTTTCCCCTCCAATTTTCAGTGTAGTCTGTCAACTCCTGGTAGGTGAGTTATCAACTCCGTGGTCTCACAGTATGGTGGCCCAGCATAAGATATTGCATTGTAAAGGGTTGCCTTGTGCTGCCAATTACCCGAGGTTCTAGAAAGCAAAATGTGCAGCAGTGTGATTAAGCCCATGTGCAAGTAGAAATTCACATAACCCCAAAACTACTATTAGAAAAACTATTGCAAAAAATATTTGACTTGTCCTCAGTGCTACATTTTCAAAATATTAAAAAGTAGCAATAACTGTCTTTTTTAGCATTTGAACAACTCCTGTGAATTACCTTTGAGGTATACAGGAGCAAGCCTCTATGTAAAAATTTGGGTAGATATATACCTAAATTGATATTGTTGCCCAGATGTTGGTCTTTCTTAAATGCATGAAGTGCGAATTCTCTGTTGAACATACTGCTCCAGTTCTCTGCCAGCTGCAGACCTGTCTGTCTCCAGTGGAGTCCATGGGCTCCCAAATGGCAACCGATCCCTCTGTTCTCTTCTATCTCAAAGTCCATGTGTTTTCAAAACTGAATGGACCGATTCCTGAAGGAGAGGAATTGCAGCAGGTTGCAGGAGGTCAGGAATTATCCAGGGGGATCAATGCTTCTGTGGTTTTTGCGTTCTTTCTTGTGTGTGTGCTGTTAGTCTCTGTTAGACACATAATCATAAGTTGGATGCAAGTTTAGTTTGGCTTTGTATTTTCACTCTTACATATTTCCTGATTTTGTGGTTATGGCTACTGGCACTGGCATTAGGACAGACCCCTTTTGAACCCCTCCGGTCCACTGCATTAGTTTTAGTCTCTGTATTTTGTATTTTCACAGATTTAAAGAGCTCCTCTCCAAGATATCACTAACATGTCATCATCAACAGCTGCTAGTTGTGTATGTGCAAAAGGACGGCATTAATCAGTGTGGTGTGGTGTGTGAGGTCTGAGGAGCTAAGCAGAGTGAAATCCACATCCTGATTTATCTGACTTGGTGTGACTCAAAGCACTGCATCGTGCAGGTAAAATGTGCTTATTTCCTCTGTCCCCGGTTTAGAGAGGCAACATAAATGCTGAAGATGCCAGTACTCTGTGCCTGAGAACAGGATTGCTCAAAAGCTGCTGCTGCAGCCCAGGAGCCAGGGTCATCCCCCCATGGACCCAACCCTGCGCTGCAGCGACTGCGCTGCTGCTGGTGGGCACGATGCCACCAGACAGAAGGGTGTTAGCACTACCTCGGGAGGAACCTCAGTGTGTTCAGGGAGATGTAGCAGTGCTTGGTTTTCCATTTCCTAAAGGCATTCCTGCTCTTTTTTTTCTTTACAAGCCTTACTAGCCAGTGTCTTGTCCTTATTCCAGTGTGAAGATTTCAAATTCACTCTTAATGACTCTGTCATGAATGGTGCCGTAGGTATTTCTAGACCCTCAATGTAACAGATGCTGTCTGTGTATGGAAAAACTGAAATTACTGAGTTGGTCTTTTGAAGCAGCGGCTCCCTGATGCAACAAGAGCAGTTCCTTTAAAGTAGGTGGCAACAGTAGGGTTTGTATAACTGACATGGTTATGTTGGCTCATTGATGCTTCTGGGAGGTGATGCCAGGGAGTAGCATTGCCTTTTCCTATTCAAGTTTTAAGAGAATGTTTAGTGTTTGCGGCTGTGTGGTTCTAGAATGTGGGTTGGAATTTCCACGAGGTGGCAGCGTGCAAGGCCCAAAGTATCTGTTGATTATACCACTTTCCTTTTACTTACAAGTTTGTTGTCAGACCAGATAAAAATTGGACTAGATGATCATTGTAGGTCCTTTCCAACTGGAACTATTCTATTCTACATTTTCTAGTAAATATAGATGCTAAAATGTCATGTGTAGATCCTGAAGGATTTCTGTTTTTACAAAGGACACTTTATACTGCTGCACTGATAGTCAATATATACTCAAGAGTTTTGGTGAAGCAAGTTTGATTACTGCTCATGAGGAGGACTGCGATCATGTACGTAAGGATCAGAAAAGGATTTTAGAAACAGTGACCATATTGTTCTCCATTTCTTCCTATACTAACCCTCCACATTCTGAAGTACAAATAACAGTGCAAAGAGACTGTGCTGTCTTAAATGGAAACGTTTGAGAAACACAGGGCGCTCCCCTGTCTGTGTGTGTGTGGATACACATAGTGAGCAGACAGACACAAGACAGGCAGCAGAATGAAACTATGCTCATGTTTGTTTCCAAAACATTTTCACTGGGACCATTAGCCTTCACTAATATTTGGGAAACCATATGCATCTCCAGTGAGGGAGAGTCAGTTGGTAACCAGGAGTTGTGAACACCAATGATGGCCAGCTTTGCCCATAAGAGATACTTTTGGGTTTCCTTTCTTAATAAGTGTTTATTCTTTTGATTAGTTATACAATGACAGCAGGAAAAATTCCATCAAAAGCAGTGGCTTAATCTACATATAACACAGTCATAGACAGCATGAATTCATAAATACTCCCCAAGGTTAGTCAAAACACAGTATGCTGGGAAGAAATCATTATTGCTGCAAAACTTGTACAAAACAATTCTTTTATGGCAAGAATTCTGAGTCTGCATAAGTCCATAAAACTGTTGCAGTGAACAGAGCTGAAAAGAAACCTGTAGTTCTTCATGAACAGATACTATCCAGAAGGCTTCACATGTCTCTTTTTTCGGTAGTGTACAAAGTCTCTATACATAATGTCTACAGAAAACACACTGGATATATCCCCTGGCAAGGAATAAGTTACTTTCAGTAGCAATGCTCTTCAGCTGTGAGCCATACGCAGCTGAGGTTCATGCTTGGTCCTGTGGGAAGAGTATAATCATATTCTATCTCTGGTCAAACTACACATTGGTCTTCTAATCACAGAAAGCTTCCTCACAATTTTAGCAATGCTTTTGACTTAATGAGGGACCCTCAAGGTAAATAAAATAGAGATGCAGCTTGAAGCATTTCTGTTGTGTGCTTTCACATGTGGTATGGACTTTAACTGTAGTATCCTTTGGTTGGTTGAGTTGATTTTTTTTCTGTTTGTTTCTGTTCCAAGGTGTGGTTTCAGGTTTTAAAACCTCCAAAAAAATTAGTGTCTTCGTAGGTCCTCATAGTGAAATAGGTAACATCAGGCTGTTTGGATAATGAAAGTGACAGTGTTTTGGGGAGTTTTGTGGCATTGTACTGTAATACATTTGCATTTATCATCTCATATTATTTCAAATTATTGTCTGTAGGAAGTCAGAGAACCTGCCCTGGTGTGTTGCCTATAAATCTTGCAAAAGAGACCATTTGGCTATTTGTGTGGTGTCTCTTCATGCTGTTGAGAAGAGCCAATCTCATTTAAGCATCCAAGTGTTGCCTTATTTGTGAAAAGCTTTTTCATACCAAGTACCGTATTTAGGAAAACTGAGCAAAATTCTGCTCTGCTTCATATATTTTTCTTCAGACCTACCCATAATTTTTGAAATAGTTTCTTTCCCTATGTTCAAGGGCCCTCGACACTTTTCCATTGTACCCTTCTCCTCCCTCATTGGCCCCAAAACTCTTTTAGTTTATTTATCATTCTTCCCACTCTTTGCCAAATGAAAGAACCTACTTTAAGGTCCCAGCTCGGAGTTATGAGCAGTAAGGATGCTAGCTAGGTTGGTGTTAGGTAGGTTAGTTTGGAGAAGAGGAGGCTGAGGGGAGACCTTATTGCTCTCTACAACTCCCTGAAAGGAGGGTGTAGAGAGGTGGGGGTTGGCCTCTTCTCCCAAGGGAATAATGACAGGAGCAGAGGAAATGGTCTGAAGTTGGGGCAGGGGAGGTTTAGATTAGATATTGGGAAGAATGACTTCACTGAGAGGGTGGTCAGGCACTGGAACAGCCTGCCCAGGGAGGTGGGGGAGTCACCATCCCTGGAGGCATTTAAGAAATGTGTAGACATGGCTCTTCAGGGCATGCTCTAGTGCCCAAGTTTATTGGTTTGTGGGTAGGTGTGATGTGGTGGGGTGTTGTGTGTTTCATTTTGTTGTTTTTATTTTGTTGTTGGATTGTTTTGGGGTTTTTTTGTTGGGTTTTTTTTTGTTTGTTTGTGGGGTTTTTTGGGTTTTTTTTTTAAGGTTGGACTCGATCATCTCAGAGGTCCCTTCCAACCGTGGTGATTCTGTGGTTCTGTTTGACTACAAGCCTGGGAAGAAGCAGTCTTCTAGGAGCAAGTAATGAAGGATGCTGAAAGATTCAGTGAAGTGTATTAAAGTACTAGTAGATGATTGCAAGCCCTGCCCATTTCCTAAGAAACAAATTACATTTCCCCAAACTTCACGTCTTCTCACTGCTGCAGATAAAAACATGAACTGGTTTCTTTTAATTTCCTGAACAAGCACAGAAGGAGAATTCTGCAAACAATTAAAATTGCAAATTGCTTGTTTGCTCAAGATCAGATTTATTCTAAAGGGTGCCTGCTCTTTGGGGACTGGAAGAAGGTTTTTTTGAGATGCATTTTCAACAAAGTAAGCATTTTTTCATATTATTCCCAGCATAATATGCCAAGAGGAATACAGTGCATTTATTATTTCCTTAAAAAAAATAATCAATTAACTGAAACATTCCCTCTAGACCTATAATATTTATTTCAATGTTCTGTCAATAAATATAACAAGGTTAGTTTTCTATCAGATTAGTTGGAAGAATCATTTGAGGGAAGTTCTATTTGGTGAGCTCAATTGCAAAAAGCAATCAGAAGAAAAAATTCCCTCATAGTTGTTGAAAGAAACTTGGAGCTCTGAGGAGTTGTCCCAGAACAAGTATTTATGTCTCTGCCCCAGAACTCTTTTGCTGGCACCAGAAGGCCAGTTTGGTAGCTGTTCTCTCTTGCTTCCAAGTGCCAAAGGAGGGGAAATGAAAGCCCATGGGAAGTCTGAGACAACGAAATATGGCCACAGCATTCTGAATGCTGCAGTTCGGCTCCTTGTTAGTAGGAAATCCCTGTTGACTTTTGTGCATTAACCAAACCATAACACCCTGTGTTTCAGAAGCTCTTGTGTAAAATCTTGACAATAGCACTTTTCCAATTCCAGTGGTCCTTTCCAAGACAGTTTTATAAAAGTAATGAAAACTTTATAATGCGCTTTCACCATTTATGTGTAACATTGGACAGCCTTGCCTGTCCTGCTAGAATAATCTTTCCTTGACATTGCTGACTCCTGTCGAATATGCCAGAGGCAACGTTCCGCTGAGCCCTGTGCTGCAAACTCCCTCCTGCTCTTACCAAGGATGAGACGGCGTGGAGGTATGACAGCACAGTCTGTGTTTGAAAGTGCTCTCATGACTCCTGGGCAGCTGCATCATCCATTTGGCCCGGAAATGGTGAGATTTGTCATCACTTGGCATACGGGACTGGAGAAAAGTAAAGCCAGAATGCAAACAAACACAAAATATTTTTAAAATGAAAATAAGAAACAAAACACCAAAAAACCCATATAAATTATGAAGTATTTTCTCAACCAGGTTGAGAGTAACCTACTGCACAAAATGGTGGTGGCTAAAAGGAAACCATTTCTGCAATAGAATGATGATGCTCTGTGGAAGAAAAAGAGGGAAAAAAAACCCAGCTCAAATGGTTGCCACTGAACTTACAATTTAATTAACTGGTGTCACAGTTCTTAAATCTCTTGACTTGACATCAGTGCATTTCTGCATATTTCAGCCATTTTTCCAGTCACACTAGATGCTTATTTTAAGCTGATTTCTTGATTTCTACTGCAAAATCACAGTACGTACACTTTAACTTCAGTTTGCCATTTAGAGCAGAAAAAGATCTTTACAATACATTCATACAAGCTAATGATAGACAAATTGCCTTTTCTGTTCTGATCTGATAGTTGAGTTGGTTTCCCAAAAATGGTGATAATTCTCTTTAAAATTTCTTCTCCACTAACCTAAGAATAGTATTCACAGTTGCAGAAAAAAGAGAAACAATTTTCATAAGGTCATGATCTTGTGGGCTGCAGAGAACTAAGAGGTCACAGCCCACACAAGTGGACTTGACTAGACAATTCAGGGAGACAATATAGAGAAATCACAGGGGGAAACTCTCCATTTTAGGTTAAGCTTAGTGTTTTGACAAACCAATGAAATAGTGTGATAGTGAATATTTGACATTGTTCTTTGTTATTCCTCTATAGGCAGTTAAAATTTTGAAATTAAATATTTACACCTTTTTTTTTTTTTTAATCCGTGCTGAGTTGTATTTTCTATGTATGCACAATTAGTTAACACATTCAGGAAGGAAGTGAAAATAGAGCTTAAAAACAGTAGAAACAAAACTCGCAAAAGCATGGATTTGGCCTTTCATATGTTTGCATTTTCCAGCATGTTAGAGATTGCAGTCAGGATATTTCTGGGTTCCTTGAGAGTCAAGTCAGAGGATCTTCCTTTATGCCTCCAAGTGCAGTATGAATGATGAGGTGACATCACTTTGAATATTCTACTAGTATGTTAATTAAATTGTAACTTTGGTTTAACTGAATACTTAAACTTGCAATTTTCCTAGAAGCTGGTGTTCCAACAACTGCAGATATATTTAGCAGAAATGTGTTAACTCTGTATTTGCCAATACCATTAAAGATAATAAGAAACAAATCTATGCAGATGTCCTATGCTACAGTGGGTAAGTGATTTTCCACTGTAACAAAAAGTAAAAGCCTATTCATTGAAGTGTGGCCAGAGATTATTTCTAATTGCTATGAAAGAATCCTTAAAACTGTATGCTGCTTTTAACATTTTGGGCTTAAATTACAGTTAATAGTTCCTATAAAAGAGATAGGAGAAATACTAAAATTCAGAATCCTTGAACACTAACCACTGTTTAGATTTCCAGTCATAGCATCATCTCTAGCGGTTTTACTGTCAAAAATAAAACATCCAGAAAGTTGTTTATATGAACACAAGATGACAAAGTTTTTTGCTAAATATCCCTAGCATTCCTCGGTGGAGAGCTCTCCAGGTGTGAAGCCGTGGGCTTAATTTCAGCACATGCAGGTACGAGCCTGCCGCAGTGCAGGGCATCTCCCTGTCCTCGCTGCAGGATGCTCTCCCTCTCGCTGGGAAGGGGATTTTGGTGCTGCTCAGTCTGGGGGTGTTGCCAAGGGGCATCAACCAGGTGTGAGAAAGGCTCCTGGCACTGCCCCGTTGTGTTCTGTCTGTTGAGTCTGATGGGGCTTCCTCTTTCACAACTGTTTTACACGCTGCTTGTATGTTTTGCCAAAATCAGGGAAGTTTTAATGTTAGATAAGCATTTATTCATCAGTCAGAAATGGATGAATATGCAGAGTCATATTCTTCAAATTCCTTTCTCCTAATCTTTTTTGCATGAAACATGGTAATAGGAGCATCATTGCTCATTGCCCCAGGCAGCTAGTCATGCTAGTTTCTTGAATTAATACTTGATTGTGGCATAGAAAAAGTATATAGGCTTAGGATTCAAGTGACAGCGTGATTATCTCTTCGAGATAGTTGGGCGTACCTTTACCATTAACTAATCATCTCCTCTGCCAGTGTTGTAAAGAGAAAGGTCAGGTGGTGACTGGATTCATAAATGCCAAAAGACTGGTTGTGTTTGGAGATGTGGACTGAGGCAGACATCTAAGGAGGATGTAAGTCTTGGTTCACCTGAGTGAGAGTCAGGTTGTGTTTCTCTTTCAAGACTAAACAAGTTTTTCAGAAAAAGGGTGTAATATTTGTGTGAGCTTTCTTGATGTCTTGAGCCATGTGCTTGGCTTGCATTCTTTGGGAAGGTTGCGGGGTGTCCTCCTGTTTATGAGAAGGCCTTTCATGGCAAGCACAGCTCAGTCCATGCTCTCTCTGCCTTTCCCCCAGGGCCGTGCAGTCGGGCGCAGGGAGGAGGTTCGTTCAGTGAAGTGAATATGCCCAAGCCTGGGTCAAACTGAGCCCCTCGTGTCAGGCTGCTGGGATAAAGTCTGCTGCCCCTGAGTCTCTGGCAGAGCACCAGTAGCCTATTTTGTTCCTAAGGATTTACACAGAGCTAGTATTTGGAGTGTTTTGTCAGTCCAACAGAATTGCCTGTGGACTTTGTGGATTTTTTCGCCCGGAATTCCACACAACAAGGTAACCAGTATTATACCCCATTTTCTTGCTGTAAAGCAAACAATCCATCATATTGCACAGCAGACCTGTGAGAAACCAGTGGTAATCAGTTTGCTGTGAGGTTTTCCTCTTTAGCCTAAAGACGTTTTATATTAAGAAGTAATTCTAAGTGGAATCCTTTGTATTTAATAATTCTATGATTCTTGAGTTCTTTTTCTCATAAGCATGAGCTAATGTGTGCATGCAATGTGAGCCTGCTCTGTTGTTTGCACTCATGGAGCTAGTTTTAAGCAAACGCGTCTTTTATTCACGTAAGTTAATAATAAAGGGAGGCCACTGCATGAAAGCTAATCTCAGAACTCCAGTAAGAAGAAAACTTCCCATAATTCCCAAGCTGTATTTTTGTGGTTTTAAAAGAATGCTGTTGAATCTGCACTTGGAAGAGAGTAACTGTCTCTTATTTATAGCTCTGTTCCGTCTGGTTCATTTCCTCTCACTTCCCTGCAGAATGATATGAATGAAAATGACACTATTGACTATGTGGGTAACAATAAAAGAGCTTAGAGGAATACGATTTTTATAGTTTCAAGTCTAAGGGAATCAAAAGCCTAAGAATTATGATCTTAGGGAATTGGAGATGATCAGGCTGTGCTAGCTGAAGAGGTCCCACTGGTGGATCTTCTGGGTTTTGGGGTGGTGTTTTTTGTTTTAAGCACATCTTCACAAACAACAAATGCACATAAATGATGTGAACATTTAGAAAGACAAGTGGGCATGGGAACTCCACATCATAACTCTAATTTTTGGTTTCATTTCTGGCCAAATTGCAAAACTGAATTAATTTCTACAATGTACACTTTCAAAAATTAATATTGTTTTTTAAGTATTCTCATTTTTTTCGGTTGTTTGGTGTTTTACAAATGAGCAAATAAACCATACAGCACTCAAACCTAAATCTGCACAAAGCCAGCAAAAGTCACTGGCCTTAATACCCCTGGAGGAGCCCTTTGCAGCAGGAGGTGGTGGAGAGAGCTCCTTGTGCTTTGTGGGACGGTGGGTGCTTTGTCACGAAAGCGTCTGCAGTGGGTCACGTACAGTGCTGGCACCATAAGCTTTATTCTGCTTGTTCCATAGTCATGTTTGATGCCTCTACACCAAGAGATTGGCACTGATTTCAGAGAGAGTCCCACACTTGGGGGGGGTCTTCATGTTAACATCCTGAACACAGCATTTCAACTTTAAAAGCATTTACTGTTTTAAGGGGAATTCTCGTTGCACTGATGGATGTTTTCTGGCCCAGGCACCACTGACAAATGGTGACAGATAGAAAGACTTATATTAGAAGTAAGCAAGCACTATGACGTCTTCGGGGTAATTTGAAGTGAAAATGTTCAGACCATTTGTAATAACTTACAGGTAAAAGTATATTATGAACAAGATTACATTCAGTATTAATCACACAGAATAAGTACATACAGCTATCTTATTGCTCCTGCCCTGGCATTTAAAGTCATTTTGATGTACATAACATATGAACAACAAGTGTGTAAAAGAAAATCATCAATATATACAAGAGGAATTATCCCAGTGGTGTGTATGTGGCAAACAAAGAAGGGAACTTGAATTCTCAGAGAATGCAACTATGCAGGTAAAATGCTGTCAAATAACATGAAAATCTCAGCTTTGTTACTTACAATAAAGAAAAATATTATGGGTGCTAGTGAGTTTTGTCAGACAGGCTAAATATCTGGCAGTGCCTGCGAGACAAGGGCAAAGGGAAATGAAAGCTGTAGGGTGTGAGAATGCTTTTCTCAGTGCTTGTCTGTGCAATACCTTGGCCTTACGGCTTTCAGTCACCACTCCATATTTAGTGAAACATAAGTGGCTTAAATTTAGCTGAATGCTTCTCTACTTCATACTGGTGTGAAGTTGATGAAACAAAAGATGAACATAGAAATGTGAATTGGTAGCCCAGTGCCCCTGCGTGGGATGCCAGCATAGCTCTGAAACTTGTGTCACCAAACAAGGACAGTCCTGGGGTCTCGGTGTTGACACCGACCGAAGCCCCGAGCTCACGGGTTGATTGCAGCCAGCAGGGAATCCTTCCTAGTGATGAGAGAGAAAAAAACACAAGTCTGTCTCTTCCATATGTTGTTACTGCTGTGAAGGTGGGAGGAAGGCTACATTTGTACATATTTTCCTTCTGTGTGCAAGAAAACTTCACCCACTGGCATCTTTCTAATTGTGCATCTCCATTCAGCAGTTTATAATGAAAATTTGCATTTTTTAAGATGTATTACAGATTGTTTCTTTACTGTGAACTAATAATTGGTTTTACTTTAAGGTTGATAGCTGGCGTGTGGTTAGTCCCCACTGAGAAATAGCCACTTTGCTAAACACAAACCAATTAAATGAGCAATGAGTTATCAGACAATGGGAGATGTTCCAATCTGTACATGCATATGTATAAAAAATGTAGGGCAGCAACATTAGATGTCACATTGCTAAAATAAATTGTTGTCTGTAAGGGGACTGCTCAGTCAGATAAACTTGGTTTTGCATTTATTTCAGTTTGAAGACATTTGCTTTTTTGTTTTCAATTTGCTTTTTTAAGAAACAAAAATTAAATTACATTTATGTTGCTGTGTAGATCTCCTGAATTTTAGAGTATGTGTTTGTCAGAAGAAGATTTTGACTGTGTCATGCTTTGCTCAAACACTAAGTTTCATCATCTAAGTTGAGAGACAAAAAGGATCTATTCAGTAGTTCAGCTTATTCCCCGGGACCAGTTCAAGATCATTCTTCACAATATTGTTCTGTGTAGAGCTTTGTCCAGTTTTGTTTTTCTGTGTGTCTTGGGTTAGAGCTCCTGCCTTGTATCGTCACGTCATCACATCGAAAATTTAAGCAAGTGAAGCTCATAGAATTTTTGCTCTTGCACACTAGATCTGAACACAAGTGGATGTGTGCATGTGGTTGGATTTACCTGCAGTGAACGGGGCTGGGCTTGTGGAGTTCAGACTGACTTCACTTGCAAGTTTATGGATCTGGATTACAACCAGCAGGGAATCCTTCAGCGGTGAAAGAAGAACACATTCAGCAGCCTGTCTGTGGGTCTGCTGAGCACACTTTCCTGATTTCAAATTAGACGTGTCTGAGTTCGGGGAGTCAGGGTCCTTGTACAGATGCCAGAGTCAGAGAAGTAAAAAGGGATCAGTAGTACGAATAGTACTGTCACTTTCCTTCCCCCGCCGGTGCTCGGTGTCCTGCCTGCATGGGCACGGGTGTTACTCCACTGATAAGGCCACGAGCACTCTGTGGGGTCCAGCCGTGTCCGTGCTCACCCTGTATTACAGTCATAGATAGATGCTTGTCAGGGTGTCTAAGTTTCAGAGAACAGGAGTGATAGCTCACGTACTGTTTCCATCATGGCTTTAAAGAAGGCAGTTTGTAGGTTCGTAGTCAGTTTATGCCACAGTTGGAAGGGAGGTCTGTAACTCAGCCTTAGAAGTGGTTAATTTAAGAGAGTGGAAAGTTTCCTCTTTTTTTGTTGTTTTTTTGTTGTTTTGTGTTTTTTTTTTGTGAATGACCACAGCACCGTTGTTGGGGATTATATTATATTATTGTACTTCTATATTTATAGGGCCTGTGTACCCGTGACTGAAATCGAATGGATTATTCTTACTAAAGTAGCATATGGCTGAATGTGTTGTGAAGTTATTTTATCATGTGTAGTAATTACCATATGAATATGATGACAAGTTATGTGCATGTTATTCCAGTTTTAAATGCAATTATTTAATACCTGAGATTATGGTCGCTGTAAAAAACAAACAAACAAACCAAACCCAAAACTTAGCTGGATATTGACCCATAGAACAGCTGGGTTGCTGATTCCTGTTTCTTATCTTCTTTCTTTAGCTCCATGAGTAGTACAACTGTCCCAGTCCACAACACTCTTAATTACAAAGGTCAGAAGTGAGCAGTATGATATAGACCACTTTAAGTCAACAATCTGTATTGCATGGGACAATAAGCCATCAGGAGCAGGATGAATAGTTGGCATAATGATCTCTTATTGGTTTCCTGTCTCATTAGTGTATTTCCTACTTAAGCTGTAGTCTCTGAAATAGGGAGCTCTGCTCAGAGTGCATGTAGTGCTGCAGATATCAGGGCTCGATGATAGTTCTCTGTGGTGTGGGAAGAAGTTATTCTGTATATAACAAAGAAATACAGGAGACATGAGCAAATGCACACTGCACCACAGACTGTTTCACTTTTCCATGTGTTTTTTAATTATTTCAGATATTTTGAGGATAGAGGAATTTGAGGAACGCAATTTCTGGGGCTGACACTGGATGGTCCTATGCATTCAGGTGAGTGTATGGGACTTTCCTGACTATCTCCTTATGTCTGTCTTCTGCCATTCCTCTGGACATCTATTTTGTTCTCATCCCTCCAGTTGTCTTTACCTAAACCCCGTGTCCCCCCTGCTTTGCAGCTTATTTGCTCTGTGCTGATCCTTCTCACCTGTCTGTTCTCAGGCAGTGCCCTGTATTCATTTCCTCTGCAGTGATGAGCAGAACAGGACGTTTTCTGTGCCTCACGAAGCGTAGGACCTGGGAGAAGCTCTGTGGCCTGCTCAGCTGTTCTTCATACATCTCCTAAGTGCTAAGTGAGAAGAACAAGAGGTAATACCTTAAATGAACCATCTCATGTATATATTTTAGTTTGATCTAAAAAGAGAGTGGAACTGCGTTGCCTGATGCTGTTGCTTAATAAAGTCAGTTGATGGATGCTTGGGACAATCTGTGTTGGACCCAGAGCTGGGTACTAAGGATATTTTCAGGTCCTTTGGAAAGTTACTAAATGGAACTTGGCTGCTGATCACAGTTCTGGGTCAAAGTGATGCTGACACAAACTAACAAAATCTAATTCCACACTCTGCCTCTCCTGTCTTTGGATCTTCTCTGCTTGTCTGAGCACCTCTCAGAACAGCACCCAGTGCTGTGCCTGCTGAGCCCTGCCTCTAAGGACGAGACTCCGGAGCCCATACACACTAGTAAATCTAAAGGAAATGGGCACTGCAAGGGAGACACTGCTTTGTTACTATTTTCCCTCCTCCCCAAACTGATTTTGATGGTGAGAGCAGAGGAAATTAATTTCTTAGTATTCACCTGCAACACCCAAGAGAAAAACCTTCTGTGCCCAGCTCCTGTGTGACATGCCAGGAGCGCTGGGGGCCAGCTCAACAGGAGGCCAGCTGACCCTGGGCAGGCAAGCAAAATACACATTTTTCTAGCTCTGCTCCACATATCAAAATATTCCCCAAATTGATCTAACATTTTATGCTGGAGAGTTGGCAGATGTGCTTCTCAGATACGGAGACTGTGGTACGTGAATACGCTCAGGATGCCCTGGGGCTAGTAAGAGGCATCTTGTCAGAAGATTTGCTAGGGATTACTACAAGGGAGTGGGTTTCATGTGCTGCTCCCAAACTTAGCCACCAGTTGTATCTTAGAATCTGCTGAGGTGCAGCAGTAAAGATGAGCTGATCATGAGTCTCACTGTACAGCACTACAAATGCTGTGGATCACAAGACTTTTCCCACTGCGGACAAATGTAAGCAAGGACAGAAGTAGACCTTCTGTAAGAGTAAATGTGGTTGGGCAGATGTTCTGCCCAACTTGCAACTAGTTACCTCATTATTTTCCTCTCCACTCATACAAATAACAGTATGGGTAGGGCTTCTTTCTCTTGTTTAGGGTACAACATAAAAGAATGTTTTAAGAATTCTATAGTATATGCCCTTCTTATTTTAAACCAACATCACCTTGGTTTGCAGCTAAATGATGCACCACATCCAATGATGTAGATATTTGGGGTGATGCAGACTTCATTTTTCAGGAACAGGACAGATGGAAAGTTCTCATATTCAGAGATCTCAGAGTTCTCTGTAGGTCATATGTTAAAGAAAGAGCCACTAAAGGCTAGGAAATGTGTAATTCACTGCTTCACTGAGAAAGAGATGGAATTTAAATTTTTTTCCCTTGTGGTTCTTACCAGCCTGTTTGTGAGAGTGCACAAGTTTGTGTGTGTCTGTGCTCTGTGCATGCATGTGTGTGTGCCGTATTGCTGGTGCTCAGGTTGCTTTTTTTCCTATTTTACTTTTAAATTTGGGAGGGAACCTTGAAACTCTGGGAGAGTGATGGAGCAGTTTGACTTTAGCATCAGCTCCTGTGATGTTATTTACGTGATGTGTTTCTCCCAGCTTCCCTCCAAGCAGGAACTGTTCCCCATCACACCCCACCCCCAGTCCCATCTGGGCTCCCATCACTTCCCACATTTTCTCTATAAACCTAAAAAGATCAGCTGCATTCTTTTGTTCTTCTGCCTGCGCTCATCAGTCTGTGGAACAGCATCCTTTCTCTCAGACCTTCTAAACCTGGCTGGAATTGCTGTAATGAATGTGTAAGTGACAAAAAGAAAAGCAGAGTGTAAAAGATGCTAATCGGCCTTTGTTCTTTTCAGACATGACATGCAGGACCTGAAGTATAGATTTTGTATGGAGAAAGATAGATTTTAATTAAGCATCTTAATAGAGAAATCCTTCTTGTTTTTTTCAGAATAAATTAAGGAAGTAACTTTGATGCAATATCATTTTCATCTAATCAGTAACATTCTGAAATTACCATGTTGTTTTCCATTAGAAATACCATCATCCAACAAATCAGATAAAATTATTTAACATAGCTATATTGCAACCTCAGCTAACATTAGCCTGGGCGTGTGTATACACAGAACAGCAGATGGTGAGTGAATTGACAAATGTTTATAGGGAGAAAGGGGCAGACAGTATCAACAATTTTATATACTCTTTTGAATAAGATGCCCATATCTGACCTAGATTCACTAATAATCAAATAAAGGCTTATCAGGGTTTTGCCATCTGCATATAGAGAATACTGATTACTGACACCAATAAAAGGCAATCTCATTAGCTTTTACTTATATTCACAGGTTATTAATATCTCATATTAATATCATTAAAACATTTGACTTTTACATTTGGCATGAATTCAGAGGTTTTTGTTTGACATAAACTGATAAACTGACAGAGACATTCCCATTAGCTTTTATACCATAGCATTTGCCATTTTTTAACGTACAAAACGAAGTGTAGGAAGAGAAATCATCTTGCAACACTGCGACAATAGTTATAAGTCTGGAAGAGGGATGGAGTTGCTGCTGCATCTTTGATAAATGTGTGTGGTGGTTGTGACAGTTTTATACAACTGTAGTTTCTGTGGACACATTTGCAAAGTTCATATTCATGACAGCCAGAGGCAGCCCACAGTTAGCCTTGCATGTCCAAGCACTCTTTATTGTTATTAATATTTATTTTCTATTACAGTAGTGCCTTAAGGCGAAGTCAAGTGGGTGCCCTGTTTGCCCAAAGCGAGAGCTTGACAAAGTGAGCAAGGACCGGGAAACCGAGACACCTGGAGATCAAGTGACTTAACAACGTACAGAGAATCTTTATGTGAGTTGGAAACAAAATGCAGCTCATCTAAGTAGAACCTCTCTCTTGACCAACAATAGGCACTTCTTTTTCTAAAGGAAGGACATTCCTACTTGAGGTGTAGGGAGTGTTACCTCTTGGTCGTATCATTCAGTTCAGTCAACAAGTCACATGAGGATCTGCCTTAATAAAAAGCAAGGAAACCAGAAGTAATCACGTCCCTTTTTTTTCCCCTACCATAGAAGTTTAACTGAGGGTTTAGGGCATAGGAATAGGCATGACAAGAGCATGCAACTTTCCTTCTCGGAACAGACTTTCAGGATCACTGCAGCTGTCATCTTGGTTCCTTTAGTTTGTCTAGATTTTTACCAATTCAAGCAATAGGAATATCTAAGACTGCCAGTATTTTTTTTTATGTGACTTGAAGTCCTGTGTAATAGGCTCCATTAAAAAAAAAAAAAGTCACTTTTATTTCCATCACTGCTGTAATGCAATTTCATGTGGTGTCCTCAAGATTGCTACACACACTGTAATTTCTCATACGCAGCTGTCAGCAATAACCTTTTGTGGCAGCAAAGAGAAAAAATCCCCAAAATACATATTTGTCTAACATATACTTGTAGACCTTAAATCCTGTCTAACCACATACAGCTGTGTTGCTCTGATCGCTGGTGTAGTGGAGGACTGTGCTTTTTGCTTGTAGGTGGAGCAGAAGCAGCTGGCAGGGCTTGTGTGAGTAGGATCTCGGAGGCAATTCAGCCCAGCCTTAGTTCTGCTCACCCGGTACATGCAAGAACTGGGCATCCTCTGCTGTCCTGCTTGTGCTCAAAAACATCAAATATTTTGTGTTCTTACCGTTCGCTTTTCCTTCTTTAATTCTGAACGCAAATAACAGCTTAACCTAATGAGAAGTCAGAGGAAAAAAACCCTAAAAAGATGGTAGAAGTCAGGAACAGATGAGGACTGCAGGACTCATGAATTTCAAACACCCAGCAGTGTGTGTTTCACTTCCTGCTGCCTCTCCTACTGTCAGAGACCAATTTATATTTTGCGCCTCAACAGGAGATACCCCACTGCCAGCAGAAACTTTTAATGATCCTCAGCCTCACATGCTGCTCTGGAAACAAGCTCTGAAGAATACGGAAGATTTTAAAACATATTATTCCTATAAATAAAAATGCATTTCTCACCAGGAATTTATATTCAGATACTCTTCCACATTTTAGCATGGTGGGTTTTCTCTTCTGGATATGCGTTGCCCCTTGTTCATGTCCTTTTAGCTTTTTCAGGTATATCTTTGTCTTGTGAACTCTGGGGTCTGCACAAGCAGAAATTCAAGTACCATCCAGCTAAGATCTGAGTCACTGGGCCTTGTTAAGACAAGAGTCACAGGCCCCCCCCGACTCAAAGCAAGACCAACTCTGATGTTTGACAAGGTTGCTTAATGTCATGCTGGAAGATGCCAGAGGAGCGTAACTGACCCATGATTTTGATGCAAGGAACAGACTTAGAGTTGTGAGAAGATGAACTTCTGAAGTTCTGTAGCCCAAAGTAGATAGTGCTCATCATGGACAACAATCTCCCGGACTTTCTCATGGTACGTTAGTGGGATTAACCATCTAAATTGCCAAGTTTTATGTAAAAGGAAGACTTCTAGCTAAAATCAGATCAGCTACAGAGCGACTGACTTGACAGAACTGAGTCTTAGTTTATTTCATGCTTTGGCTGATATCACGCAGGTCGCCTACACCGTGCTGTCCTGCTAAGAGGCTTCGCTGAATTTCTGAAACTCGAGTACCTTCCTGAGTCTGTGTTTTCCACACCTGCAACTTTAGTCCATTTTTATTCTCTCTGTCTTGGTTCTGGCATTCCCTAAAGCTGTTTGGGAGTTTTTTATGCTTCCCTTTTATGAATGCTGTGTTTAAGCAGTATATGGCTAGCAAGCACACAACTTTTGTAGATCATAATCTTCTTTATTTTCTCAATGTGGTTCGTTTAGAGGCACTTTAAGGAAACGTTTTGCTGCAAGTTGCTTGTGAAAGGAGATTGCTTTGGGTAGTTTCTTTATATTCAGTTTGACTTTTACACAAAGTGCAACTGTACATTGATAATACATGGAAATGGTCAAACAGAGAAATTAAAACTGCTTGCATATGCTTTTTGAAATGTGTTTCTGCTCTGAAAAGTAATTATGTGAATTTGACCTGGCCTCACTTAACTCATCTTCTCCCTGAGAGTCAGGTCTGCTGACATTAGCGGAGTGGTTACTGTTTTCAGAATGGTCTTCCTGGCTACTCTCTGAGAAGACTGAATTAAATTTGAGATTTTATGCATCATCGGTAGATTTTTTTTTCCCCTGTAAATTCTAATTGCAGGAACACCTCAAGCACTCCTGTGCCTTCAGGATATGGTTGACAGCATTGCACAAGTGTGACTGAGATCCTGATAAGCAAGTGAAATGACATGGATGCCTAAGTTTACCAAAAACAGAGCTAAGAGAATTTTGCTGTGGTGACAGATGGAACGAAGCTTTGGTGAATATGGATTGAGAATGATTTGGTAACTATTACAGGTAAGAATGCCACGTAGTTTCTTGGATGCATAGTGCACATACATACACCTCTGAATTTTTTTCTGATCCCATGAAGAATCCCAGAGACATGTGTTTAGCCACATTTCTTCTTTATTTTAAAATCCTGTCATGGGTTTGTGCAAATTTAGGCTTACAGAGATCAGATTTGTCTTTACAAAAATCAGAACTTATTAGAGGAACTTCCTTTTCCCCTTGAAAACTGCCACCAGATACCCCTGAACAGCTCTTGGCTTGGAAATGCATGACTTGAAATGTTAATTAATGTTTAGGTTTGTACATGAAAAGATGATATTTTCTACCTCTCTGAAGGAAGAGAGGCCAATGACCATGTTAGAAGCAGTCCATTTCCAGTCTGCTCTCAATTTCCACCACCGGTGCTCCTGCACTTGCCTGTGAAATGAACCAGCTGTTACTCGATTTCACAAAACAAAGATGCAGATTCGGTGATTGTCAGAAGATTGTGTGTATTCCGATTTGTGAGGGTTCTCCTTCATTTGCCTGAAGAAACTAAAGTGTGTGAATTTAGAAGCACCATGATACCAGCATTCCCACCCTGTATATGTGATACATTCTCCTCTTTTTACTGAATCAGAAATAGGTGTTCAAAAACTCAGATATTTTTTAAGAATAACATGCAGCTAAGAGGATTTTTTTTTTTTAACATAACAAGTAGGAACAGAAAATATGATCATAACACAGGTGCTTTTCCACAAAATATTGACCCTCAAGTAAGTGATAAAAAGAGCTCAGTAAATGACTAGTATCAGAGTGCGGTGTGTTGGGAAGTATACGTTGCAGGATTTATTAATGCTAATATCTGTTAAGGAAATACATTTTTGTTAGTCCTTCTCCACATCCAGTTTCAAATCTTTCCATTGAAATCTTGCTGTAGAAATAAACCTGTTAAAAGCATTTGCTTCTGTGGCACAGCTTGCCTTAAAATTTAACCAAAAGTCAACGTGATAAAAAAATCGATCAGTTGAGCGAACATATTCCTTTGCCTTAAACTGAAATGTGCATTCTGAAAGAGCATGGCTTGTGAGTTGGAGATCCGTGAAAGGAACAGACCTGCTAAAAGAATAACATTTTGATGCAACAAGCTTATTTGCTTAACAGCTTTCTACTGCAATTAACGTATGCGGCAAATGCGTTTATTTAAAGTGACAGTCTGCTCAAATAGCCCTCTTTCAAGAGCGGGATTATATAATCCGGAAATAGCAGAGTTACACCGAGATTAAAATTATTGAATGTCTTGTTTATTCAAAATGCCAGCAGCTCTGCTCCTCCTTTTCTCTGTTCTTCATGCTGACTTGTAAATGATCCGCTTGGGCTCTGGTGTCCTTAAATGAATGAACTGTCTGAGAGCACCATTCAGCATAGTACTGCTGTTGGGAAGAAAAGAAAGAGAAACTGAACGAAACCCCGAGGAGGAGGCAGCAGCAGTACTAAAATGTTTGACCTCATCAGGCTTTATGGGTGGGCAGTTGCGTTGGTACTACAGGACTGGATTTAAGAGGACGGTAATGGCAAGGCATAAAAAAGGTGACAAGATTTATAGTCGGGGATCAGCCTGTCCCCTGGGCTCATGCCCATGTTCAGTTGGCTCCGTTGAGACCACGTTCCTCTGAGACACGCTGGGGACCTTCTGATCAGAGAACTGGCTTGTGCTGAACAAAGGGACACAGACAGCATGGTCTGCTGCCGACTGCAGAAGATGCCGCACGGGGCATCCTGAGCAGGGCATGGCTGCAGGTCCCAGCAGCTGCCCTCAGATGGACACTCTAAGCATGATTTCGACTTGAACTGCTCTTCTCAGGAATCACTCTGCTCCCTCCAGCCTCCTCAGGAGTGTTTAAAAAATACACAAATTGTTTCTTTCTCATGTTGTGAAATAAACAAATAAAAAAGGAGTGAGGTCTAACATCTGTTAGCTAATGGGTAAACAGGAATTACTGGCCCAGCACACACCGAGGGTGGGGAATTGGCACGGACAAGGACTCATCAGATGGCAGCCAGCAGAGCACTATAAGGAGCAAGGAAGGTGATACAATCCTCCCAGAGCAACTGAGGCTTCTAAGCCCCTAGAAGAGGTAGTGGGGGTTGCTGTTCCCTCATCCAGTAATTGGATGACTTTCATTTCTATTGATTTAATTGACTTGGCCCCCAGCGTGGCCAGTCTTTAAGCTGTTGCCTTGTTGTTTGTCCTCAAGATCATTTCTGCAGCTACCGAAGGATGTGGAAAGGAGGGGAGAGGGGTGTTGTGTGCTTCTGTGTAGGCTGGTTTGAGACACTGGAACCCTGAAGTAAAGTCAAAACACGATATTCAGAAATCATCTATGAAATCAGATTTTTTCTTGCAGCTGCTTAGAGAGAGGAGCCAGTAAAACACAAAGCTGGTGATTTTTCTACCCTGCATGCCCTTAAAAGGGTTCAGAGTCATAGAGAGCTCACGTCCACTCTCACTGCTAAGCCAAGAGACCATCTCCAGTTCAGTTAATTTTAGAGCTGTAACAAATTCCTCTTCCCAATGTCTCCAAACGTGGGGATTGATGAAGAAAAGGGGAGGGGTTTTGTGACTGCTGATTGTGGTGTTCTCAGTTTCTAGTACTGCCAAGGTTTCACATACTTACATATCGTTTGGGTTTTCCATTCTGACACCTGTTCCGCTCCGTGGCTTTTTCTTGAAATAGCAGCTACATATTTCAAAAAAGAAAAAAGTTCATTTTGGGTATTGCATTGAATTTTCTCCTTTACTTAAACTGTGGCAAACACTGTTTGTTTCCATCAGTTTGTCTCTTCTGCTGGGCTGTTTTTCTCAGCTGTAGAAGTTATTATATCTAATCAGGTTGTGCTCTCTGTTGCTCTGTTTGTTCAGTGTTTAGCACAGTGTGCCCCTATTCTTGTTTACCTCTCAGGATCCAGGCCTGTAAGAGTTGAAATTTCTTAACAGTAGTCATGCTTGAGGATGCCTAAGTCGGATTTTCTGCAGCTCACTGTAAAGTACCCCAAGTACAGCCTGCCCTCTTGGGAGCACACTGCATAAACATATGTAAAATTGCGAGGAACAGGGTAAGGAACCAGGTTTTTTCTCTTATCTGGCAAAAAATCCCTTTTCTTTGGTCAGCACTATGCTGGCAGAAGGTCCATTTTAAACACCTTCTGAGAGGAATTGTGAAACATCTAGAGACCACAGTATGTGTCACTAATTTTTTTTCTGAGAGTCTGGGAAACTCCTCGAGACATCCCCAACCCTGGAAAACTTCCAAGTATTCCTAAGAGAGTATAATGAGGCTTTAACTCCAAGGCATTGCATTTTCAAATGTGGAGGAGGCTGTTTCCATTCTTGCCAGAGGATTTGGCAGTCACTGCGTCTCCTTGGGACTATCATCCATTTCAATTTGAGGATGCAAAGCCTTCTTTCAGTGTGGTCTTTGTAATATGGGACATGCAGATGAGTATCTGGGCAACATAGAAAAAGCTTTTGCTTACAGACAGAGGATGAAGAGAGCAACCAAAGAATTTTTTAGTCCCATTCTCCCCACATTTGAAAAATGACTGAATTGCCAACTGGTATGGCCTGTTGCCCAGAGAACGCCGGGTCACCTCTTGGGGAGTAGTGTTGTCTCTTCTACATGCTAAACCTGCAGACTCTTCAGGCTACAGCACCCGCATTTCCCTCAGGTGTACTGAACATTTCAGGTGATGATTGACCGCTCTCCCTGATATTTGTATGATTATTAGTCTCTTCTCTGTGTGCAATTCAGCGGACAACACTGCTCATAAAAAGCAGATAGGAGCAAGTTGGGCTGCTGCCCCTGGTGGGTAGGAGAGAAGATGGGCTGATTGATGACCCTTGGCTGTTTTCTGAGGTTGCAGTAGTTTTTTATGATGTCATTAGGAGGCTATAGTCACATTAAGGAATCCCTCATGACATCATAAAGGACTTGATATTTCACTAATGTTATTTCAGCAGAGTGGAGCTCTGGCATTTTATAGTCTTTGCTTTCCCCGTAGAATTAGGAGTTGTCTAACTACAACCTGGAAGAAATGCAAAAATAGTCAAATGCCGACTTCAAAAGTTATGGTTGAAGAATGCTAATATATTTGGCTCTTTCGGAGCACACAGCACCTTTAGGTGGAATACCTGATGTGTTTATAAAAGATGCCATCAGTGAATACATATCCTCATACAAAGGAAGGATCAGATGTGCCTTCCACTTGTTTTCGTGCACAGACACACACAAAAAAATTTTTTCTGGACATTTTTTGGAATAGCATGAGAGATAAATGGACCATAGGACAGCACCATGGGACCACGTGGGCTTTGTCATAAGAAGACAGAATTGTGGTGTAATGGTGAGTTCAGGAAAACACTGCCAATGGAACCAGAAGCCATCATTTCCTAACATAAGAGGGGAATGCTAAAACCTGTACTGAGGAGAGACACTATTTTGAAGAGCTTGGTATAGGTGGAGAAAGCACTGGGAGTGCTGTTGCCAACTGTACCATAAGAGGCTGTTTGCAGGGTCTTTGTGCAAGTGAATTTCAGATGAGGTGCCTCCTCATAAAGGTTCCTTGCCACATTTTCTTCAGGCAGCCCTACCTGTGCCTTTGAGTCCTGTCTTTAAATCTGAAGAAGGGAGGCGAGGCAGGCAGTCTATACATTCCAGAAGTGTACCAGTAGCTCAAGGCCCCTGAAATCTTGCTGAGGAGACTGTCCTTCCTCGGTCTTTGTGGTCCTGAGGCCATCTTTCTCAGCCTCTCTGGCAGTGCCCTACTCATCACACTAATGCTAAGCCTGTGGCCCCTTGACAATCATAATCCCCAGCAGCACGTTTAATTCTTGTCAAGGGTACAAAAATGTGTGTCTGAGAGCCTCCCATCTGCCATTATTCTGACTGCCAGCTTGCCTGTGGTTGTGCATGGTTTAATCTCAACAAGATTTGCCTGCGAATGGCAGAGTCACCGAATAACAGACCCATGCTCCAGAGTCTGTCCTTTGCTCTTCCCTTCACGGACACAAAACTCAGGCTTTGCAGCAGAAGCGAGAGGCACCAGGGAATGGCGGACGCTGCAGAGCGATCGGATGTTCTTCTCTCGCAGTCGGTGACTAGCTTTGCCAGCAAGTAGGCTACGTGTGTCTTAGGCACTGCTCAGCCCTCCTGCTGTTCTCTTCTCAGTTGAAGCCAGTCCCCTCTGTGTGAAAGCGCAGTCAGCTGGCTGTGATACTGCAGGTAGAGCAGGGCTTCAGCCAGCCCGTGAGAAGCAGGGGGGCACAACCCCCCGAGGAACAAACAGTTTTACTTTTGTGTATTAGCAGTGTCATGTACGGCGAAGATGAATACAAGGGGAAGTCCTTAGAGGACACTCTGGCACTTGCCATTTCCCAGGGTCATTGGTGGCTTTGTGATTCTTTTTTAAAATGTGTAAATCGCTGATTAAATGTCTGTTTGCCAGGCTGCACCACCCTGGACATGCCTGGAGACGTCCCAAAGGAGGAGGTGGGAAAGGGGGAGAGTTGCCTGCAGCCTGGGATAGTTATCTGTTTGCTTTGAACAGAGCAACTGATCTACCTCTGGGGTTTTGCTTTCACACAAGTTCATCCAGTTCACCTACTTACACTGCTCGTTATTAATAGAATTGTTAGCAGGTTCACTCCACAGCTTGCAGGGAAGGTGTGCACATGGGTGGCACCTGAAGACAGAAAGTATCTGATTATATCTAATACTTAGTTGGCTCGTCTTCCCAGGTGTGCTGTTCTACAGATAATAAACCAGGCAACTTCACAGAGGGAGGTACAGGCACACCCTAGCTGTGGGCTCCGGCTCTATTCCAGCATCGGCTAATAAGTGGGCTACCCTTGCTGTGAGGAGATAGGGCTGTACCTGCACATACAAGGGAACACAGACATGGGTACTATGACCTCCAGGAATGGCATGGGTGAAAAGATTTGTCACGGAGCAGTAGGTCTTCAGAGGCACCTGTGTTCTCACCGAGCGCTGACACTGAGCTGCTTTGCCGTCTATGGACACATCCTTTCCTTCGTGCATCCCCTTTGTCCCTGACTTCTGCCCGTTTATACATAAGTTCATCATGGCACGATGTGCTTTCTGTAGGCGCAATGCAGCGAGATGTGGCTGCAGCACAGGTATATTTACTTGAATTTGCTCGAGTGTACCTGCTGAGGTGGAGCAGCCGCATATAACCTGTGTGTTGGAGCAGAATGTCCTGTAACAAAGCTCAGGTCTGGGATGTGCATATGGGGAATGGGTCACACACAGTGCTCGTGATGAGCTGCTGCTCTGGGTCTCGGCATGTTCAAGGAGGAGGAGGGCTGTCGTGGACCTGAGAGCTGTAGGCTGAGCTCTCTGCTCTGTGATATCTTCTGCAGCATCTGTGGTCTTCCTCTGGCAGTGAGGCTGAGCGCTGATACTGAGAGGTGAGGTCCAAGATTTCAGCTGGAGGCAGATGAAGAACAGAAAGGAAACAGAGGAAGATGGCCTTTAGAGGTCCCTTCCAACCCAAACTATTCTATGATTGTATGAAAGAATGTCTTCTAAAACAGACTTCACCACCTCTCAGCATTATCTACAACAGTACATGGACTTCTTCAACTGGATTCCACTTACAACCTGCCACACTACATCTAGCAATGAGCATGTAAGGGTGAGCAGTTCATTATTACTGAACGCTCCATTCTGCCCTCACATGCAGATAGTGATCTTGATTTAGCTGTTCAGCCATGGATGCCTTTGAACTCAGACCTAGGAGAGAGAGGGCTGAATCTTTTCCATCTGATTCATATCCAGAGCTTCTGCTATTTACTCAAGCCTCTCGGGTGGAGACATTGGGCTGGAGAGCTTGTGGGAACAACTCCCTTCAAGTTCTAGCTGCAATCTGAAAGCTGTGGTGCAGGAAGAAAAACAGGGTAACCAGCCTGTCTTCAAAGTGAGCCTTTCTTCTCCCCAGAGCAAGTGTAGTTCTGACCCTATTTAACACCATCTCTCTCACACAGAATAAAGGTTAGTACATGCAGTGTTTCAGGCTCATAGAAGAACAACTTCTCTGCCAGAGTAGAGCAGGTACATGTGTTTAATAAGCACTTTCTTCAGTACAATTACAATAAGGGTGGCAAGTGATTCTTTTCTTTGCATCTGGACTGCCAAGTTTTCATGGCAGTCTTGACGTTTTTGCAGTGCTAGCGTTAGCAGAAGCATGTGCTCCATGCCCCGAGTGACCTCTCAGCAAGGTAGTGCTTCCAGATCTACCTCAGAGTGAGCTGCAGACCTCTGGCCAGCCTAGCACTGTTTTAGTTTGTCGAGATGGCTTCATTAGAATTTTCATTGCAAATTTAGTGCATGAAATAAGTTTGGCTTCCAGCCTGGTGACTTGTCTCAGTCACCTATGCTTTTAGCCTGTGTTCAGGATGAGCAAGAATGTCTTACTCAGTAGTAATCATGTCATCTTGGATTTTTAAACCTCACCTTTATTCCTGGCAAACCAACACCTAATTAGTTTGATAGTATTAAATGCACTGGATATTTATGTGTTATCAGTTATTAATGTATGTTGCTGATATATGATTCTATTTGACATGAACAAAGCACCTTTCACACTCTAGATGAAACAGGCATTACTTTGCTTAACTACTGGGCAGATGGCAGCCTGATAGTCACTCATGTGACCCTAGAAAGCATAGCGCTAGTGGACCAGTCTTTTGGGCAATGTCTTTTTGCACCTGGTAGTCAAGGACTGCCAGCTCTTGGTATTTCGTTCTCAGACACCTTTGGACACGAGTTTAGAAGGTATCGCGGGAGCTCTTCAGACGAACTGCGTTATATAGATTTGAGGACTATGGTTGTAATATCCATGAACAGGGAAAAAAAAAAGAAGGCAGCACACACAGCTTAATGTCCCTGTCACATACCTGCTCAGAACAGACACAGCACAATGGCTGTTTGCTAAATGTTCACGGGCAGTTGGCTCAGCGGAGCCGTGCCGCAGGGCTGCAGAGAGCACTCCATGAGCAGTGGCTCGGGAGTCCTTCAGGATATAAAGCAGGTCCCTTTTTCAGTGGAATTTTTTAGTGCGCCTGGATGTATAATAGCAATAGGAGTATTCTGTAAAAGGCAGGAGCTCGACCAGATAAACTTTACAATAAAACAAATATTAAAGCTTATTTGTAGTGCCATGCTCTCCTTTCTGTTTATGAAACCTTGATATGGTTATCTTTTCTTTAGAAATTATTAGTCCAAACTGGGCTCCTTTTTGAATTATGAGCAAAAAAAAATAGTATAGCAATGATACCCCTGGAGTGATGGCTTTACATCTTTAATCTAATTAATTTATGAGCATTTCCAGGGCCTCCCTGCTACAGCACCTGAATGTCTGGAAATCCGGCATTTTAAGGGTTTACTATCTGATATTTTGTTTCCTCCTGCTGGTGTGGGTCTCGTGTTTCCAACCCTGTAGTGTTCGGTACGTAAGAAAGCAGTATTAGTGAGTTTTAGTGCTAATTACGTCAAACAAAATTGAATCAATTTCTCTTGACTTGTTTGTTGGTTACGTTTGTCCTGTTCTGATGCGATGCTCGCTGATAGCGGGGTAAGAGGTCCCTATTTGTGGCTTCTCCTGTTGTGTGTGAGGCCTCACCTTTGCTTTGTTTTCTGTGACCGGCAATAACAAACACATTGATGTGTTTTCCTGAAACCTTGTATTACAGTGGCTGAGTTTCTCTTGAGCTCCCTTTAGTTTTTGTAGGCTTCCAGGAAGCAGTGGTAGGTGTGGAATCGTGCAATGTGTCAGAAGTATCAGTCTATTTCACATCTAAATCATGCTCCTCTTTCCCACTGGCAGGCGGAGACGTGGAAAACTCCTGAATTAGTGTTTGCTGTTTGTCAGTGCTGCGCTCCCTGACAGAATCAGACTCATATTGGCTCTTTTTCTCCCTCCCTGTTAATTAATTTTGCCTGTGCTGAGCAAGCGGGCTCCAGCAGGCTCGCTGCTGTGGACTGATTTCCCTGTCTCCCTTTGATGTGTCTCCTGAGAGGGGCAGGGCACACTGGAGAAACTCATCAGAGAGACCTGCTATTGCTTATTTTCATGCTGCCTTGGGCAGAGCTCTTCTCCGTCCTCTGCTCTTACATTATTTCTCTTTCAAAAGCAACTACCTTGTCATAATACAGCAGGCGTTTCTAAGTCCTGTGGGCTGCGGGAAGCCTGGGGCCCCCGTGGCTCCCTCGCCACGGCGGGAGTCGGTGCTGGCCACACATCGGCCACCAAGACGCTCTTGGAGGCCACGGGGCTGGGCCATGGCGCTGGGCAGCACCTCTCTCCCAGAGCAGAGATGTCTGGGCCCGCAGTTTCAAACCGGTGCTGGACTGGGTGCCTCTGCCGGCCCAAGGAGGCTCGTTGCCCACGGAGGAGTTTGATCTGGCCTCTTACTCCCTCGGCCGGGCCTGCCCTGCGCCGCAGCCATGGCGGCTCCCTCCCTGGGCCGGTGGAGCGTGGCACCGGAGCCGGCAGGGTTGGGGGCCAACAGGGCAGCGGAGAGGAATCCCCTCAGCCAGGGGTCTCCTGCTTTAGGCCGGCGTTTTCTGGTTGCTGCCAGGGGAGCTGCTGGCTGTGGGAAGCTGTGGGGAAGGTGGGTGCCCCTGCGCATCCCCAGGCGTGGGCACCCACGGGCGCCAGGAGGCAGTCGGGTGGGCGAGGGTCGGGGCCTGGGGCGCTTGGCTTCACTGCAGCAAAACAAGTGATCGCAGCACTTCTCCTTCTGCCGTATTCTCTCTCTGTCTCTGTCTCACTCTTTTCTTCTTTTTTTTTTTTTTAAATATTGCCGAGTGAATGCTAGATTTCAAATGCCCTCATTATTTAGATTTATTCATGAGATTCCCACTTGATATTTCTGTGTCGTGAAAACAGTTTGTGAATACTTCGTAGTAAATTTTTTATGTGAACTTTTAAAATTTGCTTTGTATTAATTAATTATTTAACTTTTGTAAAATATGCCTGTTCCATGACTGGACAGAGGAATGCAAGTCAGCAGCACAATATCAAGTGTCAGTGCCAGTTCTTTGCCAAAGACTCAGCTCAGAACTTGGTGATGGTACATGGATTAATTGTCTTACACCTGCATTCCCACTTAAAATACATGAAAAGCACTTTTGCAGATCTTGGCTCAGATATCCACAGAAAACAAATATGCCCCAAAACTACAGACTTAACCTTATTGTGAATCTGATCTTTAAATCCAAGTGAGTAGTGGACAAATAATATTGTCCTATCTGGTCAGCATTAGTCTTGAGCGGACAATCCTTAAGAATGGAAAATTCAGGAGGGTAAGCAGGTAGATCACACTACAGCACGGTTGGAGAGAGACTGAAAATGAACGGAAAAGACCTTTCTTCCTCTATTGTTGGAGAGAAATAAACAATAATCCAAACTTCAGATTTAAAATTTGTTTGGCAAAGAAAGCCCAGGGAGCACCCTCCCATCACCATTGTGGTCCCTTTCAAACCAAACTCCTGAGTTCCTTACTGGTTATTTATTGCCTGAATTACAAAGTCACAACCTTTCTCCCCGCAGTGTCCTCAGCTCTCACTGCTCAGAGCATCATTTCACTGCACTGTCTTTTTCCTCACTTGAGTGGTGGGACCCGTGTGCCCGGCGAGGTCAGCTGCTCTCGAAGCCCCGAGGGATGTTCTTCTTTTCAGATACAACATTTCATTTTAAGAGTTGTGTATTTTCCTGGGGTTTTTCCAGGGGTCCGGCCTGTGACACAAACAAGGATTTATCCTTGCCCCGTGTTTCCCCCACTTGACTCGTGTGCTGCTTGTTTCAGTCACTCTTTCACACTCTGCAGTGGCAAGTGGCCAAAAGAAGCTTGTAGCAGCCTGACTTCTGTGTTGGCCAAGGAAATGAGCACAGCACTTCTGTGTGGCAGGATTCTGCAGGGAAAAAAAAAAAAAATGCATCTCAGTGGCAAGGTGGCAGTGAGCTGCAATCTGACTTCTCTTCCGCAGAAGCCTGGATTCAAACTGCCGGCGGCTCCAGACAAACCAGGGCTCTGTCTGGGGGAAGTGGGGCAGGAGCAGCAAAGGGAGATGGGGCTGAATGGGACCCTCTCTACGTGGTGGTACCTGGCTGGCTCCCACCCCAGGGCTGGCCACTCCAGCTCGGCCGTGCACCCGGGGGCCATGAGCACAGCGCAACGTGGTCACCTCACTTGTGAGTGTTCTCAGCAGCATTGGCATGCTGAAGCCACAGGGACTTCTCTCTCCTTTTGCTTTGATTTGGAGGTGAATTAGTTCGGTATGCAAAGGGAAATCTTGTACTTCATTGTGATGATGCAGCCCTGCATCCATAGAAGTCCTGTTTCTGAGAGCCCATGTTTAAAAACATAGGCAAATGGATCATTAGTTGTTTTAATTACCTAAGTCTGCTGAGGCAGTTACTCAAACTTTTTGCAAGGCAACAGCAGAAACATAAAACTGGTTATCAAAGATCACTTTTAATAGAAAGAAACCCTTTCCTTACAGTGGCTGGTGCTTTGCTCAAGCCCCAGGTTGCCCAGAGGAGGAGACAGGTGAGCCTGCATCATTCCACCACCAGAGAACAGGCTTAAACTTTCTGGATGCAATAAGCCATACTGAAAAGACAGAAGAGATGTCCAGGTTATGGATGGCAACTCAAAGAAAGTTTTTTAAAGGGTTATTGTTCCCAGTCCCCAAGAAGATTCAGCTGAAGGGCACCCAGGTCAACCAGATAGCTCTAGCAGGTGAAAACAGAGCCATTGATGAGGGAGGTTTTGATCCTCCCTGCACTGATGGGATCCAAATGTGCACTTAGAGATGCCTTGGTGCCACAATACAAGGACCTGCCAGCTTAAGCACAGACATTGACCAGTTCTCATTTTAAAATGAAAGAGAATATTATTCACACATGAAATACAACATTCTGCACAGCTACTGCTTGGGTAGTAGGGAAAGGAAAGAAAGGGCAACAAAGTCTGCCTAGTACAGATTGCTTGAGTCATGAATATTCATCATTAAAAAGAGAAGACCTGGAGTTTTCATAGCAGCTCCACCCACCAAATTGAAATAACTGTTACAGCCTTTGCCAATAAAATGCCAAATGAAATGGATAGAAAATGAAGCAATGTAGATTGTGCAAAGTGGCTGTTTTCCACTGTGTGAATTTAGTAGACAGAGGTCTCCAGCAGCAAAAAGCAGTTCTAGGACTTGTGATCGAGTATCTTTTAGCAAACCCCAGTGCGGAGGGTATGTGTGATCTGGACTTTATTGCCCTCACCTGCACTGGGTGGGCACTCCAGCGCAGACTTTTCCTGGGGCCGAGTTGTTTTGTGTCACTCCAATAATCCTCTCCTGCCAGCTCTGCTTGCTTTCCATGTCAATACTCTTGTATCAAAACACCTAAAAATCCTTCACTGCTGGTTTTAATTACAAGCGTGTTAGCTGCTTCTCTCCATGTAATTACTAAAATGAATGAGGAAAGCAGAGATGAGAGAGTGTAAATGCTCTTCACACAGAAATGCAATTAACGTCTGCGGGCATCTTTCCAACTACTCCGTATGTTATGTAAAGTTTTGTGTGTGTATATGTGAGTTAATGAGGATATTTATGTTTTCCCTTCTTACCTTCACAATGGATTAATTTCAGACATATTTTATAAGGTATTTGTGATTGTTAGGTAGGCAGATCAGTATCTCCTTCAGGTACAGTCATACCTGCCTCAAAAAAACAAAGAAGGAGATTACATGATTATTCCAGTGTACATACACTATAGGCAAATATTCGATTCTGTGTGCTCAGAGTGCTGCTAATTGTCTGAAGTCAGTCAAAGTGCAAAGAGCCCAAAGAGCCCTTGAATAGCCTCCTGAAAGAGGTGACATTAGGGAAGCACCTGCACCTGTGCATCGTTTCTTGAAGGACTTGCCTTTACTGTGAAATTAAGTCAAGTTAGCTGCACCTGAGTTTCTTCTCCCCAGTTGGCCTCACTGGAATAAAAGCAACTGCATTTAGCAAGTTTAGTTCTTTGTCCTGAGACCGGCTAAGCTGTTCTGTGAGCTGTTGTTAACTCAGTCCTTCTGGGATGCGTGGTAGGACTCAGAATAGACGTCTGGAATACAATGGTACGTGAGTGGACGTAGCCTACGTGCGTGTGGTAGAGTGATTGTTACAGCCTCTGATGAATTGTACTTGGTCAAGCTTTATCCCATGTCTCCTGCTAAGGCAAATAAATAAACTAAACTGCACGCTGTCGCATCCGAGCTAAAGAGCTTCTGTGTATGGAGGGCGCTGGTATAAGAAATGGATTTGTAGTGTGGCTAAATTTATACAGCTGTTGTTTTAGGATCTGCCTCTTCCTGCTCTTTCTCTGGTTGCTGCAGAAGCTCAGGGAGAGGTGGCCCTTACCTCCCCTGAGCTTGGGAGAGCGTCAGAAACTGCTGCAGTCCTCGGGAAGGACGGAAGGTCGGGGTTGCTGTGGGCAGCTTTGCATCTGGTTGTTCTTGCTAGGGAACTCAAAGGAAACACATGCTCATGTGTGATTCTCAAAGGTAGCTACCATGGTATGAATACAAAAGTGAGTGAATTGTAGAATCAGCAAAGCAAAAAAAAAAAACAAACTTTTTTGAGATTTATCAGAAAAAAAATGAAAAGTTGAGTAATATCAATAGTAAAATCACAGATGCATGTCAAAACCGGGTTTGATTAGATGTGTTTGACCTGTATTTGCATAATTTTTGCAATGCTTTTTTGAATAGATATTTTCACATGAAAAAGTCTTTATTCCATATTCAATACTTGTAAAAGTGAAGTTAAACTATCTTTTCAGGAAACATTTGAACCTGAAAGCCTTTTATGCATAGTAACTTAGAGAGAGGTGGGAATCAGAATGATGCCACGTGGCACGTGGGGTCCAGGTGGCAACTTTAGTCGTGGACTAGAGAGTACATATAATCCACAGAGGGTGTCATAACATCATTAGAAATACTGAACAGTTTGTAGGTAGATGTGTCTCTCCATTTAAATTCTACAAACAGAGATGAAGAAAAGTGTGTGTATCAGATATGATATTGTTAGAAGTCATTTTAACAGGTTTTTAAAGAAATGACAACTGTTCTATTCCTGGGTTGATCCAAATATCTTTACATGAGTAATGCTGAAATAAATGCAAGTTATAGTTAAACTTTGGGGACCATAAAATCACAGATAATTTTTATCACTCAAGATAGAAAGTGAAATCTAGCTTCAGTGAAGTCAGTAGCAAATTTCTTTTTGCTATGCTGCTCTTTGAGGAGGCTCTTAAATAGAAAAGGTGTTTGGCTGTGCACTCAAGGAACATTCTAGTGACATTCTACTTACTAAAATACTCCAGAACTTAATATACAGTAACATTCTTTTTGAAGAGGGGAATATTTGAAGAATATTCCATTTGAGTGGAAAGAAAAACTGACTTGATTTAAAAAAAACCTGTAAGACACGTGATAATATATCAAAAAATGGGGAAAATATACTTAATAAAATACAGGAATTTGCTGCCATAATGCAATTAAGACTTTTCAGTCAAATGTACTGTTTGTGCTCCCTCTGTTTTCCATGCTAGAAATCTTTGTTTCTCATTTTCAGCCTAATTTTTGGCTTATGTCATGACTCCTCAGGAGTATCAAGAGGAAGTTTTTATGCAAGACAGTGGTTTCTGAGATTTGTGTGACAAGCCTGGGTAAAATTCAAATGACTCTGTGATTTAATCCATTTGGAGCTGTTGCACTAAATCACTGTAGCTGTTGCTGACATACCAGCCCACAGAAACCTGGAAGCCGATGATATAAGTTTATCTGCGTATCTACAGGTGAAAACTCAGGCAGCCTTGAATTGCAGTGAGAAGCATTTGCCTCTGTTCTGAATATATTTGGGGAATGAGCAGGGTCTGCTTCTGTGAGCACTCAGAAAGATGTCTTACAGTGCTTTTCCCCTGAAATAAATTGTCCTCAAGGTCATGCTATCTTTCAGAATATATAGTAGGAACTTTCCCTTTTATTCCTAGTGATGCAGGGCACTACCTTATTTATTCAAGAAACACAGATCAGGAAGCCAAAAATATTCATAAAATGCCTATTGCTGAAGTAAGTATCCGCTTGACAGGTTTGTAGCTGGCCTCGGTCTGTGGCACTGGAGGCTCTGGGTGGGAGCCTGAGTTTCCTGCAGCCATCCTGTCTGCCTTCTCTCCTGCAGAAACCACTGACTTTCGGGGCTTGGACTCCGCTTACAGGTAAAAGGAAATAGAGAATGAGGGAGGCTTTAGTCATCTGTGTAAACCCTTCTGACATGGCTTTGGGAAATGAGCAGTAGCATTAACTTTCCACTGTTCTGATGCCAGGTTCGCATCTACTGTTACTTTATTTATAAACTTTGAGGTCTCAGCCATACCCCTTTAAGCTGACTGAATGTATTACAGAACAATTGCAAGATTCCTAGTGT
This sequence comes from Calidris pygmaea, assembly GCA_003697955.1. Taxonomy (NCBI): domain Eukaryota; kingdom Metazoa; phylum Chordata; class Aves; order Charadriiformes; family Scolopacidae; genus Calidris; species Calidris pygmaea. The sequence continues at coordinate 905,753 of QJSC01002227.1, read as the reverse complement.
CTAGAATTGCAGGTGAGAGGAATAGTTCATAGCAGCTAAGACTGAGAGTATTTGAATGCAACAGGAGATAACATCAAACAAGATATGTCACATTCTAAATGGAGAAAGAAAAGTTAGAATTTTCCATTCTTGGTTTTCCTCTCAAGAAAGCAATTTTTAACAAGTCCTGAAAGGAATGGGCACAAAGATTAGGGCCTTCAGCTTGCACGTCAGTATGAAATGGATATGAAAACTCTTGAGTGGCAGAGCAGCACATGCAGGCAAATCATCCAGATTCCTATTTCTGGCTGGAGAAACTTTCGCTTTTTCAATCCAGATGTATTTTAATTTCAGTTAGGTATTGTTTTAGGGGCTATCAAAATAGCCTTTCTCCTCTTCAGAAGAGCGTGTGACTGACGTGGTCACTCACAACCACGGCTGGCCTCTGGCAGCCACCCCGGTGTCTCCCAGGGACAAGGGCCGGGAGGGCACGGTCGTGCAGAGCCTCTGTGCCAGTGTTTCCCTGGGGACAAAGAGGCAATTTTAGATCCCAAGTTGTCAGGCTGGTACCTGATGCACCTTTCAGCATCCGTTACATTTATAAAAAGAAGCAAAGAGGAAAGGCTGTGTTTCATCCAGATCGTCTGCCGAGTGATGCTTTGTCCCAGTGGGGTTCGGCTCCCGGTTTGCTGTGGGTAACCCTCCGAGGTTAGGAACGTGTTGTGTGGATGCTGTGAACAGGAAATGGAAGTTTCTGTGGGGCCTCCGTAAGTCAGCAGATGTGGATTCAACAACTTGACTCGCAGCATTTACCTGCCACGCAGGATTATGCGCAGGAAGCTTTTGGCTGGAAGAAATACGGTGTAATGTTAAGGTTCTGTTCTGGTCTTGAGTATATTCTTTCTGGCAGCTGCGCTGGAGTGCAGCTGTTGAGCTTCCCACCTTGTGCCGGAGTCTCAGCCATTCCTTCCGGCACAGAGGAGAGGACTGCAGAGACAATTCTACTCATTAAACACATTTTTCTCTTTAAATCCATTTTTGTAATTTTATTTTTGGATGAACCAACAAATAAAGAACTCTATTATGATAAACAGAGTACTCGCAGCAGCTGTAATGCACCAATTAAAGTTGGAGCAGGAGGTTTGAAATGTTTCCATATTTCATAATGAGGCTTTAGTCAGTTCTGTCATCACTGTGCTGAGCCAGATAACGTCTGGGAAGAAATACATGAGAGCTTCCCTGTCCTGTTTTGGGGTAGAGGAGAGCAGGGTGCCAAGTTTGAGCAGGTGGAGGAAAGTTATAGCTGTTAAAACATTCCTGAGAGTGAGTGCATGTGAGGAGAGCACGGCCCAGGCGTGGTGCTCGGAGAGGTTCTGGACACAAGGGCAGTGCATATGGAATGGCCATTACATCATGTGGAGGGCAGCTGGGGAATGAAACTGGTGTTTGGACTGGGAGTGTTTCCAAAACAATGCCAAGTTCTTTCCCTTTGTCCTCTCAGTTATACCACCTGTGTGCCTGGGAAAGGCAAAGCCTGTGGAAAGACTCCAGTAAATTGTAGGTGTGGAGTGAAATGCCTGGAGAGCACAGAGAGAGGGTAGGCAGTGCCAGCCCTAGCCACTACCTTATTAAATTTAAGATGAAAGGCCTCAACCCCCTTCCAGTCTCTCTTCAGACAGCCCCAGATTAAAATTTTCTGAATCCTGCAAGCTACTCTGCTTTGCTCAGGAAAGTTAATAACATTTTCAAATACCTGCCTTATGGTGAAGAGACCCTGACAGAAGTAGGTGGTTGGAAATGGATGCCAGGTCAGGAGTAAATCAATTTCAGAAGGGTGCAACTTCTTCCAAGTGTGAAGTGTCTTTCAGGATCTCTCTTGCATGCCCTGCAGACCTGGCAAGTAAAGGGAAAACCCAACCTCTGACATTTTTCTTTGTGTCCGTGGATATCCTGCTTAAATTTGCACAGCTGTTTCTTTCTTTCCTGCATTAGGTTCATCAGCTGCTGTTCAAAAACCACATCTCAGAGTCTCTGCTGTGCAGCTTCCCTAGAAATTCCCATTTTATCACGCTACTGTATGATTCTGCTGTAATTCCCATCTCAGGTGGGAGCAGAGCAGATGAGCTCTGCTGAAACAGGATCGTGATCAGAATGGAGAGGGTTTTTTTCAAAGATGACAATTTTGTAGTAGCTGGGAGAAGTAAGTAGAAGAATTTTGTCTGGTTTCCCTCCCAGCCCCTTTGTGGTCTCTTGCAGCATCCCCCGTGGAGAGCACAGGGCAGAGCAGCCTCTGATGCACCACCTCCTTTCCAGGGTCTGTCACACCGTGTCACCCCGCTCCGGTCCACATCAGAGTGAAGGCTTCTCTGCAGGTCTAGTGTAGTCGGGGCTGGGTCTCTGCTCAAGAGGTAGTAGCTGATGAGGGGCAAGTAAGTTTGCTAATGAGCAAGCTGATTGGTCTACTTCTTAGAAACACTTCTTAAGCTAATTGTAGAGTTCTAAGATAATGGTTAATTTCTGCTAGATAAAATAATCTCCTCTGCGGCATGGATTTGAGGTGATACCTCTCACTTGTATCCTACATTGAGAAGGGAATGTCAGGAGATGGCAGATGTATTTCTACCCAAGACTTGGTGTAAGGGGCCTGAACAGCACGAGCATCCTCTGCAGCACAGAAAGAAGTTCTGCTCATCCCAGGCACAGGGCAGATGCTGTCCTCCTAATGTTACCTCTCCTGGAATAACACTGAAAAGAAGGAAAAAAGCATCTGGTGATCCTTTTCCCGGGGAGTATTAGAATATTCTCTCCTATGTGTCATTTGTTTGAGCTGCTGAAGTGCTAGGTTTTTTCTAAAAGAACAAAAATATCTGAGCTCTTACACAGTGAAATGGAAGACTACCATGGCCATGCTCTCATTACTGTGTTCAGTTTTCCTACCCTGGCTTTGTATTTGCCAGGGAATCTCTGTTAAGAGAAATCTCTTTACTGCTCTTGTTGCAAGGAGATTTGATTTTTTTAAAAATAATTTTAATTAAAAATGGAAGAAACTAGATAGAAGAAAACTAATGCCTTCCCTGCCTGCTGTGCCTCCCAAACCTGAGTTTGTTCTCGTGTGAGTGGATGGTATTGGCTATTTTTGCTCCCTATGGTGCAAAATGCATTTTTTTTCTTCTGCTCTGTCTGACAATGTATTTGCATCTCGTGCTAAACAAGTGAGACAAAGCCCTCTTTGAAGTGCATAAAGCCATTTATTTCAAAGGGGAAGCACGGAGTGTGGCAAGTTGGCAGTGCACTTGGCTGGAATTTATCTTGAAATGCTGAGATGTCTTTTGTGTGTTTTTATAATTACATCATTAGCACCTTTAAAGTCTATTTCACTATTTTCTAAATGTTCTGGATAGAAATTCAGAGCCCGAGAGGTGTATCTGAGTGAATGGAAGAAATTCGGGCACACTTCACAGGCCAATGCTCTTGACCCATCAGCCCAGCGGTAGCAGCCAGCCCTCTGGAAGACAGAGTTGTCTGCTTCACCCACAAGCACCATGTGCTTTTCCCGCAGGCTATTCTTACACATACATAAGGGAAACTCCCTTAAAATAGTCACTTCCTTAACCTTCTTTAAGGCCCTCTGAAGACTCATCTTTGATGCCTGCAGATCCCTGCCAGCTGGCAGTGCCGAGCTGCTGCTGAGCAGAGAGTTCTGCTTAATGTGCATAATCTGCTTGTTTTCCACTTCCTCCTCCTCCCTCCCCTCCAGTTCGTCTCCTCCACCTGCTGCATCTTGTTCTAATCTGGTTTGTGAGCACTTTGGGGCAGGGACTGTCTGATTTATAGCGTGTCTGCATGGCCCCTAGCACAAGGTAAAAGCTATTAATTCAAATCACCCTATACTTAAAGAAAGCTTTATGGGATCAATACAGCTGTGCTATTAATAAATAACCCAGCTACAGTGTAGGAACTTCATACTGTACATCACCTTAGAGTAGCCCCATAACCCATTACAGAAAGAGTCATTTCCTCAATGCTGTGGCTGCAACCAGTCCTGAAGTATTTGCTGTGCCTCAGAATTCTAGTCACAAAGACAGACCAGGCTGGGCACAGCACTGGCAAAATCGATTTGATCTGCAAGAATTACAGAAATACTAAAAGTGCTAAGGATACTTTCTCCTCAAATCACAGTAAGACTGCATCACAACTTATTTAAAAGCTTTCTTATTGTCTGCTTTGAAGCTGTGACTCATGTTTAAAATTTCTGTTGTGTCTTTTCAGATTAGAAATTATTACTGATGTTTGCTCAAGTGTTTCCCTTCTGGTTTTTTTTTTTGAGATTTCCTACAGAGGTGTTGACTGAAGAAAAATGGTTATTCTTGTTCTCGTGCTGTAGAACATAAGGTGGCATGTGGCTGGTGATGTGATGTCCTTCCTTGGGGAGTCCTGCCCTGGTTGTGCGTGTTCCCCGTGAGCTCTGCAGGCTGCAGTGGTGGGCTCTTGGCAAGTGGTGGGGCAGAGGGACTGCCCGTGGGGCAGAGGGACCGCCGGGGCTGGGGGGCTGTCGCTGTCACTTGGCCACAAGAAGCAGCGACTATCAGTTGGGGAAGGTACTTACCAGTTGGCGACTAAAAGCATTGCTGTAGCAGATCTATGGTTTCGGGCTACTTGTCATATTGACTGGTGCTATGCAGCTGTGACACGATATCATCTCATCTCAGGTTATTTTTTGCAGACTGCCAAAGGCTGTCTTGGTGTGACATTGTGTCTATGTTATTAAACATATGTACCCTGAGACGGTATCAGAAAATGACATCCTCTGAGCAGTGAATCCTAAGGCAGCCCAGACAAATATGGGAAAGCATGATGCTGTAGAGCTTTTACAGTGATGCGAGACCCTAGACCTTGGGCAACATGCCCCAGACCATCATGCTTAAACCCAAGAAGTGGCAGTGCCCACTGTTGCACACATGCGTTGCTGTAGAGCCCGTAGGTGATAGTGAGTGGCCTGTGTAAGAAGCTTGTTTAAAACACTCTAAAGAGAAGGCATTTGTCTTTGCTTTGACTCCCTGGAGAAGTCAGTCCCATAAAGCTCTAGGAACATATGTCTGAGCTTTTCAGCTCTGCTGGAGGTCCTGTGGGAGTTGGCGATTGCCGGACCGATACCTGTTCCCTGCAACACGCTGCACCCCGAAGGTGGGGTCTGGGAAGACAGCGGGTCTTTGTGCTCTACTCTGCCTTCCTGCCAGGTGATTTTCATGTCGAAAGGTCTCCTCCCATTCCATCTTACTGAACTCCAAACTCATCACAATGAGGAAATAGAAGCACATGCTTGGTTTGATGTTCCTACAAGTACAATCTGATTAACTGCCTCGGAGAAACCGGCTGGGACCTATTTTCCTGCTGTGACCTCTTTCTTCCAGGGCTTCACAAGCTTCTGGCACAGCCTTGACATCCAACCTGAAGAGTCAGGATGCTTCTGAGAAGGACAAAAAATGACTACCGAGCTTGGGAGCTTGCCCTTGCTCCTGATGCAAGCCAAATTCAAAGGGGGAAAAAAAGGCCGGTGGAGAGTCCCTTTATGTCCTGGCTTCAAAGATCATGAGAGTGGTTCTGCTTCCACGTTGTTTTCAGTAGAACTTGGAATGTCTTGGCAATTGACAATTGATTTGGAAGGTGTAGTATAAACAGTTGACCATTTAAAGGTCAGGGGAACACTTAGTCGCTGAATGTTTCTGCTACCCCTTCCACAAGCATCATCCCAGACAGGTCATTCGTGTGTGCTAAACGTGTGTCTGCGCCTGACCTTGGATGTGTTACACGTCAGCTGCAGCTGGTGGTTGTGTGTAGCTGTGCATACCAGCTGCACATGTAATTCATCTTTAATCGTACATTTATGATTCAAGCTGGGTCTTTCCATCTTTTTTTTTTTTTTTCCCAGGCTATTTTTAAATTGCTCATATGGCAGGGCATTCATTATTTCCACTAGATGACTACATTTTTTTTTTTGTTCCCTCGTAGATGTTTGAAAAAGGAGTGTAGTGGTTTACTGTTTACTGAAAGTGGATAATTAAGAATTGTATTTCTAAAATTCGTATTTGGAGCAGTTTCCCTGAAGACCATCATGGGAAGAAAATTATTTTAGTACTTTTTCCAGAAGGTGATAAAGCTGTAGCAGAATGTAAACTTTTCCTATAGTTTCCTATAGGAGAAGGCTGTTGACAGATAAGCCTTGATTTGTGATGTAATTTGACTGTGCTTCATGAACACTTTTTTGAAAATAACTAAATATTACAAAGATCAGTGTGATACAAATTAAGTTTTCTGCACTAGGCTATACTTCCCTTTTGGTTTGTGTATCCCAAGAACAACTGGCTTGTGAATGAGTTATTTTTATTAAAGGTGAGCACACTTTATCCCAGCTGCAGAATATACTTTCCATTCCACTGTTATGAGGATGTGTTGTGAACAAACTTGCGTAGAGAGGAAAGGCATGACTGAATAATGGCTGATTTGTTGACAAAATCACTGTTATTGGGTAAAATCACTCAGTACAGTACGACTGTGTTTAATAACAGTCTTAAAGGAATAAACATCCTAGTTTGACTTGCATTATCAATATGCTACTGGCTGCTTTTCTTTTCACACCTTGTGATAACAATCACTACATATGGGGCTAGAATGTCATTCATCAGATGTAACTGTTATTAGACATTGTGCATCTTAAGCTGCTATTTCTGAACTGTTTCTGTAGTATGGAGTTTGTTAGGCAGCTTCTGCAGTGATAGAGCTTTTTGCTGCTCAGCCTTTGGGCTTTATAGTATCATGGAATGGTTAGAGTTGGAAGGGACCTTAAAGATCATCGGGTCCAAACACCCCTGCCCTGGGCAGGGACATCTGCTACCAGACCAGGTTGCTCAAAGCCCCATCCAACCTGGTCTTGAACACTTCCTTGAACACTTTATGATGGAGGCTTTGAGTCAAAACCTGCTGAAGTCACTTTTGGCTCTTTTGTTGTTCATTGTTGTGAAGATCGTTGTGAAGCCTAAAAACCCAGGTATAGTTACACCAGAAAATACTGGGCATGTGTAGGGGTGAGCTGGAAATGCCATCCTGTATTACGTGGGTATCCCGTGTCATAGGTACTGCCTTTAACAAAGATGTGAAAACTTTAAAGACAAAGTCCAGAGTTATTCTGCAGATGAAAGTAAAGATCAGGAAGTGGATGTCTAGTGTATCAAAAACTCAAGGCCTGCAGCTTGTGTCAGCATTCACCATCATAAAAGGTGTAAAATGTTGTTCCTCAGGTCTGATAAATAATTTCTCTTCCCCACTCTTTCGTGTGCATTAGAAGGACAAGCAAGAGCAAGTGTCTTGTTTGCTTTCTGTCTGTATAATCGTGGGACAGTACATGTAACTGGCATGTTCTGATATCTGTTTTGTGATCCAGGTATGCAGAAGTCAATTAGGTGAAATAACATCACTGAAGACGAATTTTCAAAGCATCTAAATCATTAAGAAGCCTAGTTCAAGATTTTCTTTTTTACAGACGTTTAGCTGTTTCACCAATCAGTGTTCCAAGGGCGTAAGTGATTTAGGAACTTGTGCTTCAAGCTTCAGAGGCTTTAGAGACATAGTTCTTCTGAAAGTTCACCTCAAAATTTGGCTGCAAAATGTTATGTAGCACCTGGACCATAGATACCTGTGTCATATTGAAAGTCACTGTGACCTGCCCTCTGAAGGGTTTTTACATGAAGTTTCTGTTTCATTCCACGCTTTATTTGTTACTGCGCAAACCCCTTTCTCTCTGTTCAGACATTCTGAGTGACAGCCGTCTCGAAAGCAAGTAATTTCCTCTGTTGCACGAGGGGAGAGTTATTTGGCGAACTTTCCCGGGTGAGCAGGACTCCTCCCACTGCTGTGCCCTCCTGGTTTCTTCAAACGAAATGGTAACACTTATGCTTCCATTTCTGCTTACCCCCTGGCCTGGGCTTTGTAAATGTAAGTGCAGATTATGAATGCATGTGCAGTGTCTGATATTTCTAGGAAGAATACTTTATAACTGAAATCTCTCTTCTCCTGGGGATGAAAGCAAAACAAATTTAAGGATTAAATCACACAGAGGTATAATCCCCAAGGGAAACTTACTTTAGTTATTATGATTATATTACGATGTACGCCTCAATACAGCAGAAGCTGTGTGAATACCATTTCAGTGGGGAATAATTTTTAGTCTTACAGCCTATAGTACATTATAATGCATTTCTGGGAGCCTGATGAATAATAACTGCAATCCTCAGACTTCTTTGCTTTCTTCAGTTATTTTGATACTCCTAACCTTCTCCTCTAAAAGAGAAGGGAAAAGAAAACGAGATTCTTAAAATCTCAAAAAACTTAAAATAATTTAGTTAGAGAAGCTTTAATCATGCATTAATTGCACATCTATATATACACTTCACAGTACACAATGTTTATATGGTTTATGGAAAAGTAACAGGGTGAACCATTTCAAAGAGTCTAGTCCTGCTTTTTTTACTGGTCTAAGACTGGAGTCATCCAGTGAGGTAGATTTCTGTGCTTGTTCCATGGGAGTTAATGGTGAGAGGTGTAAGATGTGGGAAATGAGGGCCTTCTGCACTTAGTAGCTGCAGACTCGCAGGATATTGCTCACACAGTGCCTTGAGGCAGCAGATTAACCTCCAGAGCCCACTGTGGACCCAGTATTGGGGTACAGCAACGTACTGGCCACTGTATTAGGATGTAGTGTTTTGCATCCCCCTGCACCCTATGGAGGAAATCTACAACTCAGTTGTTGGAGAGCAGAAGGTCTGGGATTTCAAATGACATTTTTCTTGGAAGATGCGACTGAAGCCTGTCCTGATGTTTGAGTGAATATGCAATAAATGAGACTAGCCAAAAGTAAAACAAAAGGATGTGGTCACAATATAGCCAATGTTAAAAGTCACAGGTAAAGTGACTGGCAAGCCATGTGGCGAGTCCACTGCTGTCTGGTGGTGTTTAACAGCACTGTACTGAGGAGCAGCTGGATGTACTTCATATCAATAGCGAATGAACCACACTAGTAAACTGCTATTTGGTTAAGTATTAGTGTTTCCTGATTCCATAGCCAGATCCTTATCCTGCCCCACGTACCTTCATATTTCACTGTTTGTGTGGACCAAACAACACAGTGTTCATAGATGCTTAACTAAAGAATAGACTAAGTGACTTGACCAAGGTTACACAGAGAGTCTCTTGGAGCAGGTCTCCAAAACCCTCAGCTGGTGTTCTTACCATTAGATCATCCTTCCCGTGAAGACTGAAAATCCATACTGGTTGCATCGTTGCACTGTATATACAGCTTCAGAACAGCTGCCTCTAGAATACTGTGCTCCGTACAGAGCACTTCATTACCAGGAAGATATTGATTGACACATTGGAGGGAGTTCAGAGAAGAGCAACAAAAATAATTAGGGAGTAGGGAGATTGACTGGAGAGATTGATTTATGAGGGAAGATTAAGTGAGATAAATATGTATAGCTTGGCTCATCCACGGCTGAGGGTGGTGCATGATAAGTCTGCAAATATTTAAAGGCTGTAAACAATCAGGAGGAAGAATTACCAATACTGGTCCAGTCTATTTGTAATTTGGTGGTACCATATCCTATTGTTGCACAAAGCTTTATCACAGCGTGGCTGGGCCACAGGGCCTTCCTCTGAATGTCCTTCAGGGGAAAAATGGCTATTGGAGTTATGGGGTTGGTGTGATTACAGCAGGGATGCTCCTGAGGGAACACGGCTGGGACTGGGGAGCGTGCAGGGGTTTCACTCAACGGGGTCATGGGCTCTACCTTGTGTTTGGAGGGTGATTTCTGACCTGGAACAGCAGGATCTAAAGTCAGACTCATACGAAATATGTGTTACGCTGTAGAGGAAACAGAAGAGTTGTAGTTAATATCAGTTGTATCACTTAATGTCAGTTGCCATGGTAACTAGAGTACTTGATTATTATGGAATAGCAGAGCAAGAAGCCAGGTAAAGCTTGTGGAAATTCTTAGTAGATCTAGATTGAATAATCCCAGTTTTAATCAACCATGGAACGAGTTGGAAACAAGCTAGCTCAAATAAATCCCAAAATAACATCTGAAATTCCATTTTTCAAGGAGAAAGGGGGTTTCATAATAATGAACCCTCCCTGACCCTGTAGCTTTAATAGTTTCAGGTGACATTCACCAACTGCCATCAAATAACCATGGTCCAGAGCTGGCTGAATGTCATTGCTTATCCAAGATAATTTCCACAGTGTCATTCTATGAATATAACAGGCAGGTTTCTTAAGTCATTCTTGTAGTGAGACAGTGCTGAGTGTTCCCATGTCCTGGGGCAGCCCCTCTGCTTTCTGAGACTACATTTAATCACGAGCAGAAGTCTGAGGTCACTTGGCTTCGCAAAAATATACCCTGAAGCAGCAGAGCTATTCCTTACTTTTTATCTATGTCCACTCCCTTTTGTAAAAGAGAAAAAGAAACCCTCAAAAACATGAGGTCCCTTTGTTTTCCAAGTAGCTGGCCTGCTGCAATCAGGGAGGCACACCTGAGTCTTAGGTACATTGTTATCAGAGAGCTGTTGTCAAGTTAATTAAGTGATAAAAAGGCAGAAGGGGTGAATAGGTAGGAACAAATTGGAAAGGAAAGGCAAGCATCAACAAAATGAGGATGGGCAAAGACTATCTTGATGCTCTTAAGAGCTTGTGAGCAGCAAGAGCCTGCTAAGAAGGGTGAAGCTGTTGGCTGTTTCAGACACCATACACCGTGCAGAGATGCATCCCTGTGGGGAGCGCAGAAAGTTCTTCTGCTGTTCCCGTTTTGACTCAGCAATCAAATCAGTAAATCCTGTGCAGTCCTTGGAGCTCTGGCTTCGATAGAAAGTTCAGCAAGTTCTTTGACGTTCTTTACTTGTTTCTTTGCACGATGAAAACGCATCCTCAGGCAGACCCTTTACCTTTCTCAGCCCTCGCTTCTCCAAAGAATCGTTGTCCTCTGCCTTCCCAGAGGTGGCTCTGTCAAATCTCCTGGGCATCAGCAGCGCCTGCCCTCGAGGAGCACTTGGCAGAGAGATGGAGCTGGGACTGTCCCTGGCCTGGGGACGAGCTGGAGCAGCAGAGGCAGCTCTGCCATGGTGGGGAAAGGCTCAGACCTGCCGGGAGAAAGGGCACTGCTGTATCTTGTTTTTAAAAAAGGAAACCGCTGTTTTACTTTAAAAAACAATGGAACCTTTAGGGTGCTTCAAAATGCGCGTGCTTAGCAAGGTGGTGTTTTTCATGAGCAATAGGCTGTTTGCAGTGGAGTAGGGCACAGAGGTTTCAGTGGTATAATCTTGAGGAAATTAATAGCAAAAGATCATGCTTCTGTAGGGACCTTTAGTTACCTTTTCCCTGTTGTGACAGAATATATCATCCTTGCCATAAAATTCAGCAGGAGGGAGCCTTCTGCCCTGCACTCAGGCCTGTAGCTCTGGAATTATCTTCCCGAACCTGAACTGCATGTCTGCACGGATTCCTCAGCAAGGGACCTGTTTCCCAAGCTTTCAAAGTGTTTTTGGGGATTTAGCTTTTGGTTTTGCTTTTTCTTTCGCTGTTCCCTAGGGTTCTGCATACATGCTAAAATCTGATCAAACTGAGAAGAACCTCTTTTCATATACTGAAGTTTTCACTTAGGTCATCACTCTGGGCACAGATCTAGGACTTATGTCATGGACCCCACTTTTCAATATGCCTGGAAATTGTTAGGCCCAACTGTCTGTTAAAGTATAAGATTTTACTGAAATCTCTGCAGATTTTCTATTGTATGTTTCGATAAGAACTTTGCATTTCTGGTGTGAAGGAGAACACAGAATGTGCTTAGTCCATGCCAGTGAAAGTGTTGGGGTTTTCCCTGATGTTTTTTAATTGTACATGTTAATGTAAATGAAAAGTAGGCAAAAATGGCATTTACATGAAGTCAGCAAGTGGATTGCTTGATGTTGGTGCCCAATAAATAGATTTTGGGGGAGGAGGTGTTGTTTGAGGGGTTTTTCTCAAAAGTGTCTCAATTTACAAAGACCAAGGATGCTGATCTGTGAATATGTGACCTGGAATTAAGCGTATCTACAACAGAATTGCATTGATGTGTGCAGCTGTGAAAGAGAAATTGCTAACACATGGTTGTGTGTAACTTCTCGGGTGAGCTTTCTTGCCGCCCGCCTGCCCAGCTTCTTCCTTCTGTGTGTGAGAAGGAGAAGCCCACGGCTGGTACTCCCATCCCAACTACTGACTTGTGCGTTCCCCTTTTCTTTTCTTTTCACTGCAAGCTCTGTTTGTAGTTATACAGCCAGGTCTCCACAGAGTAATTTACTGGCAGAATCTCTCCCAGAATCCAGCTTGAAACCAAGCTGTAAAAACAGCTGAGAGTGTAAATAATTCATGCAGACAATATGACTTTTTTATGTAAATTCAGTGCATTAACCCTCTATTATAATGATGGACGACAGATATGGGCGACGTTGCCTTGGTAAGAGCTAATGGATGGCCGCCATAAATTCACTGCACATTTTATTGTGTTGCTGGAAATTGTGCCTTCAGGCAATGCTGTTTACTTTTATGTAAAACTCAGGGTTCCCTAAATATTACAAATATTTTACATCCGACTCCTCAGCATTTGGGCACAGCACACAAATCAAGCTTTCTTCATCTGAGTTGTAATTAAAGGTTTGGGTTTTTTTCAGGGACAATTATAGTTTTAACTATAAAGAGAAATATTTTTTCCCCTTTAGATGTTCAGTCATTGATGTATTAGCAAAACCTTTGAAGAAATATATTAAATAACTGCAACATATAACTTTGCATTAGGCTATATGTTGTATGCATACATAACAAATTTGGAAATAGTTTCTTGTTACTAGTTTTTATTTTTTACCATTCCTTGTGCTTAGTTACACATAAAATATTCTTTTCCCCCCCCTGCACATATGCTTTTCTCTGTAATTCGTATCTATTTTATCAGGGTAATTCTCTGAACCGTGTCCTTGAGGAATTCTGTCTCTCAGTAAACATGGAAACTTCAGTTCATTTCAGGGAAATTTAAATAAAGAATTTTTGGTTACTTTTCGGTTTCATATGCTACTGTTTTGCACAGACCTTAAGTAAATTGGGATGACACAGGTGATTTTTCTCACACAAAATGGCTTCAGCAAAGCAGATATACTGGAGTATGTTTTCTCAATAGGTTTTATAATATATAATTATTATAATAAGTATATAATTAATTCACCTTAAACCTTCAATTTAAACTCATAGTATGCTGCAGCTTTGGAAAAAGAAAGGAAGAAAAAAATCAGTCATATGTAGAAAAAGGATACTACTGCTTCTGACAGTGTGAATTCAATCCCATTTGTAACAAAGGTAGTTAACGTTGGGAGCGACGGCGTGTTCATCCCTGTGCGTGTTTGCCAAGCGCTCGTTGGCCAGAGGACCCTAATGAATAGAGCAGTCTCTTGGGAAGCGCTGGATGTGGAAGTTTATAGAAAGCTCTATTGGAATTTCTGAGGGAAATCTTGTAGATCAGTTGTGATAAAGGCGTGTTCTCTCAGTCTCCTTCTTTCAGTGGAATGTGCCGAAACTTGGCAGTTTTGTTTTGATATCTGTATGAAAAAATGCTGCGCAAAGTTGAATACGAATTATTTCAACTGAGCTCGCTGCAGTAGAAATGCATTACACTTTCCAAAAGACTTTCATTTTTGAGGACTAAATAGAAGGAACACTGTAAGAGAGGTAAAAAAACACTGAATAAAAGAGGAATGCAACAACTGTGAGGGGAAAAAAAAAAGGCTAATGGAATAATTCTTATGAATCACATGTATATTAAGCAAAGGCTAACAGTTTAATTGCACATAAACCTATTTAATAATTGGATTTATTTTGTGTCCTGGCTATACATGCTCTGTTCAACTACATTAGGAATGTCACAAGACAAAAGTGTATAAGCTATAACTAAGGGCATTGGCTTATTTTTTTGGTCTTTAATATTGACTGAGATTCCTAAATTTGGACTTTCAGATTTTATACCTTATTCTTCTGACGTGCTTTACTGCCCTGAAGCCACTTTGCAAAATTCATAGCGGCTTTCACATGCTCTGATGCTTCTTGGGACCAATTCAATCTTGAACAAAAGATGTGTGTGCAGTAGAGCCAGGAAATGTTACACAGGAGATCATGGGCTTATTCCCCAATAACATTTTGATTTGTAAAGTATTCCACTACACAAAACACACACAGGAGACAACATTAAAAAACATTAGAGACCATAGCCAGCAAGACAGAAAGGTGGCTTAAAATACAGATTGACAGCATGGCCTGGGATATGGGCAGGACACACTAAATAATCAGTGGAAATGTTATAGAAAGTGTTTTCAATATTTTATACTATTTGGCCGTTTAACAAATCTCTCCTGGGACAGCATTTTGCCTTTAAAAAAAAAAAACCAAAACCAACCAACACTAGTATCCAGACAAATGCTTTTTTCCCTGTTGTTTAAAATAAGTGTGTTTTCTATAATTCACACAACCAGAGAAGGCCAGTTTTCCAGTCTTGTTCCCTGTCCAGTATGTTTCCATGTGGAGCAGACACAGATGTGGAGCACTGGGAGGAGGTATAGGGCAGGCTTGCTTTTTCTCCCCCACCAGTTTGATCTCTTTGAAGGAGGTATTGTCTATAATCCGGGATGTATAAATGTTCAACAGGATCCCATTCCTCGGTTCCTTATTTAGAGCAGAGTATTCCTGGATCCATGGGTCAGTACTGTTAATGATATGCAGAGCATAAGGCATCATTCTGTCCAGGTATGCAATTTAAAGGTCAAATGTTCTGAACTCTTGAATATTAATACATGGCTGTCACCCTGTCTTGGACAATTTGCTTTTGTGTAATTTGTTGCAAGCATTAGAAGTCTTTGACTGGACAGGGGAAAATGGCACTTTCCTCCTGGTGCTGCTGTACCAGCTGTGTGACGGTGTGTGTCTCAGAGGTGAGAAAAGGAGGTGGAAGGGGAGCTTGGAAGCAGATGGGCTGCTGTGTAAGATTGTGAAGGGAATGCTTCTCTTCCTAGTGATGAACACGTCCCTGAGTCAGTCCAGATACAATCCACAGTTACAGATTACTACAGATCAGAGAATTCCACATAGGACTCATCTATGGAAATTAAAGAGACTTTCTTAATAATTTGCTCCAGAATAGTAAAGTTCTTGTATTCTTTGTTGGATGTTCATAGAGTCATAGAATGGTTTGGGTTGCAGGGGGCCTTTGAAGATCATCTACTCAAACTCCACTGCCATGGGGAGGAACATCTTTCACTCGATCGGGTTACTTAAAGCCCCATCCAGCCTTACCTTGAACACTTCCAATGATGGGACATCCACGGCTTTTCTGGGCAGCCCATTCCAGTGTCTCTCCTCCCTCACTGTAAAAGACATTTCCTCCTTATGTCCAATCTAAACCATCTGTCAAACCTAAGAGGTTTGTCCAACTGCAAACTCTACCTAACCTCTGTCTCTGCCTTCTTGACATGGACGTGACAGAAGTGAGGACCTCTTGGAAAGGTGCTGAGAGAACAGGATGTCCCTGTGTAAACTGTGGGAGAGGTTTCACTTTGGTTAATTTAGGGGTCATGAAAAGAATGACACCCAGGCTGGCCCACCCATTTCTCATCTCTAAAGGCAGCATTGTCAATATAGAGTAAAGGTTTTTGCTGGCCCTCTTCTTCTCTGTTTAATACATTTAAGTACTGCACTCTGCATATGAAGAATAGTGATGTTATCAGAAAGCATTCAAAAACATATGTTTTAATGAAATGTGTTGACAACTGCTGAAGTAAAGTTTTTGTTAAGTCTCAAGAGTTTAGCCATGACAAGCAGTATTAATGAATTGAATTAATTAAAAAGCATTTCAAGATGAAACAGGGCCTGTTCTATGTAAAATGCTCTATACATTAGACAAGCATTATGGAAATCACTGCTTTGTACTACACTGTAATGCAGCCATTTATAAAAGCTTCTCAAGATCCATGGATAGCAGTAATTTGGGTTTAGCGTGTCTTTGAAATTCATTGAATACAGCATGTGCTATTTAAAAGCATGAAATCTGGATAGTTCCACTGCCATCAAAGTTCGAATGGCTTGGAGAGGGAAACAGGAGCTCAGCGCTGCTGGAATGAGAGTGGGCACGGAAACAGGGTGAGCCAAAAGAGCAATGGCAGGCAGAGGCCAGTGCTGACGTCTTTAGG
Source organism: Calidris pygmaea (assembly GCA_003697955.1). NCBI lineage: Eukaryota > Metazoa > Chordata > Aves > Charadriiformes > Scolopacidae > Calidris > Calidris pygmaea. Next base: position 889,472 of record QJSC01002227.1, on the reverse strand, counting down.
GAGCAGGCTGGCTGACCAGCAATAACTCGGGTTCCCAAACTAGTCTGAAATGTGAGTCATTTTACTAAAAGAATCATTTATCTTGTCTCTGTTGTTCCTCTGCTTGTCTACCATGAGCTCCTCTCCTTTACGGACAAGGCTCATTTTTCGGCAGGTCTTCTCCTCCTTTTTAGGTTGTTTTTGTGCCCCTCTCTAGGAGTAACACCATCAACTGTGACCAGTGGCAGTACAAAAAATCCGTATGCCTCGTCAGATACAACGGGCAGAACAGTCATTTGAGTGTGGGGCCGTTCTCTCCCTGCGCGCTGCTGTCCTCAAGAAACTGAGCATGAGAAGGGCTAGTGCAGCCCAAAGAAGTGGGTGTCCCCTGGCAGCCAGGAGCAAAGGGCCATTCTGCCTCCCCAGGCCAGAAGCAACTGTAAAATGAGAGTCCTTTGCAGGAAGGTTTTCTCAGTGGGAAATGCCCATCTGTTTGCACACAGGGAGAAACCTTTCTTGGGTTGAGTTAGGATTGTGACTTGGATTAGGATGAGCAGGGTAACAGCGTGAACACATAACACCTTAGAAGAATGTATCTTTAAAATATTATTAAATATCTAACATCTCTGTAGTGAAAATATTAAGATCATCATAATAAAGTGTTCTTTGTAATAAAAAATATGAAGGGTGAAAGATGAAAGAGAAGCTGTAAAAAGCAGTGTGATTTCATATGTGTGTAGTGAAGGTTGTTTCATTTTGTGTTTTGGAATTTGGGTTGTAGAAGACTATTTCAAATGGATGCATCTTTATCTATCTGTTCTGTAATTTGTCTGGATGTTAATAAAGGAAATTACATCCTTCAAGGAAAACTAGCCACAAAACTGTTGGTAGATTTCAAATGTTGTAATATATTAGTACTGATCATTCAATCAAGAGCATGACCATTCAGTAGAAAAGAAGAAAAAAAAATCCTAAATACAAAGAAATGATAGAGTTGGGTTCCTCAAGCAATGCAGGCAGGCACTTAAAGAATGGTAAATTTTGCTAAGTACTTAGCTCCTGCACATGCTTCTAAAAACTCATTTGAGACATTGCTTGGAATATCAGTAAATCTGACAGGCAGCCTAGTTGGTTAGCACAAGGGATAATTCATTTGGTCCTTAGTGTGTTAGGAAAGGAGCTGCCAACGCTGCATCCCAAAACGCTTAGGGAGATTCATCCCATAAGCAGGTATGGTTCTGCTCTGTAGAAAAATATCAGAGAGCCTGTTCTGCTACTTCACTAAAACATGAGCAATATGTTTGCACTTGTCACAGTTAACATTTGCATTTAGTATCTGCGTGGTGAGAACTTCTGAGCTTGCTCATACCTGCTCAACAGGCACAGGTAGCGCTTGTGTCTGACCAAAAGAAGTCTCTCCCCCCTGGCTAGATGCTGTGCTACACGGAGAGCAGCATCTGCTGAAATGAGGTCCAGCATTTTCTACTTCCCTTCAGACTCTTCTTGCTAACTAGACTCTAGAAAGGATCAAAATGCCTTTTTTATGCAATCGTGCCATTTTTAAGGGCTGAAGCAGCCTGGCCTTGATTAACTGACTAATTGCTGCTGAGTCATGCTGGCAGGTGGTACCCGTGAGAGGAAAACAGCCTGTAAAGGTGATGTGATGGCCCCGTTCCCTGTAACATATAAGGATTGCAGGAGGGAGGTGGAAGAGGGAGATGGTGGCGAGGGTTTGTGCGGCTGCAGCAGCAGGTTTGGGGTGACTTTGAGACTTTAGCCCTGATTCTTTACTGAGTTTTATGCAGTAGCCCAGCTAGTTTCTGTGCAGGGCAGATGTGTGAGTTAGGCTGTGCTAGGTTTCTGGTTTGGTGTAGTGAACAAGAAGTACAGCTATCAGGAGCTGCCACGGCAGGAGTAGCTGGGTAAGGCCATTTCTGGGCACAGCCACTAAGCATCGACGGTGCTCAGCTTGTCTCGTAGGAGGGGCACTGTTCTGGGAAAGCACCTGCTCAAAAATAAGCTGCACGTTGTTGCAGGATAGTTAGCAAAATAAAATCTCAGTTGTTATTCCAGGCTGTGAAGGCCTGAAGAGGTGGCAAAATATGTACTCGTGTTGTTGTGGCTTCTTGCTCCGAGTGTGAAGGAGGGAACTGGCTGGCAAACAGCACAGGTAACTGCATCTGCTCTTGAGATATCGGTACTTCTTGATGCCAGTTATGTCATGAGAGCACTGGGGTGGCACCGTCAGGCAGGGTGACCAGAGGAGACAGCATGTGTGCGGAACAGTGAGGGTGATGAAAGCAGGGGTCTGGGATGGTGGGCAGGTGCGTGTTGCTGCTGACTGATGGTTAATGCTGAAGGGTCCTCTGGTGGTGCTGGTTTTGGAGGCCTGTGTTTGGAGGAGCCGTACAGCCCCTGAAAAAGGGATGGAGATACTCATCAAATCTGATGAGGCGTCTATTAATTAGGGTTGTTAAGTGCTAGTTACACTTTTGTTAGTATTACCATTTGGAGATTTAACTAACAAACCTAATGGGGCTACTCCTGCAAGATGTTAATTAGATATGGCAATTCCACTTACCCATGCAGCCTCGGCACACAACCATCACACATCAATATTTAATTTAATTACTGATGTTGTGGTGCAAGTCACATCTGATTTAAGAGATAAATATGCTTAATTAATAATGAGATAAAACACATACAGTATGTCACCTTTTGTCATTTGAGCTTTATTAGGTGTAGTAAGAAAAGACAAATGTGACCATTGAAGAGGCCGTAACGTGGTGCTCTGCGTCTCTGCATGATCCCTGTCCTTCAAGTTATCTGAGCTTACACTATATTATAAATAAGAAACAGAGCTGCAAGTGTGCAGAGCACCATTCTACATAAAGATGCATTTGTGTCTTGAGTAATTAATCATTTAATAGAATTTTTTTCATAATTAAAAAAGTGAACATTCAACTTGGATTATATGTAGCACTTTATCAGGTTTGATCACAGTATTCTAATTTGTGTTGATGTGGCCTGATACAGAGGCCAGGTGTGCAAGAAATCATTCCACAGAAGCTTCCTTTGGAAGTCAGCTTTCTTTCCATTGGCATTGGACATTCCCTATTCAGAGCTTCCTACAATAGGCTGATGAGAACAGTCTCTATGATTGCTGCGTTACAAGAGAGAGTTCTGGAAAGGTGCATGCAGAAAGATTGCTCACCACTTTGTAAAGTATGGGGGTAGGAAAGGACAGACAGCTAGGCCTTGAGGCTAGTTATGATGATTAACTATAATAAAGCAGCTTCCAGCTAGGACTGGATCCCTATTTCATAAGGGGCTTTATAAGCCAGTCTAAGTCCCAAGGACTTAGTTAAATATAAAACAAAGGAACAAACAGGTACCATACAACCAGTGCACCAGCTCTGGTGAAATTAGGGAAACTTCTCATGTTAGTATTTTTTTATGGAGGATCAAAGCTGTAGAAGGTCTCCTCTATACTCGGTGTCCTTTGTAAGCCTGTGCTTCCAGGGGTTCACAAGCTAGCACTAGAAGTTTGTGTGGGTTGAAACTTGTTATGCGAGATCTTTGCCTGGGGGCCATTTGGTTTGATGTGTTTGACAAAATTTTAAGAGCTCCTAAGTTAACTGCGCCAAACAAATAGTTTCCTAGAGGCTGAGAAGGTTTTTGGAACTTCCTTAAGGGAAAATTCCCAATTGGCAGAAAATCTATGAAAGCAAAAGCAACTCACGACATTGTCACTTACTGAAACATATATTGCGCTCAGATCCATCTCTAGTAATTTTTTCTATATTGTATAAAACTCTTCTAGTATTAATACTGAGATTAACTAGTACAATGGGAACCTGTTGGATCATCAAGAATGGTTAATGAAGGAGACCATTTCAATATGGTCTGAGAGCTCATCTCAGAAACAAAGAGAGCCAGCCAACAAATCAAGACTGAGAAAGCCTTCAGTTGTCCAAGCCTGTTTTAAAACCCACTCATCCAAAAGAAAACACATTGGACAACAAGAGGGGGAGTACTAATGCACGAAGAATAAGTGGAGCAATGGGCAGGGAATAATGGAAGTGCCAGTGCTTGCGGTGAGGGAGACTTTTTCAAGGATAATAAAATAGAACTGCTGTTTTTTCAGCTCTGTGGCCCAGTATTGTAGGTGGTCACCATGGCTGGCACTGTGATCTATTGGTATGATGGATGTACTGCAGTTTCCAAAGGGTGTGACTGAGGTGTGGAATTCAACAGTGCTGAGCTCACACCTTCTGTCAGCTGCCAGAAGTGGGAGAGGCATCCTGGGACCTGTTCCCTCTAATTAGACTCCCTGGTCTTGACAAGTAAATGCATCCAGAATCAGAGAATGGGGGATGGAAGAATACATGGAACCAATAGCTCCACTGGCCAAACCTAACATTGAGGAGTGGTGTATTAGGAACGCTTTCCCCATGAGACCGGCAGCCGGGATGACTAGCCAAGAAATGTATGGGAGAGAAGAACTAATCCTCTTTGAGCAGAACCTGTAATTTTCCCCCAGGAGAGAAGTAGTGCTACAGCTGGAAGGACAGGGTAAGAGCAGCGCTGCCTCCAGCTCTGTCTGAGCATCCTGCAAATGTACAACTTGCATGGGAACACAGAGGCTGAACATCACCATAATGTACGTGGTAGAGTGTGCTCATCTGAAGAGAGAGAGGAGGAGGTAATAGTACAGCTCACAGTGATTTGGTGTTCAGGGAATATGCAACACAAGTTATACCAATACTATGGGTATGCCCTGGGCAGGGACAGACTGTGGTAGTTGTACCAGAATCAGTAGCTAAAATGGGGGTGTAGCATAAAATTAAGCTCTTGTAATGAAGTTGCACAGATTGATGGAAGCTTTATCCTACTGTGTGGTTAGCAGTTGTATTGATATATGAGGCACAAGAGAGTCCCGTTCTATCTTCCTCACGGTGCTGCTTTGGCAAACGTTTGTTTCTTCTCTTTTCTTTTTGAGAGCTTGCAGTCTTATCCCGAGCTAATCCTGAACGCTCCAGTTTTATGTCATTATGGGGACATTTATAAGTTCTCCTGTGGCAGAATGTGGGCTGTGTGTGTGTGTGACGAAGAATACCCGTGAGCTGATGGAGAGTATTATAAAACCAGCTGATCCTTCAGGGAGCCAAAGGCTTGCAGGAAAGTGGTAATATTCTTTGTCTCCTCTTTCCTCTTCTTCCTTTCAAATTCCTACCTGTCCTCACTGGGGAAAAGCTGAGTACAGTCTGGCCTGGCCTGATGATTCCAGCAAGCACATGTAATGCCACTAGCACCCACGTGTGTGAACCCCCCTCTCACTCTTTGTGCAGAACACTCTTCCAGAGCAAGGCCTGGGGCTGTCCCTTATGGTTGAGGCAGCAGCAGCCACTGAGTACAGGCAGGGGCAGTACTTCTCACCCCCCCAGCCTGCCTGACTTTTCCAGGCTTGCTAGTACCTGTAGGAGATGAACTCGATCCTCCAGCTCTCCTTGCCGTTCACATGCTCCCTAGAGACTTGCTTTTGCATTAAAGTGGCTGAATCTGGTCTCAGGATTTGGGAAGGCAGCATGCCACTGGCTATTATTGATAGCAGTTGGTAGCAGCAAAGAAGGCTATACACCCAGATGACATCCAGCAATGTAGGCTGAAGTAGGTTAAAGATTAAAACGGTCATTTAACAAAGGAATAATAGTCACCCTATCCTTTCAGAAGATAACTGTTTCTGGCCTCTGTACTTTAGAGTATCTGCCTAATATTCTCACTGTTCTCTTCATTAATACTTGGACATGTTTCTGAGAAGCCGCAACTTATTTAGACCCCCTTTCCTGTGAATGAGCAGTTTAAATTTGTTTCTTCCAATGTTCATTATTTTGCACTTGTCTATACTAGTATCTAATGGAGTTGTGTTGCAGAAGACTCACAGCTGGATATGACAGTCAGAACCAGATGTTCACACCCTAGGCCAGACACAGCTGTTTCTCTGTAGCTGGCAAGGGACTTAGAACAAGTAAATGCAGAGACAGCAAGCCTGAAAAAAATCTAAGGTAATCAGGCTGAATATGCCTGGAGATTTAGGCCATCTGGAAGATTGCCAGAGGGCTATTTATTTTGATGTCTACACCTGCTGAATGGGAATGCTTTGTGTGAACTCAAAGCTTTAAGTGATACAGTATCTCTCCCTTTTTCAGCACTCCACTCCCTCTGGGCAGTGTTGCTTGCTTGATAAATTGTGCTCTACAATTTAGGTTTGTTTTTTTTCAAAAAAAAAAAAAGAAAGCCCCTAAAACTTATCTTGTTTCCTGGCTATTGATGAGAGTAAGAAGGAAAGCACTGCAGCATGGAGAACAGAAAGGGAACACAGTGTCATAAACTGCCTCTTGGAGGGTTTAAAGTCTGTATGCAGTGTAATCTGCTTGATGTGTTGTGAGCCACTGGAATTATTTTCTTTGTCTCACTTATAGTGAATCGGGAGAGAAATTCCCATAAGCTTTTTACTTTTCTGTGCACACTGCACCCTTGTGTGCTCAGTGTCACAGATTTACCCCACAGTGCCCCATCTGGCTCAGCCCTGCTGGCAGGCAGTCCCCTCTTTACAGACAGCATGTGCCTGCATCTTGAAAACTCTTTGGGATTTTTATTTTACAAAAAGTTTTGGTGTCAGTAGTGGTGCTCAGCACGCTCCTACAGTGATGAACATTTGATTAGGATGTTTTCTCAGGGCCAAGGCAGGATTTTTTGACAAACAAGACCAAGACGATCACAGAGAGAAGGACCACTATCTTAAAGATGCTTATAGGGCAGAGGTCTCTCAGGTGATGCTGGTTTCCTCAAGTCCCTGTGCTACTGTAAGGAAACTAGAACGTTTCACAGGTGACAGAGCAGTTACCTAAAGGAGCCATGTCCACTGCTGCATTAGTAATCTCTTCTAAACACACAAAAATCTGTCTTCTCTTGTATTTGATTTTTACTAGTATTTTCCTGGTCATTGTTCTGATGCATTCAGCATAATTCTCTGAGCAATTTTCTATTCTCTCACTCTCCGCAGCCATTAGCAACATAGATTTTGTCATCTCCCCAGCGTGCACTGAGCAGTAACCCTGTTGTAGTTGACATGCAGCGTATGCAGCTGCACTGATGATAATTGTGCCCACTGCTGTCAGTACCATTCCTGGTTCTCAGACGTGCAGCAAACAAGCATCTTTTTTGCTTACGCACGTGACAGTTCTTCAAATGCTGTTATTGTTCTGTACTGGTTGGGGCAGGGATAGAGTTCATTTTCTTCATAGTAGCTCATATGGTGCTGCCTTTTGCATTTGTGATGAAAATAGCGTTGATAACACACTGATGTTTTAGTTACTGCCAAGCAGTGCTTACACAGCATCAAGGCCTTTTCTGCCTCTCACACCACCCCCACCAGCAAGTAGGCTGGGGGTGGGCAAGAACTGGGAGGGAACACAACTGGGACAGCTGTCCCCAAGTGACCAAAGGGCTATTCCATACCATATGACATCAGACTCAGCAACAAAAGCTGTGGGGAAGGAGGAGGAAGTTGGGAGACATTCAGGGTTATGGTGTTTGTCTTCCCAAGTAACTGTTACGTGTGATGGAGCTGGGGTCTCCTGGGGATGCTGAACACATGCCTGATGATGGGACGTAGTGAATGGATTCCTTACTTTGCTTTACTTGCACACACAGCTTTTGCTTTACCTCTTAAACTGTCTTCATCTCAACCCATGAATTTTCAGATTTTTAACTCTTCTGATTCTCCCCCATCCCACTGGGGGGGAGTGGGTGAGCAGCTGTGTGTTGCTGAGCTGCCTGCTGAGGTTAAACCATGACATGTCCCACAGGCAATAGTCAATTTGGTGGATTATCTGAAAATGCACCATAGTTCTCCCTCAATTTTCCCGCCTTTACTGAAGGTTACAGTGGATTTCCTAACCTTATTCTTATGGAATATCTGTTTCTTAACCTGAACCGGACAGTGGAAAAATTGATGTATTATGCTATGATGCTTTGCCAGAGGAAGAAGATACAGTTTTTCTTTGATAATTTGTTTGGTTTCCATTACCAGATGGGTGAACTACAGAGAGTACTCAAGCTGACACCTTTGAAGGACACCAGATTTTAAAACAAATAAATGGAGATCTACTGTGTGTTATAAGCAGTAATCAATAATTAAAAGCCTTGTTAAAGCATTGCTGAAGAGTACTTCAGAAGAAAAGTAGTTATACTGCATTTCATGGTTAATTCAATGTCAATTAGCTGATTGTTAACTTCCCTCCAGCTAAATCTTGTTCAGCACAGAGAAGAGAAATCAAAAGCATTCTAGCTTTAACAAGCCTAGTGTTTCAATCATTCATCTCTGCCTGCAGGCTCAAAATCAATGTCAACAGACGTTTCATTGCAATTTTATCAGCCATTTCTGCATGTTACTGTTTTCTTGGCTGCCCTGATTGTCCCTGAAAACCGTCTGTGTGAATCAGGATTCATCTTGAGCGGGAAGCTGAACAGACTGCACTTGCTCTCACCTAGCACATGACAGGGTTCCCTTTCATCCAGGTAATACCGAGTGCTGGTGTCTGCCTCAACTTTCTAAACGGCCGGGGGAACTTGTCTCCCGTGGAAAGGGCCGCAGGGAACGGACTCATCCGCCGGCCGCGGCCCGGATCGGCCGCTGCCCCTCAGCACCGCGGACAGCGCCCGGTGGCGCCGCCTTCAGCACCGCGGACAGCGCCGCCCCGGGCAGAGCGCTGGGGGCGTCTCTTAAAGCGCGAAGGAGCCGGAGGGCGCTCAGGAACGAAAGTTTTGCTGCCCACGTGTGCTTGAGTAGCCGGTAGAAAACTGTGTTAAAAAAAAAATAACAGGTCGCCGTGTAAAATTTATAAGACATCCCAGACGTTCCCGTTTGCTTCTCGATTACATCACTAATTGCAAGATGCACTTCTGTGAAAATTTTCAAGAGCAAGAGCTAGGCTGAAACCTGAAGTCAGATGCTGGTGGTGCCTGGGTCTTGTCTCGCCGTTACAGAACTTGAACTGATAACAGGCTGCTTTTTACCTGAAATTAGAGTATCTGACTGCTGCACTCATACTACAAAGCAATGTAATGTGGCTTGTTCCACTCAGAAATGACACAGGACTGGTATTTCGTTCTTGTTGCTGATTCCAGACTTGGGCTGTGGTGCTTCGGCCTCACTCCCGTATTACAGTAATGTAGACAATAGATCCACAATAATGTTTTTCATCTTCTGTGACTGATAAGGAATTTGCCTCATCAAAGAAAACAAAGTTTTGGGCTTAGAAATCTCTGTCATTTTCATCTTTCAGTTGTACATCTGTGTTATACATCTGGCATAAAGCAACCAACCTTCTGGAAGTTAAAAATATTACTGCAGCCTGGACTACTGCAAACACACGTTGTCTTCTCTCCTTTATTCTGGCTTTCCGTGCTATTAAGTAATATTGTGCCACAGCCAAGCCCTATCTTTTAAGGTATTCTACCTAATCTGCAGCTCTGGGTTGAAGACCTCTGTTGTCTGCTCTTTAGACAAAATGAAACCATCCACCACAAGACAGAGCCACTGTTTTTGTAGAAGTTTTTAAGGTTTAGCTCACAGTTTCTGATGTTGCTTTCCAGGAGGTAGAAACAGATAGCATTTGACTTGGAGGTATCTGCACCGTTGCATCTCCTGCCTTTAGTCCATGTGGGAGAATTCTTTCTGGAGCATTGCATTATGGTTTTGCTCATTTAAATTCTGTCTGAAAAATCTACTGTTATGGCACTCACAGTATGATACTCAGTAGTACTGTCCGTTCTCTTGATTAAAAAATAAAATTGACAAAACCAGTTTGTATCTGTATGAGTTGCCTACGTGTATAGTTGCTGTAAGTCTTTTATTCCTTCATTCATTCACTCTGTCATGACTAATGGTTAGACAAGGTGTTTGAGGATACGTGGATCTGTACGACAAGCCTAGCAAACTGTGCATCAGTTCATTCTAAGAGGAGATCTAGATGAATTACCAGAACTGGATGTCTATGTGTCTCTTCCCTGTTTTGGGGGGTTTGGCTGGGTTGGGTTTTTTTGTGTTTTTTTTTTTTTTGGGGGGGGGGGGATTGGAATGTGGGTTGATTTTTTTAAAAAAAGTAACATTTGAATTTGGCTGTTTTGCCCTCTTGGCATCTGTCCAGGCAGCATTTGATCAGTGTTGCTACTGAGGTAAATGGGAGCCAAGCCAATCAAATTGAGGTTATTTTGACAGCTCAGAGATGTTTGCTAACTGACACAATTCCCATGGATCGGATAGAAGTTTTACAAGTTCATGAATTTTGATAATGGGCATGAGGCCCACTCTGTTGCTCCAGTTTGTGTCACATTGTTGTGGAGGCATCTACGGAGAGGCAAAATACAGTACAGGTCAAAACAAGCCCACACTGTTATACCACTTGTGTCTGAAGAGCTGAATTCTACAGTTGATCTTCTAACATTTTCAAACGTATTGAATTTCTGATTCTGTTTTCCCAATTTTGCTGCAGACTTGATGATCACTTTTATGAACTTCTGTTTCCACAGGGCCCCTGATAACAGTGATGCTGAGGAAAAGTCCAGTTCAGGTACCTGCTACTCAGAAGGTCCTTCATCACAGAAATAGTTTTCTCTACTTCTTCCTTTTCTTTTTTTTTTTTTTTTTAAAGAGAATAGATGCTTTCATTCACAGTAAGTCACAGTAAGGTAGAGTATTGTTGCCATACTAAAGCTTTGCTTGTGTGCTGCTCTTCCATGATGTCTTTCCTTTGCTTTTGGATGTTTTGCTTGGCCCTCTCCTAAATGTCCTTGTCCTTTCTTCCCATGTTAGACTCAGCGGTAAGCATGTACCATAAAAATTCCAGAGCAAGGAAGCTTTACAATTTCATAATGCATAATATGTAAATTCACATACCAGTGTCTGACCCTGGGGTCAAATAGGAGTTCAGAATGGGAAATAGGAGAAATGGGCTTCTGGTTGCTTTGGTTTAAGAAAAACCTTTTGTAATAGAATTTTTGTAAAGTACACGGAGCTAATATTAAAGGTCTAAGCTAAACCATGCTGCACAATATGACGGATTAGAGCTAAAGCAGAGTTTCTGGCTCTTCCCAAGGACCTGTGGTGTTGGATAGCAGATTTCTTTCAGCCTACAAAAAGTAGAGTTCATGTGTTATACTGGGTCTCCAGTGACACAACGCATATGAACTAGGCTACTGGTACTCAGCCTTGCAGTCTGACTTTACAACGGGGGGCTGAGGTGGAGGATGACACAGACTGGAGGTGAATCAGAGGTTGCTATTTCCTCCTTAGATTGAAACAAGATGCGTGACATGGCCCCTCTCTCTCTGAAAACTTGAATGAACATTATCAAGGTTGTAGCAGCAACAATAATGGGACAGGATTGGCAGGGAGGGAGTAGACATGATCCATGAAGCAAAGGCAGGGGCAGGGGAAGAATACGACTTGACCAAATGCAGTTCTTGGTTTTTCTCTTTATGAAACACGATCTTTACTAGGTCATTTTACAAACGTTCCTTCTCTGGAATAGTGTTTCACCTTAGCTTGATCCTGTGAACATAGGATAATTACTTTGTTTTTTCTCATATTTTTTGTCTAGTGCAGCATCTCAGTTCAAACTCTGGCTGCGTGTTCTTTGTCAGGAGATGCTTCTGGTGTTTATAGAACTGTGCAGAACCCAGCGTAGTGGGAACTGGACACCTGAGGCCTGCAAGTGCCACCAGAATACCATTGAAGTTACCCAAATTTATTTGTCAGAATTCTGTTTCTCCTTGATTCTGTCTTAAAAACAGCTAAAACCAAGGCTTCCTTCAAGATCTTACGCTAAGAAAAAGCTGAAAGTGAAACATTGCAAAAAAATGAACACCAAAAAACTCGTAAATTCAAAAATGCTTTTCCTCAGGAAGATTCCAATCTTGCTGCTATCAGTGGAACCAACAGTTTGCCCTGAAGTTGATACTGCGTTGACCTCTCTGTGGGCACACATCTGTATCTTTATGCACATATATCAAAATGAGTATTTGTTTTTCTAGTATAAACTTTTTAAAAGAAAGAACCAGTCCCTTGTACAGAGGCGTTCATGTGAGCTGACAAGAGCCATTTTGTCTTTTCAGGTTCTAAGAAGTGCTGTTTTCAGTGCAGGAAAGTGACTCCTATCTCCAAGCATCTCTATCTCTCAGGGCTGCGGAAACAATAGCCAACTTCTTTTTAGCCTAAATTAGCTGAGGATAAAGAAAATTAAGAACTCTGGGAAAAATTCTGAGGGAAACAAAGAGAGGGAGAGAAAAAAATCTTAATCTGAAAAAAAACCTAAAACTTTTTTAGAATAAAATAACATTCTTCTATTTAGATTTTCCAATTTCTGGGACTTTTAGACTAAAAAAAAAAAGTGTCTTTTCTTATTAAGAAAATTGCTTTCACTTTCCTGCAATGAGCAGACTTCTGTTTCTAATGATGGAAGAAGTTGAGTGTAGCTGCTGAGTGGCTGGAGTGGGGATCCAACTATCAATGCGTCACTAGCTAAATGTGATTTGAGATGCAGTTTGCTTTTCTATATCTCAGATCTCAGGGCTAAACCACAAACTGTACATGACACAACTAAATTAATATTTAAAAATAATTACTTGCTGCCTGAAGGTAAACAGAAAAAGGGTAAATAATTGATAGCACTGGGACTGCCACACTGTAAGTCTGCTGAGCGTTTATGATGTGCTGTGAAGGTTCAAAGGGATTACTCGTCTGCTGCCTCTGAAGGAGAGTTTTTGCTAATCATTCCAGGGCTTGTTTTGTCAGCCAGCAATGTTTTCAAAGTTTGAAGCACCAGAATAGACTGCCAGCTTAATTTAGGCGAATCTCTAACTTAATTTACTAACTTTCCTTCCAAGATTTGCATTGTAAATGATAAGGTGATTTTCATATATATATATTTTTTTTTATCCCATCGACATCTGAAGGGAAATTTCATGTGGTCTGCTGCCAAGAATGCAGAATAACTTGCATTTAAGGAGTGCTTACATAACATGCCATCCTATGACAATGCCTGTCTGCAGAGCTTGGTGATGCCTTGATAGTTGGCAGCTGCTCACTTTTCAGTGGTAAATATCCCTCCTTTTAAAGCCCAGCATCAGAACAACCAGCCTTCAAAGTGGCAGATGACCATTAAGAAAGGTCAGGGATTTCAAATTGTTTCATTTTCCCCTGCAGTCCTAGAACTTAACTTCTTGCACCGATTATTGCATTGATAGTGAAAAACAAAAACAAACCCCAAAACTGCTGCCTCCACACAGGACTTCACAGTTTTCTGGTGTTAAAGCAAAGATAAGAAAATACGCTGGCAATGTATGTGTAAAGTAGATAGCTGCAGGTCTACAGTGTATTTGAATAAAGTGCCATACACCCCTATGGGGCAGTGATCGTTAGATAAAACTTTTTAAAAGAAGCAGATGCCAGGATCTATCAGCAACGTCATCTGGGCCACCTGATCAAATGATTCCCAAAGTGTTATTTGCAATACATATTTTACTCAGTGCTAGGGATGGGAACATGGGTTCTTTTTGTGCCCAGTCAGAGCTTCATTAATGGCAGCTACTTTAACATCTAGCACTGCACCACACCTTGCTTTCATTGCTTGAAAATGAAATCTAAGCTCTCATTTTGCAAAAAAAAAAAATCAAGTGCCGTGCTAAGGTGTACAAGCCCACGTGTCATTTGAAGACATGCAGTAATTCTTACACTCTATTGAACAGCAGTAAGGCTTTAAGTGGAATCCGTGACACTTTTTCCAGCTGATGTACATCTGGAAGCGAACAGTAAGAATGACTAAATAGAAAACATGATGTGCAAAGAGGGACTGACAAAAGTGTGTTTTGTTCAGTCCAGACAAGACAAATGGGAAACGGTAGAGCAGCCATCATACATGTAAAATGTTGCAGCAAAGAGGAGGGAGTGCTCTGTTCTCCCATACGTTTCTTATAATGGCTTAAACTGGGCTCTAGAAGGAGGGGGGGGAGGGGAAGGGAAATGCTTCTGATGGCAGAGCTGGGTCACTGTTAGAGCAGATTGCTTGGGGAGGTGGGGGGCTGTGGAATCTCTGTCACTGGAGATTAACACCACATCAAACAAGGGGCGATGTGAAGAGTCTCTTATAGAGTCCTGTCTCTCTTCCAGCCCTGGCAGCCCAGAGCTCAGTAATTGAGACAAAAGTATCTGAGCACTGAGTCTCAAGCGGGACACACGGGTCTGTGTATATCGGGTCCAAGCTCAATGTTTGTGTGAAATGTATTAGGGGGACTAAAGTTGCCAGTTTTCATATTTTGTAACTACTGTTGCAGCATTTGGATATTCCTTTGTGTCCTAGCTCCACAGGTTCTTACTTACCTTCTCATTGATAAAAATAATACTGGTTTTAGTCCTCATGGTTTATGAGGAAGGCTTAAAAGTCTGTCTGCAGCCAAGAGGCTCAGAGAGCAGAAGGTGGCACATCTCTGATACGCTTTCTTTATATCAATGATGGGGCAGGGAACTCCTGCTTTTTCATGCTTGGGGTTCCCAATGCAAGGAATGGCAAAACAAAAAAACCAAAAAAAGCCTACTCTGAACTCCGTTCCAACATTCAGGTCACCACCCTTCTTTCTTCCCCACACCCAAGACCACACACTTGCACTTGCACCTCCAGGCGTGTATGTCTGCCTGCCAACACGGAGGAGGTTACCGATCTCATCACAGTTCTGGTTATCTTTCAAAGAAAAATGTCCTAAAAGCAACCCCAAGAGCTCAGTGGTGCAACCCCACCCCCTGCCAGGGAGCATGGCCACACTGAGCTGCACACGGGCTGTGGAAAGAAGTGATTTTTTTCTTGTTGGGTTGAGAGGGTGGCCACTGGGTTTTATAGGAAGAAGCAGCCAGAGGTGAGTCGTCATGGTTAAAGTGTTTGCTGCTTTAAGGGAATGTGGAGCACTGAAACAGACTGGGACATCTCTGGCCAGTACAAGATTCGTAGGGGGAATTTCATTTTCCTTATCTTTCTCTGAAAAGTTATTTTATGTTATTTGCAGTAGCGTTTTGTGAGACCTAGGCCTTTGTTATATTACCAGTTTGAAGAACGGAAAAAGTGGGATTCTTTCTTGAATGCTGACGTGAACAAGCACAGGACAGAGACAGGATCAGAGGTCAGTATCTGCTGATGGCCAGATGCCCACCCAAGTGCTCTAGCCCTTCTGGTCTCTCGGTGGGAGCTCACTGCTCTGAGTGGGATGTCAGGTTTTAACATACTCATCTTTTCTGTTTGATGTCTCTAGAAGAACGTCGCTAATAAGGTGTTCAGAACTGCTACCGAGTCACACCTGAGGTTCAGTCCACTTTTCCAACAACTGATCCAGCCAGGTCTGTGTTTCAAACACACATAATATACAGGGTGGACAAGGTTTGTCCACCTAAAGCTTCCCCAGGTGCCAGGATGCAGTTTATGTTTTTTTCCTAATAAGTTTTAACCTCCCACACTGGCAGTGTCCCCCCAGTAAGAGCCACCCCGGTGTAGCTCTGTCTTGTAGAATACTGTAAGTATGGATAGGTTCACTTGGAACAGGACAAGAGGTTACTGTCTAGAAGGGGATGTTTCTTCCCTCTGCTTAGCAGCAATGAGAAATGATTTTCTAAACTGGGCACTTAGTACTGGACAAGAGAGATCCTTCTTCAGCAAGTTCCCATTACAATCTGAAATAGTAAGATGGCATTTGTGTTATTCAGCTCATAAATACAGATATTTAAAAGTCTTTTCTCAGAAATCACTCTCAACACTGTCTTGAAGAAGGCCTTTTATAAAGGATGTGCTCACTCATGGTAAATATTACAGACAGAAGAAATTATGCTTTTTTTTTAAAAAAAAAAATGGGAAATTTGCAGAAAGCATTAGGCTTTTTTAAAAAATGCTCCATTTTGCAGCACTGGTAACATTATTTCAGTCAAAAAATAAAATCTCTGGGAACAGCTACTGGGCTGAACACTACATTGGTTTGTCTTTAACAGGGAATAAATTGGCTTTTCTACAAAGAGTGAATGGTATTGCTAATGTGAATTTTGTTTGACTGGGAGATTTCTGCCAGGGTAGTAATTTGGTGCATTATGAGGTTAGTCCTGTAGAAAGGACAGTAGTGAAAATAGCTACTGAGTGTTGATTGAATCAAAAACTAAAAGCTGTCACCTTGAAGAGGACTTGCCTTGAAAACACTGAGGCTTTTGGAGGTGTATGCCAGCAGCTGTGAAGCCAGCTATCCCAGTTAAGCTTCCCAGAGAATGCAGTAATACATGCAATAAAGAGATTTTGCTAGTGAAATACCCACTTGTGAACTGTTCATGGGTATAAGAAAAATGGATCTGAGGTCTTGCCACCTGAGTTCCCTTCCTCTCCCTCGGCAGGTTATCAGCATGAAAACAGGAAATGAATTGGACACCATTAATAAAACATGAAGCCTTCGTGTTCAGGCTCTGTGCTCTGTCGTTCAAGTGTAGTAGACACTGTGTGAGAAGGAAACAGAGGAGTCAAATCCACAAGTTCATTTACTATTTTGAACTACACAGCAAACTTTGGCTCAGACTTGGAACTAAACCTTTCTTTTCTTCCCCTGAATTTATTGAAAAGCATTTAAACCCTTATACAGAAATCCTGAGGGATTGTTACTGAACTGTGAGTAGTCTTTCAGAACATAAAAGATTTTCCTAATAGATTTCACTAATAATTAGAGAAGCCAATATTGTTTTTTACTCAAAGGTGTCTTTCACTATGATGTAAATTTTTAGACCTTATTTTCATGCATTTGCTTTTGCAGCTGTTTACATGATGCAGATTTTTATTTTTTGCTGTGATAGATGCCCTTTTTTTGCCAGTTGCTTATTTTTGTGATTTTAGGAATGTCCCAAGATACATACCTTGCTCTCTTTTGGGGCCTCATTTTGCTAGAGGGCAACGTGTGATTCATCTGTCATAAAAATGTTGTTTTCCACCAAAGAACAAAGGATTAGCCCCAAAGAACAGAGGTTCTTTGAGGCTAAGTAGACTGAATGAAGTAGACTGAAAGACCACCACCACCAGCACCACCACTTTTTCTCTCTGTATTTAAAAGCACCTCATGAAAGGTTATGGTCACAGCAGTATGCAGCCCAAAGATGAGAACTCACAAAGCTGTTTTGAAAAAGTCATGGGAACAAAAGTAGAAGACCCGGTTCAGCCAGCCAAAGAGGCCTTCTGCAGCTATAATAAAGGCTTGTTTTGCTCTATGGGGGAGTTTAATTGCAAAATGCTTAGCATAGGTGAATCATAAGGAGCCCAACCATAGGAAGAGGTTAACCACAGTTACAGGAAAGATTCATCTGAGGCTACAATAAACAAGTTCTTGGTGGGAAGAGACCAGAAGACTCTCCTCAGCTGTGGACAGGCCCATTCCTGAAACTCAAAGGTTGAGTTGCAAGTCCAAAGCAGGAATTCTCTTCCTGACCTTAGATAGTGCTCTTAGGAATTAGCCAAGTACAAGTTCAAGTTGACAGATAAGATGTTTACTGCTAGTGGGAATTTTTGTCAGGCTGCTGTGGCTAGAACCACCAGTTCATCTTCCATGGGAGACAGCACTTCACAGTAAGGTCTACCACAACTGTACCTGTAACTTGGGGATTAGTAGGACTTCCATATTTTTAAACAAATTGATGTATTCTCAGTGTTAAATAAACGTGGAAGCACTGCTTCCTGGATCCTGTCAGGAGCAAGAAGCTCCAGTCTCATAGAGATTTTAGGCCAGGTCCAAACTCCTTTAATTATTCCTGTTTAGCCTCTTTCAAAGGAACTTGCTAGATATGCCTCTTGCTTAATTTCTGAAATGCAGAAGTAAAACCTCAAACTGGGTGAGAAACCTGGACAGTGAGACAATCCACTCTCGGCAAAGTTACAAATTCGGTGTTATAGTTCAACTCAATATAAACATAATTTTCTTGGCTGCCATCTACAAGTTTGATGATAGGAAATTGGATTTGACTCATTCCAATGCAAAGGGGCAGTTTGGTAAATGCACATTTTCAGCCAAAATCATTAGTCAACTAATAGAGTAGAGCTACATTTTCATTGACGTTTACGTTACCATTTGGTTTACTTGGTTTTGCTGTCTGGCACCATCTGTAACAAGTGCAGCCAAGCTCTAATTCTCAACTGTTTGAAGTTGTTCAGTCTCATGAAGGATATGCCAGACAATTCATTGGACAATATTCAAAGTATTATTGAGGTTAATTCTAATTGCACACAAAGATCTCTATTAACATTTCTGTTTCAACACATTTTTTGTTACTTGGGTTTTAGATCATATGAATTGGTTTTCTACATGGTTGCGTTTCTGTTGTCAGAATGTCTAAATATCAAATATTAAATTTACTATACAATCAGTTCCTATGCCAAAGAACTGATATTCCTTTGGTTGCATCGGAATATTTTTGGAAATATTCTGAGTCCTCAGAATGACAGTCAGTCTGTCTGCGCAGGGGTGTCCAGGCGCCGACTGACCACAGGCTCGTGCCTGGCTCCCAGCTGAGCAGAGCTTTGCACTCTGGGGAGACATGGCACGTAGTAACTGAAAGAAACAGATGAAAAGGGAGATGTTGGAGGCTAAAGAGCACTACCTGAAAAACCTCTTTTGGGCAAATCCTTCCTATCCAGGAACCACCTTCTGTTTGCTCAAATAAGTTTGAGCTTATTAGAAATAGAAATTGGAAAAGTCTGTAAACGGTGAAGAATAACACAGCTGAAGCCTTGCTGCTTGGGATCAGCTGAGTGGAATTCTGAGTGAACGTGATCAATTGAGTGGAAGCCTAACTGGATGTGTTCATGGAGGGGTGCCTTAGTATGATTGAGGGGATGTGGGACTGAGCATGATTTATTGAGAGTAATTGAGTATTCCGTACTGGAGTAGGAACAGGAGTCACTTAACTTAGATTAAAATACAACAGCACCTGGTGCTTGCTGCAGATACATTTTTCCTGGAAAAAGAGGTGGTTAGAAATAGCTTTCATTACCCCATTAGAGTGTTTTCTAAATAACACATATCAGTTATTTTTTAATTGAATTTTGTTGAATGTGCAAGCGGTTCTTGCTGAAAATGATGCCTCTGTTAAATTACCAGTGCCCACTCATTTTCCAGCTAGAGGTACCAGGTGCCCAGGGCCGTTTGGAAACCACTAACAGATGCCTGACCTGCTGGGGAAGACCCCTCGGTCCTGCCCGAGGCTCTGGGCGAGGTCCTTTGGCTGCAGTCATTCGTTGCAACTTTCCTGCTCAAGCTCCATCTGATTTCCTTGTATTTCCTGTGACTAAGTTTTTAGACTCTCTCTGTAGGAGTCTGTTTTATGCCAGTCATTTTTTATAGTATGATTTTTTTTTTATTTTTTTTTTTGTGTGTCTAGTCTAAGCTTTTCCTTCCCTAGCTCCAGGTCAGTGCTTCTCAGGCTGTTGTCTCCTGCCCTTCCCTCTCCTCATCCTGCTGCTCATTCACATTAACTGCAAGATAATTAGAGACTGATCCTGTCCCCTGAGTCTTTGTTTCTCCAGACTGTGGCTTAAATCCCAGCCTCCTGCAGCAAACCCCACCGAGGTCCTCAGGTTTGGTCCTTTTGGGGCTCCTCTTGCTGTTGTATCTAGTTCTCAGCACAAGGTTCTTTGATATTATAATGTTGTAATGGCAGGAGACCCTGGTTAAGCAAAAACAGAACCGGCCCTCCCTCCTTCCCTCTGGGGGTTGCGGGTTATTAACAAAGCTTTGCTCAGCTGAGCAACATGGAACCGTCAGGTCTGTGCCCACGTTCCTGTCTTGCAGCTTCGAAATTCTCCTGGTATTTAAAAAAGCAGGAACAAGACAGCTTATATAGTCCCAGCAGATCTTCATCCTGGCATGGCTGCTGATCTTTTGAAGGTAAAAGCTCATAAAATCCTGCTGTCC
This sequence comes from Calidris pygmaea, assembly GCA_003697955.1. NCBI lineage: Eukaryota > Metazoa > Chordata > Aves > Charadriiformes > Scolopacidae > Calidris > Calidris pygmaea. Next base: position 869,459 of record QJSC01002227.1, on the reverse strand, counting down.
ATCTCTGCTCCCCAAGAGGAACACGTCTGGGAACTAGATTCTCCGTGGGGTCAGCTCACACCCCGCTACTGGCTGGGCAAAGCCAGCTCCAAGGGGCAAGCACCCCCTTGACACCCCTGCTCATCAGGGAGTCCTTGCTGTGAGCCCGGACCCCTGCGTTCTTCCAGCCTCCACCCCTGCTCTGCTCTGCAGAGGCTTTTTCGTTCAGCATACCTGTTTTCCTTAAGTTCATTATGCAGCGTTGTATCAGCCATTTTATTGGAATAGAAATGAATTCTATCATCTGCAAAATCAGTGTCTCAAGTGAAGAAGTCTTTCCGACTTGCTTTTAATAAGCCCCTATTACTCCGTAGTTGTTAGACCTTGTCCCAGCTGTTTTGCACTGTTTACTCCACTGTGTTGTGTGGAGCTGGTATCAGATTGAACAGTTGGCAATTTCTTGCTTCTCCCTTTCCTGGTCATTCTGACAAGCAGCAGAGTTGCTTCATGTTCTCACTGCAAACCTTCCAAAACTCAAGCTGGACTATTCCCGGTGCTGGGAATCCTGGCAGAGCCTCATGCCCATCCTAAGCTCTCCTTTTTGGTATGTGAACTGCTCTTTAGGTCATATCGACAAAAAGCACCAGATCTGTGATGTTTCTCAGCCCTGGAGCAGGGATAAGCAGCAGTATCGGAGCCAGATGAAGAGTTTGGTGCCTTAGAACCAGGTCTTGTTGGTTTGGGATCTTTCCATTTGAAGGCCTCTGGCACATTAAGAGCCCTCCCCTGAGTTTTTCATCCTCTTTCAAGCTGCTGCAATAAACTTCTTTTTCAGTTGGCTCAGCTAGCAGTCTGTGGTGGGTCTCCTGCCTTGTGCACACGTGTGCCCTGGGACCCGGACTGAGCATCCTCCACCGAGCTCCTCTTGCACATGCTGCAGAGAAGCTGCAGAGAAGCTGCTGGCGTCGCGCTGCCAGAGTTGAGCGGGTCGGGCAGCAGCGTCCCAGTGACTGAAAGCTTCGTGTCATATATGTCATGAATTCCTGCTCTGCTGGAATTTGGCTCTGTGCAGCACCCAGCGTTTCTCTCCAGGAGCTCAAGCTGTGCAGAAAGGCTTGGGAGGGCATTTTACATCACACGCAGCACAGCCTTGGCACAGTCCAAGACTTCCATGTCTGCAGCTGTAGCATAACCCAGGGAGGAAATCCAGGAGTCTGCATCTCGCTGAACAACAGCACCACTTACAGCCTGGTCTCGGATGCCAGGCTGGGGCCGGAGCCACAGAGCAGCAGTGTGCCAGCACCGGGGAGGAGGCTGGTACCTGCTTTTTCTGTCTGCCTCAGGATTAGTTCACCACAGCTGGGCTCGTCCAGGTCCTGCTCAGTGGCACTGGTGGCCCGCACTGGTCTGTGCTGACGATGGTTGTGCTGGGGGTTCAGCTCAGCAGGGTGGCTGTGCCCTGGACAGACTCTGGAGAGTGGAGCAACAATTTGAGCTGCTGCTTAAAAACACCTCCTTGGAACGCTCCTACCTGCTGCAGCAAAGAAGGTGCTTAACCAACAGGAGAAAACATCACTGCTTGTGTCTTGGTTTGCCATTGTCTAGGAGAGTGGCCTGCCAGACAGTTACCTGGGCATCATTTCTGGCATGAACTTGAGATAGGAACTGAGGGTCAGGCTTCAGCCTCTTCCAGACAGTCCCAGGAGCAGAAAGTATCTGAAGAATCCCACAGGCTCACACCCAATTTTCAAGGCCAGCATTTCTCCCAGCATACACAACCCTGCCCAGGAGGCTAGCAGGGTTACATTATCTGGAGTTTGGATCTGGACATGAGGAGGCAGGTGCTGGAGAAGACAGGCAGGCACATGAGCAGTCAAAGGCAAGAGCAAGCGTTTCAGGTCTGCACACTCAGCACATTGTATCCCGTCCAAGCAGAGCTGGGGATGTTGAAGCGAGACAGGGAACAACTGGGGATGTGTTGCAGGGCTTCTGCCAGACAGCACCAGGAGTAAGGCAACACCGTGCTCTGAGAGCCAGCGGAACTGCTTAAGGTGAGAGTCAAGGATTGAGAGGAAAATTATAGTGGAAAAAAGCAAAGCATGTTGGGCTGCAGTTCCTGAGGGCTGTGATGAGAGACCTCTCGGCCCCTCGTTATGTTGGCACCATTGCTGGAGACGCACAAGTCTCAAGGGACCAGCACGAGGGAAGGTGGTGGCTCCTGGAGCAGTGTCCAGACAAGGGGGGAGCACCCTGCACTGGATGGGGTGTCCCGGGGGGTGCTCGGAGAGCTGGCGTTGGGGTTAGCACCCTGCTGGGCCTTTGCTTATGTGTGGGTGTGAATCCTCCGGATGGAGTTTCAGCAAAGAGAGCTGGTACAATCTAAATGGGGGTTTAAGGGTGCCCTGCACTGGGAAGGGGCTCAGGCCACAAGTGGGTAAATGTCCGGTGAGCGGCGGCACAGACGGTGCCTGCGCTGGGAAGCTCTGCCAACACAAATCTCTTAATAGTCTTTCTGTCTCTGCAAGTCCTTAAAATCAATCAGAGGATTAACTAAGCAAAGCTGGTTTTATGATATGTGATCCAGCTTTGTGCAATTGGATCTAACGGAGGCCTCTGCTGGGGCCAGGAGTGCCATCACGGGGGTCGGCAGCGCCTGGGGAGGAGCAGGGCACCCCGGGGTCTGGGTCCCACCACTCAGGAGGGTGCCAGGGACCAGCAGCCTGGCACTGCCAGTCACTTCCCTCCACTGGTGTCTTCTCTTAATTCAGCATTTCTCCTTGCAGAAGCTCCTTGAGCCCTTCTCACTGGTGACCAGTGTGGCTTCTGCAGCACCTTCTCCCGAGGAAGAGGAGGATGTTGCGCTTTCCCTTCTCTCCGGCGACTGTGGCTCCCGGGTGCGGCTGCTTGGGGCTGAGCTGAAGCCTGGGAGCAGATATTCCCTTCTCCTGCCAGGTGCACTGATAAGTCCTGTCCCCAGAGATGTCTTTGGAGAGGTCACCAGGGAGGGAAGTGATGAGTCTCCTTTAAACACACCCTGGCCCCTGGCAGATCAATACTTTAATTGGATTGATGACAACAGGAGTAATTCGCCCAGCTGACACCAGGCAGTGTCTCTGTTTCAAACCCAGGTGTAGGAATGTTTGTTTTGGTTTTGCTAAAGCAGTTTGCTTTCTCCCAGGCTGAAAGTGACAACTTGTGCGTGAGAGCTCTGTCGGGTCCCTGAGAGGAGTCTGAGTCCCCCCAAACACGCTGTGGCTGCACGGCACGGGCAGGTCTGGAAGTTTCCACTCTACCTGCTAAGCAGTCATAGTGCCAAAGCGATGTGAGGAATAATGGAATATCCCCTCCAGGACTGAACGGTCTGGGTTCTCTGGCAAAATTCTCCTCTGCCCCTTTTTTTCCAGACTTTTTCCGCAGTCTGTGGCCAGGTGGCTCGGTCCAGCGATGCAGAGATCATGATGCAACGTAACACAAAGTGATACCTGGCTGCCCAATTATCCCACTCTCCAGTATCCGCGCTGACTTGGAGCCTCGCAGCTTTAGGCCTGTCAGCCAACAGGAGCTCATCTATGCAAATGTGCTACAAGAAAATGAGGTCTATAAATAATAGACACCTTGGGCCTGCACGTCGGTACAAGGTAATCCATTGTCTTGCTTGAAATGTATCCGATTATATTTCATGCTTCTCTGTGAAAGTTGCAGGGAAAGACAAGTACCGAGGACAAAATCCAACCTTTACTCGCCTTCTGACCTAAAAAAAAACAAGTGGAGGGGAAATGTTCCTTACCTGAAACTGAAACTGGTCTCTGGGCAGCCAGCCCTTGGTCTGCGCTCTGTGCTGAGGGCAGTGGCGAGAAACTCCTGCTGCTTCTGCCTCCTTGGCAGTGGTTCCCTCCCTCCACTCTGGTTTTTTTTCAGAAGAAATGTGAGAAAACTTCTTTAGACCATTTGCCCAGCAAAGGGCTACTTTAGATGTTAACCAAACCCAAACTGTTCCTGAGTTGTGCCGCCTTTACATCTTTCTAAACGGAATGTTTTTGCCTCGCACCAGTCTTGGCTCTTGGGAGGCACTTCTCTCTTGACTGCTGCTTTGGGTGGCCCACTATTCTTGGGAATACAGGCCCCAGAAATCAGGTGAAATTATTTAATTCTCTTTCTATCCTAGCTGTCAAAGCATTTCATACACCTGGAAAATACTCAGAAACGTGCAATAAGGCCAATCAAAGATACAGAAAAGCATCTGTAGGCGGCACAGCTCCATGGACTGTGATTCCTCAGCCTGGAAAGAGGTGATTGCAGGACAAAATGATAGCAGTCTCTGAAATCAGGAGTAGCATGAAGAAGTCACCCAGAGGTGATTTGCTCACTGGCTCTGGTTCTTCAAACAGAAGGTGGTAGTTCTTTGCAGAGCGTGTCATTAATCTGCAGAAATCTTTGCTGCAGAACATTGTGGATGCTGAAAGTTTACATATATTTAAAAAAAATAAACTGGATAAAGTCGTGAAAGAGGAAAAAAACCACCCTAACAGCTATTGAATAACAAACCTCATTTCTGTCATGGTAAATCTCTGCAAACTGTCAGAGTCTGGGAGAGTATTCTGGCGAGGCATTGCTGCAAGTCGTGTGCTGTTCTGACAGTCTTCCACACGCTCTGTTGCTGGACGGGGTATCTTTGCCCTGATCTCCTATGGGCATTTGATGTTGTGTTCCTCTGCCTCTCCTCCCCCGTGATTTCTACCCCCATCACATTTTTCTAAAACTCACAGATTTTGTGTTACAATTAAGTTCTGCACTGAATATATTTTTGCTTTGAGAAGCGTCCAAACAATTCTTTGTGAAAGCACCTTCTGGCTGCCTGTACAGCATTCTGAAAAGGATGAGCCTTTAGATAGGCTGGCAAGTCATATAAATAGTAAATAAATGGTTCTGAGAGGTGAAGTTTCCCTGGGAAGCCTGAATCTCTAGTTCTGTAACGGCTTGGTTATCAAACAGATGATTTACATCTTATTAGGTATTTCCATCTGTTGATAGAAAAATGCTCTATTGCATAATGTTGCTTTTGTTCCTGATTCAGTTCTCACCATTGCCAGGAGCGCTTTTGTGCCCCCAGACCAGCCTGTTTAAATAATCAGCTTGGAGCCAGTGGCACTCTGGGGTGCTCAGCCCGGTGGGCGAGCAGGGGGGGGCCAGCGGCGAGGGCCTTGGCAGAGCCACCTGCCCCAAGGGCAGCTTCTGCCGGCGGCTCTGCCGCTGCCTGCACCTTCCTCGGGGCTGGGTGCCCACTGGGCTCACCGCCACCCACTCCTGAGAAGGGATTTTTTCCAAGCTTGGATGCAAATCTCAGTCGCTTCTTTTTCAGTATGTGTAAGTTTGTTCACTTTTGGTCCAGCGTGTCCGAAGGACACAATCTGGCTTTACAGCGATGGCAGGGAACGTTGCAATCCAGTTGCCCACAGATCATAGAATCATTGAATCGTCTAGGTTGGAAGGGACCTTAAAGATCATCTAGTCCAACCATCAACCTTCACCCTTGCAGCCGCCCGAGGAGGGGGACAGTGTGTGCAAAGCGCAGTGCCATTCCCTGTTGCTCTCCTTTTGGGTCCGTTCCACTTTGCCGGTCTGTACGTGGACTGCTCTGCTTCTGGAGGGTGAGCTGAGAAACTAGCAGGGCCAAAAGGAATGCATTTGTTTGTTGATACAAATTCGCATCTCCAAAGAACCCTGAGAACTTTAATTACTCCAAAGTATCCCAGGATGCACTGCTTTGTAGCAGTCACTGGGAATATATTATCCTCACATGTAAAACAAAGAAACTGGAAACTGTATTCAACAGGCAAGCAAAACAGGGAATATTTTAATCAGCAAAACGAGGAGAGAATGTTGAGATGAGTGAAGAGCAGAGGGAAATACTGGGCTCAATGCCTGACTCCTAATCCCTAAACTGTCTTACGATAGTATTGTGAAAGACAGGAGGAATAAACCCAATACCACAGCTTCTTGCCATCAAGAAACTATGTATTAATACAGTACTGCTAAGGTAATTAACCAAATCAGACTTAGGCCAGTGCTGAAAAGGATTTCTTCCCCCAGGGATAAGCAGATGTCTCAATCTAATTATACAAGTTATTTAATCAGAACCAGAGGTCGGATATCTAATGAAAATACTACCTAGTTGGGGGGAGAGAGGTTGTAACTCTGAAGCAGCGCAAGCGGAGGGAGGATACAAGCTTCCAAACTGCTGCAGGTTCTAATGCTCTTCTGCCTTATTTCTATACATAACTTTATATAAGATCTCAGGATATGAATTTGACAAAAAAAAAATCACTTGTGGAAAGAACGCATTCTAGCAAAAGTTTGTTTTGCTGCCTGGTATGGAAAGAAAGTTCTCCTATAAATGTCATCACCCACCCATAGTGCTGACGTAGGAACAAACAGCTGTGTTCCGTCTGAGGCAGCTCTGAGTGTTACTGTTTTCTTAGCCTTGCTTCACCTAGGAAAAAACTGTAACAGATGCCTAAAACCTGCCTGTTCGGCGGGACTGTAGCTGGCAGCGGGTGTGCAGTTGGTAACAACGGGAAAGCTCAGGCCGTGGGCTTGCAGGGAGGGTGCTCACTGTGTTCTCAGGAACGGGCAGAGCCCCTGAACCTGGGATTCTTACGATATTCAGGTGTCTGAAGAGCGAGTGGAGACTCTCTCCCACGGGGAAGGCTGTGTTGCTGTCACCAGGAGCCAGCACATGGACTTACTGAATGGTCACAGGGTGGGACACAGGGGTGCTCCAGCCCCAAGAAGACAGAGGAGCTGAATTCCTTTAATTTTATTATAATTGGAACCCAGGCACTTCTAACCGTTGTCAGAAACTCAGCTGCACGTGAGGACCTTTCCCACATGCTTGGAGGTAGCTGCTCCCAGGGGAGCCATGCAGTCTCAAGGAGGGGTATGGAGCTCCAGGCAGGACCAGGAGTGGTCCTCTCTGCACTGGCCATGCTCTCTCTCGGCTTCTGCCCGTCTCTCTCCGTTTAGCTTGTTCCATTGATGAGGCTCTTCTCTCTTGAGTTCTTCCCAACGGTTTTTTCTGCATCTCCACCACTGCAGCCTTGTTCCTGATGCCAGCCGTGGCGTGCTGCTCCTGTGCTGGCTTGCCAGCCCCCTCCGTGTCGGGGCCAGACTGGCCAGCAGTGCCACGTTGCCTAGGCGATACTTCTCTGGTTGTCCCATCTCATTAAGCTGTTGGAGCTGCAGGCACCCATGGGGGAGTCGGGAGGGAACGCTGGCCCTGGCTGCTTTAATTGGCTTCTTGCGTGTGTGGGCACATGCACTGCAGACAGTGCTGAGCCTTCCCGAGCGGCCACCGACGGGCAAGGAGTTAAAATGTACTGTGTTGCCCACCAGTCGCTGCCTTGGAAGCTCTGTAACTGAGGGAACGTGGGCAGCACCCCCAAAATTAGGATTCTTTTTTTTTTTTTATCTCCAGGACTCTCCCCCTCATGTCTACCAGTCAGTTCCAGCAGACTTGGTCCCTCTGGATGGGCACGAGGAGGCTCCTGCTCCACATCCCAGCCACGAGTGCTCGCGGGCTCCTCTCCGACAGGTAAGAGCCTGGGTCCCTCGCTGGGGTCCCCGGGCACCGCACTCAACCAGAGACCCTCAGCCTCTCCAGGGCCTCAGGGTGATGCAGATGCCCAGCAATGGCTGTGAACGTTTGCACCCACCACGGCTGAGGGACAGGAGTCCTCCAGAGCGAAAACAAGGCAGCCTGTGCAGCACCAGGCTGATGTTACCCTCTCCGAGAGAGAGGGAGGAAAGAGGAACACCACATGCAGCACAGCCACAGATTTTACTTTCAAGTAAGTGAAAGTCTGGAAAGATCCAAAAGGCTTTGAGTTTGCTGGCCATCTGTAAGCACATCAGTCTGTTGTTTCATGCTGCCACTTCAAAAGTTGTCCTTCTACCCTTCTGAGGCATTAAGAGTTAAAAAATAATAGCTTATGATCAGGTTGATTAAACGAGGACATAGGGAAAATGCTGTTCAGCTGAAGATTTCCTTCCGTTTTTTAAATGTACTGTGTTTTTCTTGACTAGTTTCAATGAATCTTAACCTTATATTTTGTTTATTTGTGTTCTCTGCTGTGTGTACATATGAAGTTACACACACATCTAGAAAAGAACAGGCAACCTTCACACACATTCTTCGTTCTGAAGCGTAGAGCATCTGTTTGTAACAGCTGAACTGAAGAAATACGGCATTTCTGAACACGTAGCTGTAGACGGATGGGTTGTGATCTGCTGTGAGACCAAATGAAAGGGAGGAGGAAATAAAGCGCAGGGGCCACTTGAGTGTGTGCAGGTATCAATTCCATTTTTTAGGAGTCTGCTCCACAGAGACGTGTTTGCCCAATGTGGTTTCTCTTTGTTAATGTAGAAATCTATAAAAAAAAATTCATGCTGAAATGGCCTGATTTTCTACTAGAACCTACAAATGGCAAAACTGCAAATTGAGTGCAGATTAGGGTTCGTGCATGTTAAATTATTTTCTGTGGGCTTATAGCTGTGCAGAAACACCTGAAGCTGAGGTGAGGCACTGCAGCCACTGCAAACCCGACCCTGGATATTAAACAACCCCCCTTGACTTCTTTAACCAACCTTTTATTGAGAACTCCTCTCTGGTCTTATATCCACCTTGAAACGCTCTCTGCCAGAGGCTGGCAGGCTCTCCCCCCCCCTGGAAGGACAGATGTGTGCATGGACTGACAGACCTGCCTCCGAGCCTCTCCGCGACGTGACCACTTCTGCAGACCACAGCCAGAGTAAAGCACACCTCCTGCGCTGCTGCTGAGAGTTTTTTGTTGATGAGGTTCTAGGAAACGTTGACCCAAATAAGCGGGATTGGGAAGAAAAGTGTTCAGAACAGTAGTAGGAGTGCATTGCACCATGACTCAAGAGAAAGACCGGATCCTGAGCGCCTGTTGACTGCAGTGGGAGTTTGCTGGCCCACAGTGCAGCCGAGCAAAATACAAGAAATACAAGCTGTGGCACAGATCAGAGCTCAGATGGGACAGTCCTGTAACCAGTCTGAGAAGTGCTGGGCCCTCGCCAATGAGCTACTTGCAACACACAAGGAACAAAGAGAAATTTGACTTTGAACTATGCTGTCCCGTATCCAGGAGACCAGTTGCATCGTCCCGTGCTGTATGAATAATACACTTCTTTTATCACCTTGTACCTATTCCGTACCAATACCTAACCAATCTGCCTGTGAATATAAAGCAGCTGCTTATGCATTGTAGAGTACGTGGCATCAGACCCCAGGCAAAGAACGTCCGTAGTATTGCACCAGATCATGGCATTTAACTTGCTGTAGTGACAAAACAGGATCTGCTCCTGCCTTGTCGACTGTGTAGTCCCGTATGACATGGACAACCTGCATTTGGTCCTCTGACTTCTCTGGAATGCAAATAGTTTATGAAAAGGAGGTGGAGGAACAGCTCTAAAATTTGCCCACTTAAAACCAGCCTTGTGGAGCTGCAACTTAGTCCCTGCTTGTGAAGTTTTCTCTTCTAGAAGCAAAACTGTAAGTGTTAGGAATGATCTGAAGTCTGTCATTTCAGATGTGATGATTACACTGTGAAAATCCAATTAATTAAAGTCCGTTCAGCTTGAAAGGTGAAAGGCTCAGGGTTTTTCTTTATAGGAAGCAGCAGAATGAATGTCGAAGATAAGATACAGGATCAAGGATTTGAGGGTAACTACAATGTATAGCCACTGGAAGGACGGCCTTGTTACTGGGACCAGCAGAAATCGGTCTCTGTGGACAATGCACCTGCAAAAGGCAGGTGATGATGGGGAAGAGGGACTGTGTTCAGAGGGACAGCCCTCCTGGCAGTGGCACTGCGTGTGGCCGTGCTCCAGGCTGAGAGCAGACATGGAATTAATGCCTCCTCCCATCCGAGTCTGTGGAGAGCTTTTCACTGGCGTCAGTGGCAACAGGATCAGAGTCGAGTCTTGAGGCTCTTCCCCTGGAGCTCAGAGGAGTTTAATGGAATAAAGTCTACGTTGTAATTAATTGGCTTCTGCTTCTCCTGCAGGAAAGAGTTAATGAAGGCAAAGCTTGTCTGACCAAGGGGCTGGTACGGCTCCAGCAGAGCTATGACTCACAGATTGAGCATCCTGCCAAAGCACCAAGCGAGCTCCTCATCCTCAGCTCCTCCTGTCCCAACAGTAATAGTGCCAATTGGTCCAGCATCGTGGCTGGGAAGGTTTGTCCCTCACAGCACCTGCTCTTCCCTCTCAGTTCAATACTATTTGTTTGCACAAAAAATCAGTGTCTGCCAGATAAGTCCTTAAACAGCAAATTGTATTATTTTGTTCCTGTGGTGCAGACCCCCCAGTAATCTTGTAAGGGCTCTTTGCAGGACTGAAGGAAGTAGAGGTTTAAATAATAATTTAAATGAGTAAGGAAATGGCAACACACAAAGAGCAGTTACTCTTGGGTGAGTGGGTCACGGATGAGTCTTGGAATCGACTAAGTTTGATACTTTCATGATTGAGCTTGGCTCAAAAAGAGGAGTGGAGAAATGAAATTTGTTGGTGGCGTGAGACTTACAAAAGAGCCCACACTTAGTGACATGCTGCCCCGGGCACGATCCTGCACCCCAATTGCTCACCACTTCCCTCTCTCTGGAGAGAATGAAGGCAGGGGAGAGTCACCAGCAGAGAGTTCCAGCCTGGAACTGCCAGGTCCCTGTTCCCCACGTGAGAAGAGCACAGCGAGCGGGGTCTCGGTGTGCCGGGAACAGGCAGGGAGGAGCAGAGATGGGCACTCTGAAGGTTGGTGCCTGATTGCTTCTCTCCAGAAGTACATGATCACTTGAGCAGTGGATTTCATTAAAAATTGATGTTTTCCTTCCTTCTGAACTCTTGTCATCTGCCTCAGTTATCACAACAGGGCTGATGATAAGTCGCAAAAAAGTGCAAAAAATTATGATAGACAGGGCAGGCAGAGATAAGGATCTTGGTCTTGATGATGAGTTGAATCACACCGCTTTGAAGCCAGGCTGGCAAACCATAAATATATGGATTAGTACCAGTAAAAGAGATCGAAACCTGAGGTGGAGAGTTTAAACAAGACATAATTTGTAGTAACAACAAAATTACAGGGATTAATCCCTTCATCTCCCAACCCTCGCACCTCAACCATGCCACAAGGTTGCCTCCCCATTCTGTACATTTTTCAAAACATCCAATTTTGGGTAACCAACCTGGGAAGTGTGGCCTGACAGTATTCAAAGATCAGCTCTGGAACCGTGCATCGTCAGAGCAATCCATGTGGAGTGGGGAGAATAAAGGAACACACAGGTCCTACCCCAAATCTGTTTGGAAAATTAAAAAGTAGATGGTTCTCCCTGCAGGTCCCCTTCCTCAGCAATCGGACCTTGCAGTTGCTACACTGACTGTGGTCACTACTGGCCGACCTGGGGGGACAAGCACACGAGGGCTCCTGAGTTTGACCAGCTTCAGGTGTGGTGAGTCCCAGGATCCCGTTAGTTGCTGCACTCCAGTAAAATAACGGCCGCTTCTCCTCCATGTTCGAGTTGATATTAGATTGACAAGATCAAGTGACGGCACAACCGTAGACACCTTTATCTGCTGTATGCATAATCTTTCTTGCTGAAACCCCGCCAAACTCATCCCCAGGTCTTATCTTTCCTAAACCTAGTATTTATTCATGTGGTTGTTTTATGTAAACTGCAAAGAGCCTCATTAAATGGAAACCTTAACTCAAAAGCTTCATTATTAAGGTGGAACAGAGCTCGGAATGCACAGAGCGAAATTACCAATCTTTCGTGTTATTTTGGAAATAAAAGCTTAGTGCCTCAGGCACCTGATGCAGTCTGCACCGAGCCCCCTGTCAGGAACGATCTGGCTTTAAGGTGAAGAGTTTCACTGGCCGTTCCGCAGGAGAGAGTTCCCGAGGGCTGAGAAGAGCAGACCCCATCAGGGAGAGGCTCAGTCCCTGCTGAGAGAGAAGCCGAGGGGACACAGGACCTTGTCCTACCTCAGCAAACCGCGAAAATCCCGTTTGGCTTCTGGGCCAGGTGGGAAGGTGGCTGGGGCATGCAGCCACGCACCGGCTTTTGCTCCCGTTGTGGCTCGGCTCTTGGTGCCTGGAGCGCCTTCGGAGCCGGACGACAACCCGGGAGCTTCGGGAGAGGATGAGGTTTCTGCAGACGAAACTCCACATCACTTGGGTGCTGGCATCCACTGAAGGTAAATACCAACAGTTCTGTGCTTCCATGTTCTCATTTATATTATAAATCCTAATGAAAGAGTTTGAAACGAAAGGCACACACACGTGGTTAAGAATGTGCAGGCAGTGAAAGCATTTCTCTGAAGCTGGAAATTAATTCCGCAGTATTTTCCCTTTCTTAGTTTGGCTGAATCCAATATATACTTTACCCGGCCGTCAGAGTTGCGAAACGTGCTTCACCAAACGAGTCATAGCATTTTGTTCCTAAACAATGGGCAGTTGCTGAACAGGGTTAAATTAAAGAAGGTACCAAATCAGTATCTAAAATTTGCATTTCTTCTGGAGAAGCAGCTTTTCAGGGACAGCTTGTTTTCTACAGTAAAGAACAGCTTTTTTAAATTCAAACCCTTCAGCAACATTAACATGCTTGGTGCAGATCTGTACCCTGTCATACTTCTTATCTCAAGGACAGCACCTCCGACAGCAAAATGCCACATCCATCACACGGGAATATTAGCAAGTGTCCGGTCGGCCAGAGTGTGAATAAAACGCGTGACCTGCTGGCTTCATGTCACGTCGGCTGCTTTCTGAAGCTGCTGCATCCGTCCCAAAACATTACTACACACGATTTGCTTCGTTATGGCACTGGGCATACGTGGTGAACTGATGGAGTAGTTGTGAAAAGAGGCTGGGGAAGCGGGGAGGGACTCGGTGCGTCGGTGTCACACACGTGCTCACGGTCCTGCCGAGCCCCTCGTAGAGTTGTGCGTGTGTTCACGTCTGTGCACATGCACAAACACAGTTGCGGGGCCGGGGGGGGAGTGTGTGAGGAAAGCTGGTGTGTCATCCCCACTTCTTCTGTGTCTGTTAATCTCCAGATTGGGGATGTGTGGATGTGTGCGTGTGTACGTTTTACTTCCCTTTGTTTTGTTTGGTACTTTTAATCCCCTGGGGCATATCTCTGAGCTGAAGAACTTTAGAGCTGATATAGCTTTTTAAAGTGGGGATTATGTAAATGCATATTATGGGGCTTTCATAAATAGGGATTATTTGTTGAATACATTTGAGTGCTTCCTTTGGAGCCATTAAGGTCTGTTGTGTAAACAGGAATTTAGTGACTGCCTAATCTAGATTTCATTGATTCAATAACAGATCACAACAGCATTTTTTTTTTGCATTCATTTTGGCCTTGTGAGAACATATTTCTGGACAATTTTCAAATAATTACAGGACTGTATAAGACTAAAGCTAATCATAGTGAGCATACCTCGCACATCTGTATTAACTGTTCTCCATGATTCACTATTTCTCTTCCTCTCTAGTTTTACGGTTAAATTCACTGTTGTCCCAGCCACTAACTTGTTAATTGTCACTCACTAAATCAAGAATTCTGCAAGTTCAGACAAACAAAGCAAAAAGAAGGTTTTGCCAAAAGATATAGCCATGCAAAAAGTTGTAAAAATGTATTATCTGTGCTCTAGTCCTAGATGAAGGACATTTAGACAAAGTGCTAAAAATCTGGGGAAACTCAGGGAAGTTTCACGCTTACGGACAGTACTCTGAGGAGGCTTGACTTCTGGACTCCTCTCAGCTGACAGAGAATGCTGGTTCTTCCCCTGCTGCAGGAATGGTGCAAACCCCCTGCGCCGATGTTCGATGAAGTTGTCTCAGCCGGTGTCGGACGAGCCCAAGACATTAAGAGCAGCCGGTGTCACCCAGTGCTGAGCTGCAGGAGACCCGGCTCCAGGGCCTGGTTCCACCACAGCTGGAGGAGCTGCGGTTTGCCCTGGCTGGTCCCCGATGCCCCCGGGTGTTAATGCAGCTCACGGTGCAAACGCTGCAGAGGAGACAACAGCTTCCCTTCCCCAGAGTCCCCACAGCGGGCTCGGAACCGGGTGACTCGTGCAGAAATGAGCCTAATCCTGTTCAAAGACAGACTGCAACAAAAAAGGACTTTCTCTCATGATTGAAGATGGTCAGGGCAACTATGACCGTGTTTCCCCAGACAGGTGGCTTCCAGGGCACAGTAGCAGGGTGAGAACCTCTCCCGTAACTCTGACGTTTGGCACTTGCTATATCTTCTGGACTCAAAGCTCACAGAATCCAGCGCAGCTTCTCCAATTGATTTTTGCCTTGTGTGTGGGAGTCTCGTTGACCTGGAGGTACGAGCAGCAATGTCTTTGTTGTTTTGCCTTGGAGGAGAAAGCAGTCCTAACCCCAGGCCAGGTTAAAGCCCCTGCAACACACTTGAATTCACTGGGTCGGATGGGATTTGTCCAGTAAGTGAGGGCACGACACTGCGTGCTCACTTCTCAGGGTGTTGGTAGCTTTGTCCTTCCGCGGTGTAACTCCAGAGCAGCCTTCCAGTCTGTACCAGTGCGGAAGAGAAAGCTGGTGCTGTTCAACCCCAATAAAAGCGGAGACTGGAGGGATTCCCCCCACCGAACCCCTCCTGCCGCAGGGCACGGATTCTCCTGCCCCTGATGGGACTGCGGTGCCCGGCGCTGCAGATCCCTGTGGTGTTACACGTGGGAGCTGAACCCGAACTGGGAGGGGAGCGGAGCGGGGACTGGCATGCCTGAAAAACTGCTGGGGAGGATTCCTCCAGCTCCTTTGAGACAGGCTTCCAGCTGTGATGTCCTGACAGGACACGGCCCCTTGTCACAGCTCGACCCCGAGCGACAGCAAACCTGCGCGTCCCCGGTACCTGGGCAGGCATCCCCCGTGGCCGAGCTCGCCCAGTCCTCCCACCAGCCTCAGATCCAGCTGCATTAGGCAGTTTTGATGCTGTCACAGTCACGCAGAGAACGAGTCGTATCGAACATCACCCATGGGGTTGTTTATTCCTTGAAGAGGGAATGGACCGCGTGCCAATATTCCTGGTAAGGCATAATGAAGGAACTAGCTTTTGCTAGGAAACCTGGATGCCCTCCTACAGGGATTCGCTGGATGATATGGCTCTGGAAAAGCAATGTAAAAATAATAATACCTATAATAAAAATCATTTTTTAAAAAGCAAAGACACTTTGAACATTCTGAAGTATTGACAAGGGCTTTCAAACAGAGCTCACCTCAGTGGAGACAGGGACACTGGGAACACAAATATGCACAGAATCACAGAATCCCCTAGGCTGGAAGGCACGTCCAGCTCTTGAAGTTAGTGCTTATATGGACATGCCTTGACCCTCCCTGTCCACTTTATTTAGGGTCAGAACTCTCCTCTGCTTTTACCTCCTTCACGTTGTTTTACAAAAGAGATATTTTGCCACCTGGCTCTCGCTTCTGGAGTCGGAGTTGCTGAGGAAGGTGTTGAATGGGAATTTCTCATCTTCCTTTGTTCTTTGCTGTTTCCAGTCTTTAAATTCAGCCTTAAATTAAGCAAAACAAGCCCAGAGCACAATCTGTGCACAATGCCTTGGTTTGAAAACATCGTTTGATCAAGCTTAAACCAATACTACTGTGTAACCAGCCTGTGATGGGGATCTAAGTTATCACGCCCCATGTGTTTTCTCCTTTGGTGA
Organism: Calidris pygmaea; assembly: GCA_003697955.1. Classification (NCBI taxonomy): domain Eukaryota; kingdom Metazoa; phylum Chordata; class Aves; order Charadriiformes; family Scolopacidae; genus Calidris; species Calidris pygmaea. The sequence continues at coordinate 853,712 of QJSC01002227.1, read as the reverse complement.
CTTCTGAAATACATAAACAGATAAAAGTCTGAAACGCGATCTCAGCCTTTGGAAATGATTCATTTCTATTAATGATTTACTGATATACACACAGCTTATTTTGCATAAAGTTAGAGCCGGGTACATTTATTCATTGTGATTCCCTTAAAAAATGGATATAAATATCAAATGCAATTGGCTACCCAAAATTTGAATATTATGGCACTGCATCATGGATAGTTGACGTGAATATGAGTCTAGGTCAGAAAAAAAATATACAGAAAATGCTTAACCAAGGATGATATTTTATAGCATGTCACTGAATCATCTGAAAGGGTTATATTCATTACAAACGTATGCAGTGCTTGCAAAGGATTCCTCATAACAAAAAAAAAAAAAAAAAAAAAAAAAAAAGAGGAGACCATTATTCTCCTAATGAAATATGCTCCATGATCTATGAAACCCATCGCTCCTGCAAAGTCCAGCTCTTTCTAGCGCTGGATACCTGAAAAGAGATACTGGGTTCAGTGAAAGGAAACAATTACACAGCATTCCACGGCCAAAAATGCACATGTTCAATCCCAAACTCGTCAGTTTTGGCAAGGACAGTGTGAAACCAAGCCTGCCAGCAGCACAGTGTCTCACACCTGTAGCTGTTCGTTCCATGATGCAGCGAAATGAGGGCCAGCAGCTCCTCAGCCCCCCGAGATGCTGCCCCAGCCCTCCCAATGGGCAAGTGCTGGTTCCTGCTGCCGACAGTTTGGCCCTTGGCTGCCCAAGGGCAGGAGCGGGTCCTGCTGGGCTGGGTGTTGTCACTGCGAGCCTGGAGGAGACGGACCTTTCCAGCCTGGCGTGATGCCACCCAACCAGCAGCTCCAGGGGCTGGGCAATCCAGGAGAGGGGTCCGGTGTGCACCAAATCACCAGGCGGGCACCTCAGTGTGGGCGGGCAGCGCCTTCACCCCACCACCCCATGGCACTAGGGACCCCATTCACCACAGCCTGCGGGGCCGCCATCGCCCTGGCACAGGGTGGGCAGTGCAAGTAGGGGTTCCTGGTGCTGCAGACTCGCTGGCATGGGGTGCTGCAGCAGCCCTGCTCAGTCCTCCCAAACCCAAAAGCCAGCTTTGGCTCTTCTGTCTGCTCTTCAGTCCCAACACGTAGGGCTGGAGTCATCCGAGTCCAAATCGGTGCTTTGGTGCACAGAAATGGCGAAGTTCCTTCCACGCAGAGACGAGAGATGGGGCACACCTTCTCAGGAGGCAGCAGTTAATGCCCTTAGCAGCGGAGAGCCACCCTGCCCAGGCGTCTCCTCTCTGCTGGGAGAGAGCAGGGCATCTGTGTGCGGCCATTGACATGTTAGACTCGTACACATATTGATCCGATGGTTCATTGTTCACCCAAGCCCTTGGCAAAGGTCACTGTCTCTGCTCCCATTTTACAAATGGGAGCACAGAGGCGAAGATTAATTTTCAGAAGTGATTAATGTTCCTGGTGCCCATCCTGATTCACGTTGGGCCTCAAGCCCCAAATGAAGTCTGGAGCTGGGTTAATTAAGGTGTCCCTTGCCCCTCTCCCAGCGCTGCCAGACACGTCCGTTGCTTGTTGTCATTGTCTTTTCCCACAAACTCCTTCACCCTTCATCCTGTGCCAACCCTCAAACCGGCTCAGAGACTCGCCTCTCAGGCTGCTTCCAGGACCCACATTTCCCGTGACGCCCAAACCATCCCAGATCCTCGTTTCTTGGCCCTCGGTGCTTTATCCTACGGGATGTTCAGGAAAGAGCTCCCGCCTTCCCGGGGTCCGACTTTACCGAAAAGATAAATCCGGGCTTTTAACGACCGAGTAGCTGCGGGGTTCAGCGGCTCGGGACCGGAGCTGTCCCGCAGAGTAGCTGCCCGAAGCCACGGGGCAGAGGGGCCCGAGCCGCCCCCGGGGACCCGCCCGGTGCCCGGCGGGTGGGAGGGGGGGGGTGGCTCTGCGGCACGCTGCTCCGGAGCGCTCCGGGCCTGGCCACCACCAGCACCGGTGTCGTACCGAGCCGGGCCACCACTGGCACCGGTGCCGTCCCGGGCCGCTGGTGCCACCCCCGCCCCGCGCTCCGGCCCGTTCGGCTCCGTCGGCGCCGCCGCCGCGCCCAGGCACGTGCCCCCGCTCCCGCCGGCGCCCCGGCCCCGCGCCTCCGCGCTCCGGGCCGGCCCACGTGGCCGACCGCGGCTCGGCATGAATGAACCGCCCTCCGCCAATCGGCGGCCGCCCCGCCGGCGGGCGCGGGCGGGCTCCCCCCCGCACGAGCGCCTCCGCCGGCCAATCCCGCGGCGGCGGCCGCTCGGCGGCGGCCAATGGCGGCGGGGAAGCGCGGGGCGGCGCCCCCGGGCCGGCGGCGCCCTATGGGGGAGCGGCGCGGGCCGGCGGCGGCGGCGGGCGGGCCAATGGGAAAGGGGATGTTTGACCCACTAAACCATATTCTATAAGAATTCAAGGCTTTTTAAAGCAATAAGAAATGTAATACATNGGGCGGGCGCGCGGCGGCCCGGCGCCCCGGCGCGCGGCTCTAAAGCGCGGCGCGGGGCGGCGCGGCGCAGACCGGCATGGCCGCCACCGCGCAGTACCTGCCGCGCTCCGCCGCGCTCATGCACCCCGACGGCGACCGGCTGCACCAGGGCACCACGTACCGCGAGGTGCAGAAGATGATGCACCACGAGTACCTGCAGGGACTGGCCCCCGCCGCCGGGCACGCCGTCGGGCTGGCGCACCACCAGTGGCTGCCCAGCGCCGGCACGGACTGGGGCAGCGGCGGGGGCGGCGGCGGCGGCGCGCACCTCCCGCCCGCCGAGCACGCCAAGGGCGGCCCGCCGGGGCCCCGCGAGGAGCTCTCCGCCGCCGCCTTCCACCACCGCCCGCCCCTGGTGCACCCGCCGGCGGCGGGCGGCGCGGCGGGCGGCTGGGCGCAGGGCGGCGGGCACCACCTGCCGCCCATGTCCCCGCCGTCGGGGCAGCCGCTGCTCTACGCGCAGCCCTACGCCGGCCTCAACGGGATGCTGGGCCCGCCGGCCCCCGCGCTGCACCACGGGCTGCGCGACCCGCTGGGCGCCGAGGAGGCGGGCGGCCACGACCTGGCGGCCTCGCCGCCGCCGCTGGGGCCGCCCGAGCCGTCGGACGAGGACGCGCCCAGCTCCGACGACCTGGAGCAGTTCGCCAAGCAGTTCAAGCAGCGGCGGATCAAGCTGGGCTTCACGCAGGCCGACGTGGGGCTGGCGCTGGGCACCCTCTACGGGAACGTCTTCTCGCAGACCACCATCTGCCGGTTCGAGGCGCTGCAGCTGAGCTTCAAGAACATGTGCAAGCTGAAGCCGCTGCTCAACAAGTGGCTGGAGGAGACGGACTCCAGCACGGGCAGCCCCACCAACCTGGACAAGATCGCGGCGCAGGGCCGGAAGCGCAAGAAGCGCACCTCCATCGAGGTGGGCGTCAAGGGCGCCCTGGAGAACCACTTCCTCAAGTGCCCCAAGCCCTCGGCACACGAGATCACCTCCCTGGCGGACTCCCTGCAGCTGGAGAAGGAGGTGGTGCGGGTCTGGTTCTGCAACCGGCGGCAGAAGGAGAAGCGCATGACGCCGGCCGGGGTCCCGCACCCGCCCATGGAGGACGTTTACGCACAGGCGGACACGTCGCCGCTGCACCACGCGCTGCCCGGCGCCGTGCAGTGACTGCCCGGCCCCGCCGCCGCGGCCCCGACGGCGGCGGAGCGGAGCGGGGCGGGCGGCGGGCGACGCGCTTTAATTTATTCCTCAGACTGGCCCGGCCGTGCCCGTCCCCGCCGGAGCCGCCCGCGGCCGCCGCAGCAGTAGCCAAAGGTTTGCGATCTCTAATTTATTCCCTTCCCCGCGGGGCGGCCCCGGCCCGTCCCCGCTCCGCCGGCCCGGGCTCGCCCGGAGGACGCCGCGGTACCGCCCCCGGCCCGTTTCTATTTATTTTCTAACCGTGCGCGGAGCTCTCCCCCTCCCGTTGGTGGGTTCGGTCCGGTCCATCCCCTTGGGTTTCGGTTTTTGTTTGTATCTTTATTGCAAAACCAATGTAGACTGCGAGGGTACGTTTCTATTTATGTTATAGTAAATATTTTATTACTTGCATAAACCATTTACCCAGGAACCGGTCTCGTGTCGTCTTTGCGGGTTGCGGCGGGGCCCGGCGGCGGGGACCGCTCCGCTCCCGCGGCCCCACCGAGCCCCCGCGGCGGCGGCCGCCTCCTTCCCGGGCACGGGCGGCTCCGGGACCCTCCCCCCCCCTCCCTCATCGTGGCTCCCCATCCTTCCCCGGCAGCCGCCCGGGCGGAGCGAGCGGGGCTCGGTGGGCTTCGCTCGTCCCGGTAACGGCGCCTCGGGGAAACCTCGTCGTTGCGCGGAATTCCCGCACTCGGGTTCCGCAGGGGTGCGGGTGGCCAAAACCCTGAGATTGAGGACTCGGGAGCACCCGTGAAGCAGTGTAGCCGTGTTTGTGGGACTGCCGTGTTTTACTGATCCTAACGCAACTTTTTGCAGTCTACAGCGGGAGCAGAAAACGTTCTAAACAGAACTTTCTTCCCACTTAGCGCAGAAGTAATAAATGACACTAGGGTAGCTGAGAAGATTCCTGCTTTCCACTCAAACCACACTCCCGGGTGTTCTGATGTCACCAAGTTTTCCCTTTCATGGTTTCATGCTCTGATATTTTTGTGGTTATACCAAGAAAGGCTGAAAATTTCTTGCATTTTCTATTTCTAGAAGAATCAGCTCGCACCTGTGCTTTAAACCTGTTCTCTTTCAGCAAATATCAAGAAAAGTCACATGTGAGGATTGTGTTTGTCTTTGCGGGTTCTTTGATTTCTGCAGTATTTTGTCTGTTGGGGGAACTTTTGAAATGTGTGTGTACAGAGCTTTTAGATTGATGAAATACTTAGTCGAAATCTGGTAGTAAAGCACCAAATTCTTTCTTTTCTATTTGGCAGAGAACTTACTGACGTTCTTGAACATCTGGCACTTGCTAGTTTCCCTACTTGACTCTTGGTATAAATTATATGCTGTAAAAACAGCAGGTTTAAAGGGGATTTTCTAGTGATAGCACTGCATCCTGCATAGGAATTTGTATATAATTATTTTATATATCTCTCTAAATTTTTAGCATCAAATGTAAGTTACACTTGAAAATTTATGCGTGAAAATTCTTGTCTTCATTGCATTTTCATTTTGTTGCATTTTGTGCCTTTGGGGTGTGTGTATAATACTTGCCTAAGCAACAATGCATTTGCAATATATAATGTTATAAATTATTGCATTCTCAATGTCTCTTAAAATGTAGCTATTCCACAGCAGCTAATACAAAACTATTACCTTCTACTCATTCAAAATTCTAGTAAACTGGGTTTTGAGATTTTAAAATAAAGTTACTTTGAGCAGTTACTTCATTAAATACTATGTTTAATGCTCACGAGTATGTAAAGAAATGGTTTGCTTTGTGGTATAAATAAGCTAGCAAATGCTGCAGTTTAGTGTGTTAATAACTTTCCTTGGCACGCAGAGCGCAATAAGGAATCTCACTTAAAGGATTCAATGTGCATTGTATGTTTTGTCAGCTTTTGTTACAGACTTAGCTTCCTTTTTTTTGTGATGTGACTCATTTTTATAGAAAAGTACAGAATTGTAGGGTTGTTGTCGAGATCCTGAATTCCAAAAGTTTTGCTGTATTTACTGAATATTTACTAATTGCTGAATGGCTGAGCAAATGCAGTAGCTTAGATGATACACTCCAGTAAAAAAGTAAAAGAGCATGCTGGTTCAAGGGTTTGAGTTAATGTATCATGAAACCATTTAAATTAATTTTCAACTCTGAAACAATCTTTCCTCAGCTATTCTTTTGTGTCTTTCACACACATTGGTAATGCTGTAACTCTGCAGCCTTTACTTAAGAATTTCTGTGACAGCCAGGCTTTAAGGGAAGAAGCGGCAAAATCGGAAATAGACAAAAGCGGTTTTATTTTTTATTTTTAAAGAAAACAAACCCTTGTTTGCATTGAATGATTAATTGTACTGCTTTTCTATATCAGGAGTGATTTCAGTAGCCTCTTCCTTCTGAGCTAACCTGGCTGGCAAACAGCATTTGTATTGATACTTAGAAGGGAAGGGTCAGTTTTCACATTACGTTCTCATAATGGATGAAATGTGCTGTGAGTGCTGGGGAGGACGAGCACCCTTGGGTTGTTCGGTTTGTCAGATTGTATAAGGCGCTGGCAGCCCCACTGCATTAGCTCTTTCATGCTGTTGAGCAGCAAAAATAAAATACACTTTATATATCTTATTTCTGCAGTGCCGCAGCGCTCAGCTGTTCTAAAAATCAAATGCCCCAAAGGTTTGCCTCTCTTAGAAGAACTTGTTAGTTTTCTTGGTCAAGGATTAAATAGCAATTACTGGAGGGAGACTTGAAATTTATTTTTTTTTTTTTTTCCTTATGGCTGTTTCTCACTGAAGTGAAAGTCTGAGCTCGTCCTGCTACATCAGGAATAAGCAGACGAAGGTAGGGCTGTGATGTTGGTACATTAAAGAAAAGCAGATGTATGAAGAGTGATTTAACAATGCATAAACAAATAGCAGAATATGCAAAGTAGGAAGTGTAGATAAGGATAAGGAGTTATGTGCATTACCAATATTAGAGGGGTTCAGGTCTGCACTGATGTGAAATCCTTCCTTGTAACCCAGGGGCCGAGGGAGCTGCAGGAGCTCTCTGCTGTTGGGCAGATGCTCTCCAGAGCAGCGTCGCTTTTGCGCCCGTGCTGGGGCTGGGGCTGGTCCCTCGACAGCATCAGGCTGTTGTGGCCGTGCTGGGGCCAGGCTCTCTCCTCTGGCTGCATCTGCCTCCAGAGTGACCGCTGGTGACCTGCCCCCCGTGCCCAGGCGTGCACGGTCCGCAGCGCCCGGCCGGTCAGACTGGGGAGGTGGGGTGAAGTGGTGGCCAAGAGGTCTCTGGCTCGGGGGGGGGACAGGTGGCATCAGGGAAACCTGTCCCTGATGGGAGCAGAGGCACAGGGCTGCGCTGTGCCTTCTGTGCACCTCATCCCTGCTGGGGCAGAGCGGCCTCATGCCCCTCTCCAGGTGCTCGGGAGGGCAGCTGCTCTGTCCAGACCCTCTTGTCTTATAAATCGGTTATCTGTAATTTTAGGAAGCTGCTGGTTTCCGTAAGGGAGACAATATTCAGCGGAGAATGACTTACTTAGTTTTCCTTTTGTTTTTAAAAAGGTGGATGGTCGCTGCTCAGCTTTCCTGTGTGCTTAGGGAAAGGTTGTTGTGTTCCAGTAGCCGTCTTTCCAGATTTCTTGTCTTAGAATATTATTGCCATCACTTGCAAGAGCAGGGAGTGCTTGCTCTGTAATAACTGCAGAAGTGACTACAGCACAGCAGTTTGCCTTGCTAGGCACAGTCACGCATAATTATTGATGCTGTATTCTTCTTATGCTTTCAACAGAATCTGGTCTCTTCTGCTGCCTGCTCTCCACTCGGAGCCTGATCCCAGCAAAATGCCGGCAATGCAAACTGTCCCCTAACTAGCCAAAGCAGCGGTGGAAAGGCTGTAATCTCTTTTCATGTAAATTTGGAGCATCAGTGTTAACACCTTGGAATCGTTGTTCCTAACTCTGCCAATCCCTGCTCGTGCTCTCTCCCACCAGGAAAGATTTCAGCACCGTCTGGTTAAGCATAGACTTTAATTCTGCGCTAATGTTGTTTGCATGTATTTTAATTTTACGCTAATGCTACCGTTGTTTGGTTGGAGCTGGGTAAGCCCCGGGAAAGCTCAGCGTTGTTATTTCACAGGTATTGGAAACAGGCTTGGGTTATGCCCCGGGGCAGGAGGCCACAACAGTGGAATTGCTTCTCCTTAGCTGCCTTGTGTTGTTTCTTACAGTTGGGTGGTTTAAAACCAGCGCATCCTGGCCAACAAACTCCGAGCTGGTGTCTTGTCGCGTGTGCTCAGGACAGGAGTGCAGCCTGCCGTGGCCGTGGCCGCCCGCAGCGGGGATGCTCCGGACCCGCTGCCCTCCTGCTGCTCTGGGAGCAGATCAGCTCCAGGCAGAGGCAGGAGTGAGCTGAAATGCGGGGGGAGGGTGTTTTGGTTTTGGTTTAAAATGCTAAATGTCCTTAGACGAAGGTGTCTGGTCTCCCTAAGATTTATATTGCTGCTTAGAGAGACCTGGCCCAACAGACCCTCCTGAAATCGGCGACTCCAAAGGACAGGATTTCTCCAGGCTTACACCAGAGAATACGATGTGGCTCTGATCAGCATCATCCCTCTCTTTTACATGTGTGTGCGTATGTAGGAAAAACACAGAGAAGGAGCTCGTTAAGTCTTTCATGGGAACTCCCACTGCGCTTTGCAGAGCTGATTTATGGGCGTTCAGCATCTCTCCCACTTGTGATTTGTTGGTGAGCGTATCTGTGCATGTATGTGCACACGCTCTCACCTGCGCACAGAATCAGAAATACAGGCAACTGCACTTCATCGGGTTTTCCTTTGTGATTCATGTAAACTCTGCCCACAAATGTTCCCCCTAGTTCTGATACGAACTAATGAGACCAGGCTTCCCCGTGTACCTGCCTTGCTGTGCATGGGAATTGTAAGGTTGCAAAGGCAGCGTCAAAGCATACGATACTGTGCACAAGATATAATGTGCATGTCGGGTCAGACCTCGTGAATACTTCATGTTCCTTGATACCACATTATTTTTGGTGTTCGTCAAAACGAGTGTTGTTTCTTGTAAGCTTTGCAAAGGTGTTTTAGTTACATGGCTGCCCTGACTCATACACTGCTGAGAGCACTTGCTGCAGAGGAAAATGCTGTCCATGACGAACTTTAAAGATACGTTTTTTATTGATTTTTCCTCTTCACCACCTTTCTTTTGGAGCGTTCTGCCCAATAAAGCCACCTGTACAACACCTCCAGCACCAGGTCGTGTTTCCGTGTGGACACATTGACTTCTTGCAGCTCCACAGAGGGCAATCCACTTTTGATCACTCTGCCAGATTATCGTTCCTCCAAGGCTTCTTGCATTTTAATCCCTGCAGCAGCTGCTCTAGGGCCGAAATGGACAGCAGTCACCGCAGCCAAAGAATAGTATTTCTTTCATAATGGTCCCAAGCTGGTTTTTCTGTCAGCATGTTTAAGAAAGGCGGATGAGTAGCTGGAGCTGCTCGGCTCTCTGTACCCCTAACAGCCGAGTGCCTCGAAAGTAAATGCAGGAACAAGTGCACCAAAATCTCCTTGCAGATGTCACTTACACGCACAAGAGTTGTCAGATGTTCTGTGGAAGTGCCTGCTCCTCACATGGGGATCGATACAAGGTATGAGAAAGCCAATGGGCGATTTTTTTTCATTTCGCTGTAGCTGTTTGGGGTTTTTTTCAGTGGAAGTTTGTCCTGTGGTTTTTCATTACCTGGAGCTCAATGTGTGTTAGTACCACTCACTGACCCTGGAGGCTGGGCGACTTTGAGATTATGCTGGATCTTGGATTTGTAGTGAGCCAAAAGTCTGGGAAATGAATTTGATTTACATATTTGCATCTTTTGCAGTCATTTGCAGGATTGGTTTTAAAAGTCAGGTCATTGTATCAGATGTCTTTATGTATTTTTTTTTAAATATATAATTAGTTTTAAATTGGAGAAGTTTTTTCAGTCATGTTTAAGACTAACCTGGTTAAGACAAAAGAAGTGGTAGCTTTTGAAATAAATCAAGAAAAGCATGGGCAGTGGGAGAACTGTAGCACAGAAGGGTGCTTTTCAGGAGCTTTTCAGGGTGCTTTTCAGTGGAGACTTTCCTTGAGTGCGTATTGGAGCTCCTGGAATTTACTCCCGGGGGACTATGAGAAATGTTTTGAGGGTTTTTTTTTTCCCCAGTGTTTTTACTTCTCATGAAGCGATGTAATGAGTCTTTCCTTAAGTTGTAAGGGTTAGTTTCTATGGAGTGCTGAGAGGGCCTCAGGAAAAAGAGGTAGAGCAGAATGCGATGCTCCTGGTGAGCGCTGAGGGTCTGCAGGCGGCCGGCTCAGGGGCTCCGGTGGAAAGAACATTTCCATGTGCTCCCCGAGGTGCAGCGTGGGCAGAGCTGTGCTGTACTGAGCTGCTCTCCCATGTCCCTCTCTCTTACCAGTCTGTATATGGGTATTTTCCTGGTTTGTGCAAAGTGTTGCTGACCCTGCTTGCCCCAGGGCTGTGGAGACCAGGACAGGCTCTCTCTGTGTTTTGAGAAGCCCTGTGGAAGGGCATCACCCACTGCTGAGCGGTGTCCGTCAGCCCGGGAGCCCCGTGGAGCTCCAGCTCGTGATGACAAGCACAGCCGAGTGCCGTCTCTCCCGCTCCCGGCTGACGTGCATCAGCACAGCATTATTTTTACTTACATTGCTTGTGGCAGAGCTGTTTGGAGAAGCTCCGACGTGCCGTGGTGGCTGGCCCTTGTCCCCTGCCCTCACTCCCAGGGTGCAACTTTGGATTTCTCTTCTTTAGGACCAGGATCCGTGTCCCTTATGCTTTTGTGTCCTCTGCAGAGCTCAGAGTGCCAGGAGATGGTGAGTGCTTAGTGCCCAGAACGGTTCTAATCACATCTTTTCTCATGCCTTAGCACTGGCTCAGGTGTCGCAGTGTCATTCAGGAGCAAAGGGATGAAAACTGTTGCCAAACCTGACCTCACGTGTTGCTGCCCTTGTCGTCCCCACGGAGCCCTCCCGAAGAGTCCGTGCACTCGTGCGGCAGAGACTCGGGGGATCCGTGGGGGCGAGGGTCCGACCCACCCTGTGGCAGCCGGGGAGAAGCCTGGCTGGGCTGGCTTGGGTCACCTTCTGGGGAGGGAAAGGGTTGGACCCGATAGGGAAAAGCCTCCTGTCCCCAAGCCCTCCCACAGTTCCCGGCTGCCCTTCAGCCGTGCTGCTGGTGTCCACCTGGGAGGGGACTGGATGTGTCCCCCGGGAGGGGGCTCGCCTCCCCAGCCCTCCCCAGCATCACCAGTTGGGGACAGGCACAGGTCAGCGTCACTAAGAGGGAGAGTATTGAATCGATACCCGGAGTGTTTGATACTCTGCTTAGTGGAACACTTGTTATACCTTTAATTACCATTTCTAAAAGCACCGCAGGATGGAAAGCAAAAGGCAGAAATAAATAGCAAGGGGTGATCAATTGGGCATGAAACCCTTGTTATTGATCACCTTTAACCTCTGCTTAAACTAATGACAGAGCTACCATTTAACTGTCCCCAGGCACAAAGCGCATCAATTGTACAAGTGCCACATAAATCACGGTGGGTCGCGGTGCGTTGCCGGTGCCCGGGAGCCAGCCGGGGGGGGCACTGCCCGGTGCTGCGCCGCTGCAGCCCCCGCAGATCTCGGGTAAGCCGCTGCACCGTGCACTGGTGTTCCACACAAAAAGGCTCCTACCAGCAAAGCTTCGTCACAAACTCCCAGTGCAGTGCAAGGCTGCAGGAATGACAGCGTTTCCCCTGTCCGCCTCTGTCCCCAAAGAGCTAAAAAGAGATTTATGCTCTTAAAGATGCCATTGATGCAGGCTCCTGACCTCCAGAGAGCAGGGCTGGGGGTGGTTGCTGAAGCACAGTGAGTCTGCAGGAGGGAGGACAGAGAGGACTTGGGTGAAATGATGATCCCACATCTGAGCAAGTATGCGAAGCAGCAGAGTTTGCGGGAGTGATGTGGGCTGGGCGCAGTAAGGATCTCCTTTTCCCATGTGCCTTCAATTGGCTTCCTGAATTGTCAGCTGTGCTGGAATTGCCCTTTCTGTTGGGTATAGGGGTAAAAAAAAAAAAAAAAAAAAATCAAGATGTGCAATTGGCAGCAGAGTGAAGTCAGCACAGCCTCTCCAGATAACAACAATAATGTTCATTAACATTCAATCTACAAATTATCCGTTGAAACCCCAGCCTGGAGATTTGCCAGTTTTCAACACAAAACAATGTTTTCTGTTACATTTCCAGCACGGCAGCGTTTCCAAGGCTGTGTCTGACATATGCCATCACAGAGCTCTCAGCTGTACATCCTGCCATGTACAGGGCAGGGGGCTACACCCTGCCTTCTGAAGGGAGGGTTTGTATTTCATTAAAACAGGATGGCTGCTCTGCAAATTCAGTTCCCCAAAGAATGAGGAGGTGATCTTTTCCTTGATGTGCCCTGCTCTTGCTTTTGGTGAAATCAGTGAGCTTTTTCAGCAGCTTCCAAAAAGCTGTTTGTTTCCAGAGGCTGTTTAGTCAGCATTCACACCGAGCCCTGGGTAGGGAAGGTGGGGAAAAATCTCAGCAATTTAGAATAGTCCCATTGAGCAACGTGTCGGTGTGTCCATCCCTCTCGGGATTGCTCCTGTCTCCACGGGGACAAGGAAGAGGTCCCTTCTTGTCTGCTATGAAATGGGCTGTCCACGGCGTGATGCTGAGCACAGGCTGTGCCTGCAGCTGGCGTTGCTGTGCATGTCCCTGGAGGGCTTCCTTGGGAGCCCTGGATTAATACACACTTTGCCTTTGAGCTGCCATTTGGAGCGTTTCTACTGAAACCTTAAAAATCATTTGGGTGTCCTCATCCATCAGCTATTGGAAACATTATTGATAATACAATCATTCCTCCTTTGGTCACTCTGCTTCCCTTTTTCTCTGCTGTGGATGCTGTAATTTGTCACTGCTGTCCCCCTGGAATATCAAGAGTCAGGAATCTGCCCAGGTGCAGCACAGGAGCATTGTAAATGCATCACAGGGAGGCCTCCTGCCTCTCTCACCGCCCCGGCGTGTGGCCAAGGCTGCAGCATCCTCGTCCACAGCCGAGGGACCCTCCAATATGGCCCTGGGGACGCAGAGCAGCCTTCCTGCCTCTTCATCTGCTTAAGCTCTGCGCTGGCCAGGCTGGGGCTCTGGCTGGTCTGTTCCAGCAGGACCCCGTTCTGGGGTGTCACAGGTTTGTTTCCCCCTGTGTTGTGCTCCCTCATTGCCTTTTTCCGTGAGGGTCTGTGTGGTGCCGAGGAGGATGCAGCCCTCGCAGAATTCTTGCAGGGGCATCCCTCCACTGCGGAAACCTCCAGCTGGGCTGACACAGCACCTTAGCAGTCACTGGTGATAGACCTGAGAATTCTGGGGTCCTTTTTTTTTTTTTTTTTTCAGGTAGTCCTTTGTTTTCTGCTTTCCATCAGCCTGGCACTGGCAGGGGTGCCTTGGAAGGGTGACTGTCCCACTTTGCTCCTGCCCTGGGCACGGACCTCCCTTCAGCTGGGTGCTGCGAGGTCACGCTGGGCGTTTTCACGGAATTTCACTGAATTTTTAGAGTTGGAAGAGACCATAGAGATCATCTAGTCCAACTCCCCTGTTTGTCCCGGGTCCCCAGAGGGTTCCTGTTCACTGGCACCGTAGTCACTACAGACAGCTATTGGTCCAGATGGTGCTGCTGCTCCTCTCATGGTCAATGAGGGAATAAGGCATCATTAGCTCTAAGCTTTCATTCTCTAGGGACTTCTATGGCCCACAGAGAGCCCTGCAGAGCGCTGCCGGGAGGATTCACCCCAGACACCTGGGATGGCAGACGCAGGCCGGGGGGGACACCGGTGGCTGCCCTCCCTGTGCAGCGAGCGGCTGCCGGTCTGGCAGGGGCATCGTCTCCGTGGCACAACACAATCTTCTTCCGTGTCAGTCCAGAGGGGCCGAGCTCCCTGCCGGCAGCAGCTGCACGGAGAGCTTGGCATGGATTTGCATAGATGAAATGATTTCTCCTGCCATTCATTCAGTCCTTCTGTCTGCCGGCTTCCCTGCTCCTCTCTGGAATCCGGGGTCCACACAGAGAGCATTCAGGCGGCCGCGAGCGCTTTGCTGCGCGTTGCTTTGCACAGATGTCCCCGAGCAATTCCATGAATTGTTGCTCTATAGTCACTAAGCTGTTTGGGAAAACATTTCAGATAACTGTCCTACGCATTGGGGTGACTGAATTAATGGCATTTGAATGGTCAAAAAGATAGTGTGAATTGGAAACAATGCTCTCCCTGTCATGGGCGGCAGGAGAATTCCAGCTGGTATTTTCATTGTTAATGAGCAAACCCAGGGCTCTCTGTGGCCTCGCTACCTTGGAAGGGGCTAGAGAAATGCACAAACCAGCCCGTCACTTCCCCTTCTGAACTTTTCAAATGCCAGGAAAGGAATGCTTTTCAGATTGTCTTTTCGAGCTCCACAAGTGAGACACTATACCTCAGCTGGGAGACGGGGAGGGGGGGGATTGAGCACCGTGCTGTGCCATGCGCCTGGGTGTGCGCTGGTCCGGGAGCTCCCCTGCCCTCGGGTGCCAAGTACCACCTCTGGCTGGGGGTGCCCGTGAAGGTGGAAGCAAACCCTGCAGCACCCTCAGGCTTTGCCCAGTCTCCCAGTCCCTGCGTGTCCCCTGTGACCGTTGCTGGAGTTGGGGTGCGGGGCAGCGGGAGACCGGGGCTGGGGGGGCAGGAGAAGAGGGAGGAGGGTGTGCGCCGGCGGGAGCAACCCGTGTGGGGAGCTGAGACAGACCCTCACAACTGCTGTGACAGAGCCTGTGTCCCCACAGCCTGAGCGGCCACCACAAAAAGCACATTGACCCCAATGGTTGTTTTCAAACACACTGCACAGCCCCAAACACGTTTTTTCACGGCGTGAGAAGACCGTCAGTGAGGAGGGGTGTCCTTTGTGGCAGGAGGAGGGGTGAGCCCACCTGCGCTCAGCCCGTGCATCCCGTGTGGTGGCAGGTACTGCTCCGAGGAGGTGCTCGGCGGGCAGGGGAGCTTTGCTGCGTCTGGGCTTGGCAGAGCACAGCGATCCGAGCCATACATCATCGGGAGGAACGCACACTTGGGTAACACATTAGAATAATACATTATTAGAGCACTGTTGCTATGGTGATGTATTAGGGCAATATATCATTAAGTACCTTCCATTGATGATGTATTACTCCAAACATGGCTCCTGCCAGCACCAGCACAAGGGCCACAAGGGAAGTCTTGTCTTTTTTTTCAGAAACTCTACCCTTTCCCTAAGGAAAAAAAAATCCAACTGTAATGGATATGGGGCAGGGGCTGGCCTGGGGCACCTTTTCCTCTCTCCTGAGGCCCTTCACAAGTGAGGCTGGCTCTGTGCTGAGCCATTTGCTGTTTCCTGGGGACCTAGTACCTGCATTTCAGTGCATTTGGGCAGAAGGACCTGCCTGTGCCTGCCAGGCAGAGGGATGAGATCTGCTGGGCCCTGCGCTGAGCCACAGGAGCTGGGGCATCACGGGTCCCTGCCTCGGTGCAGTGTGGAGTCCCACGGGATACGGTGCCTCCCCGTGTCCGTGATGCTGCTCTCTCACAGAGGGTACAGGACATGGGCAGATGATGCCGTTTGCTGGCCCAAAGCAAGGGGGACATAAGCCATTTGCAGTTCTCCCCGGGCAGGGGTTTGTCCCTTGCTGGAGGAAGGAGCTGATGGCAGGGCTGTGAGCGCTGCGACTGGGCTGTGCCTGGGAAGCAGCACCCTGCGCTCGCAGGGCTGTGTCCCATTTGAAGCACGGAGTGGAGAAGAATTAACCAAGTGCTGAGCACCAGAGAGTAGTGCAGGGAGACGAGTATCCACTCTGCTTCTTTCTGCTGTGCCCCCATGGGACAGGCACCTCCTGGGGCTGGCAAGTGGGCACTGGCACTCCATGGGTGGTGAGACACTGGCCAGACTCCTGGCCATTCACAGCCTCCAGCTTACACCAGTCCTCACCTTCCCAGCTGCTGGGCAGCCTCCCCTCCCTGCGTGGAGTGAGGTTGCTGAGGTTGCTGCACTGATGCTCTTTCCCTTGGCCCTGGGGGACCATGGCCCCAGCCTGCCAAAAACCCAACGTGTTGAGCCCAGGAGAGGCTCTGGCCAGCTGGGTCCTTGGGCATCCCCGTGGTCTCTGCAGGGCTCCACTCTTTTCAGCTCAGCAGGCTCAATAATTTGCACCAGCGACAAAGGCTCCAGAGAGCAGAGTGGGAAAGCAGGTTGCTTTCACTGCGAAGTATGCAGTGTGCATCAGATATAATTTGATTTTAATTAATGGAGAAGAAAGTAGCAGCATTAAAGTATGCACCGCCTTTTACAGGGATGTCAGCGCTGAATGCCTGAAAAATGCAAAAAATGAGAAAGACAAGTGCAAGGTGAGCAAAGGCTGACCATGTCTGGGCAGTGGCACTGTAAGCAGAGCGTCAGGAGACATTCCCCGTCCCCTGGGAGGTCCCACAGTCGGGCTCACTGTGAAGAAACAGTTTGTGGAGCATATGCTGTCACTCGGTGTGGAGATGCCCCAGCTCCACCCAGGGACTTTTCAACCAGCTGCTGAGAAAGCGCTGGCTCCCTGCCCCGCTCCCGGCCCCGCTGGGACCCCACAAAGCCAAGGCTGCCATGAAGGCTGCGCGGGTGCCCATCGCTTCCCTCCCTGTCTTTTCCCCGTGCCTGGAGGGACCTCAGTGTCTGCCCCTGCCCTCGTAGGGGACAGTCGTGGTAGGGCTGCTCGGGGGATGCGGGTTCACAAGCAGCCCCGGGTGCAGCTGCTCCTACATACAAGCGTGTGTTTGGGCAGCAGGTCTTCTGGGCTCCGTGCCCAGCAGTGTGGGCTAGTGGTTAGACCACTTAAGAGCCAGGCTGCCCCCACATCGCCCTGCAGATGCACACTTCCTTCCCTTGAAATCTCTGCGGGAGCAGAGTCTGCCCACTGAGGGCAGAGAGGGCAAGAATAAGAGGCTGTTTGTGCAGACTTGAAGTATGATAAATAATATTCCCCTGGAACTGCCCTGCTGCTGCTGGTTCCCGTTCATAATAATGATGTGTGAGACACTTTAGGAGAGCAAGACTGTGTCTGCCCTTGATGCCAATGCTTTTAAGGGTTCAGCATGTTGCCCTGCTCCCAGGCACCATCTGCAATGCTCTAAGCCAGGGCTGCTTTTAGCTTCTCAATCAATTGGATTCAATTAAGTGATAACGTGAGCCTGTGGGTAGAGAAGTGATTGCTTATCCCTTAATCAGCAAATTCTCCCCAGGTAGGGCAGAGCGGTTTGCCACCCAGTGTCCATGTGGTTTTAGTGCTGGTGTCCTCTGATGGGAGCTGGGGGTGAGGGCTCCAGGCTCAGCCCCTGGAGCCCCGACCTCCAGCTGGTGCCTCCTGCCCCGTTTTGGGAACGGGGGGCATCCTACAGCCCCAGACTCGGCTGCTTTTGCCCTCCGAAGACACTGTTGCTGGGCTCTGAGGCTCAGGGTGCCCCTTTGCTGTGGGGATTGCTGCCCCACGCTCCCCAGGAGAGAGGGCCAGCAGCGCAGAGCCGAGGCTGGGGATGCTCAGCGCTGCCTGCACAGACAGGAGCAGCCGCCTCGGGAAGCAGAGGTACGTTTATTTAAAGCACACGCTTTTTTTCACTCTGTCCTCAATGCCACGTTTCTGCTGGGAGCCGCTGCCAGCATCCACCCTGACACATCGGGGAGCGAGCGCGCTGGGGAGGCTCTGGGCATCTCGGTGACGCGGAGCTGGCTCTGCCCCTCTCCTGCTCCTGCTCCCCGGCCACGGGACGCGCGGGGCACCTCGGCTCTGTGAGGCCAGACCTGGCTGTAAGGGATTTCAGACATCAATAAACATCAGTGTCAAAAGGGACAGGAAAAGGTTATTTATCAGAAAACAGGCCAAGAAGCAGGATTGCAGCAGGGGTGACATGTGCTCCGGCCACGCTGCCAGGGCTGCATCCTCTGGTGGCTCAGAGGGGTCAGAGCCACCGCGCTGGCGCTGCTCGGTCCCTGCACCAGCTGATGGCCGTGGCTCAGCCCTGCAGCCCCCGTGCTGTGCCCAGGGCCGGGCTGTTGCCACCAGCCATGACAGCAGCCCAATATTTCTCTCGCTTCCTCCGGTGTAATTAGGGCTCGGAAGGAGTGACAGTCTCCTCAGAGCAAGTCAGGCTTGGCGAGGGCTGAGGTTTCGGAGCGAGTGCTGCTGCCCCGCAGTGCTTTCCTGGCTGCAGGGCTCCCCGGGCTCGGGGGGGCCATGGTTTTTCTGCAGGGACCAGCAACTCCTCGGCTGCCAGGGAGCTACAGACACCGTGGGTGTGTGAGTGTGTGCGTGTGTGCAAGTAACACGGCGAAGATTTAAGAGAACAATGTTGTAGAGGTTACTCACTTTCAAGGTAACACCACCAAGAGGAGAATGCTGAGCCGCTGTTGAATTGCTGGTCATTTTCTGGTGACTATCTCGTGAAGACCCTCGTGTGCCATGTGGGCTTGTGTTTCTCCTCTGTCACGGTGGGGGATGCCTGGGCTGTGCTGGGGCTGTGCGTGGGGCTGGGGGGGATGCCCGGGACACACCGTGCTGCAGACCTCGGCTCGGAGCAGCGCAGGGGATGGGCACAGGACGTCTGGTGGTACTCCTTTGTGCCAGGGCCATTCCTGCAGGAGCTCAGAACACACTGAGGCCTCAAGGATGCCGCCAGCACATCCCTGGCATGGCTGGGAGGTTCTGCATCCTTCAGACCTGTCCTGACGCCACAGTTCAAGGTACAGCCCGGTGCAGTACCCTCCCTGCCCCCATCACCTACTTGTGATTAGAGCCCTCAGAACAAACCTGCTAATGCCTTTCCCAAGCTTTCGCCCCCACAGTTTTGCCATATAAATCACTATAATTAAAGCGTTTGGAAAATGCTTTGGGAGCCCAGACAAGCATCCCCACATGCTACACACCCAGCTCAGCAAGCCCGACTTCCTGCTGCACCCACCTGCCGCCCCAGGCGCTGCATCCCTTCCCTCCCAAAACACCCAGCAGGACAGGAGCGAGGACCGTTCCCAGGCTGAGCTCGCCCCGGGCTGTGCGTCTGCCTTCAGCCCGGCTCCCAGCCGAGGCCGTGCGAGGACCAGCCTCCTCCGGCAGAGAGGAGCCCAAGAGATGGGGCCAGGAACTCCCTCAGCCCCTGGTACTGGACAAGACAAAGCCTGGACAAGGCAGCCCAAGATGGGAAACAAAGGTGCTGGGGCTGCTGGAGACAGGGCTGTGTTCACGTCTCTGTTATCGGCTCGGAGAAGGGGTGCCCTCCACTGGCTCCTGGCGCCTGGGTGCAGAGGAGCCTGGGCAGAAAGCCCCATCGAGAGGGCACAGCACCCTCCACCCTGCACCAGCCCTTCTGCTAATGACGGGGGAATGAGCCCCAGCCCGGCCACGGCTGTTCTCTCGCGGAGGCGGAGGCGGTGGCGGCGGGGAGCCCCGGGGGTGCGGGCACGGCTGGCAGCGGCACCGAGAGCTGCAGCCCAGGCAGAGCCTGGGCACCGGGGCACGGCCACAGCTCCCCCGTTCAGGCACAACAGGAGCGGGTCCCATCCTGCCCTGAGCCGAGGCACAAGAAGCCAAAGAGGTTTTGTCCCCAGCTGTTTTCACTCAGAGCCAAACAGTCCTTGGGGAGTTGGTGCAAGCCACTACCTGGGGGGAGAAAAGCCATTTTTCAAGCCATGGGTAGCAACATCCATGAAACATTAATTTTTAATAGTGAGCCCCTGGAGTGAAGATCAAAGGAATTACGTGAGGAGGCAAAGGCAAAGGGAAGAAGCAGAGGAGCAGGCGAGGAGAGGAGGGGAGAGCTGCCTGGGTGGGAGCGGTGCGGGTGTGCAGCGTCTCTGCGGGACCCCTGGAGTGGGGCTGAGCGGGGACCGGTCCCCACGCTCCCAGGGCACCGTGTCCCATGCAGAGCAGCTCCGGCAGCGGGGGCCTCTCGGGACACTGGTGTCTGCACGCAGGGAGGTGTTTGCTGGGCTCGGCTGAGAGCAGTAACTGCACAACATCCCTGTTGGTGGAGGAAACGCTGGCCGGGGGCCAGGAGGAATCGGGGCTGGAATAGTCTTCAGTGCCCAGCTGGGCCCCGGCATTTGCCAGGGCAGTGGGGGCATCTGCCAGCAGGAAGGTCCCCTGACCCTGGGGTGGAGCGTGTCATCCCGGGGCCACTCACTTGCCGAGCCACTGGCCGTGCTGTGCTGTTGGGGGCTGTAGACACAACCGAGCGGTTAAAGTCTCTCTGGTCTCCTGCAACGTCCTTTTCGTCTTGCCTTGAGAAACAGGGATAACTGCAGCTCCTCGTCTCACCGCCCCTGGACCCACCATTGCTCGGTGGCCTGGCCCCCTCCTCGCCTTCCTGCGGTGACCCCCCCAGACCACTCTCAATGTTTGTTCCCAGGCTCCTCATCTGTGATCCTGAGCCCCACGGTGCTCTGCCCGGGCTCCTCCGGTGGGTCCCTGCCCACTTGTCCTCCTCTCTCACGCTGTGCTCAGCTGGCACCGGCTGTGCCCAGTGCCAGGAATCTTTGAGTCACCCGGAATTTCCTGTTCTGTTCCCAAGAGCCCCGCTGCTCCTGGGTGCCAGCACTGCTGGCCCTGCCACCGCAGCCCAGGTGCCATCCTGCAGCGAGGGCACCTTCCCATCCAGCACCCAGCTGGTGCCGAGGGTGGGGAGCCAGACACCCCAGCTTTTTCCCTTGGGTTCAGCTCCAGGAATAGGAACCACTTCCCTGCCAGCCCCTCTGTGCTGGCTGGCAATAGCTGGGCTAACAGAGGCCGTCTGAGCTGTCCCGTCCCAGGCAGGTGACAGCTCTGTCCCTGCCTGCCCCAGCCCCCTGCCCACCTGTGCCAGCATCACGGTGCGTGGGCACTCCTGCATCCCCTCCACCTTGACCCCTTGGCTTTCCCAGTTGCCCAGGACTGAGACCCACACGCGGGGGTCCGTGGGCTGCCCGGGAGCAGAAGCATCGGGGGTGTTTCACAGAGTCCGTGACTGCGTGAGGGTCTGTCTTTTGCTGCCACGTTCCCTTCACCAGCAGGAAGGGCTCAGCAGCCCGGCTCTCCGTGCAGACAGAGCTCAGCACGTATTTTTCACCATTTAATGAAAGCGACTGAACGGTCTGAAGTTGACTCTCAGCTCTTCTCTGGGGCTTGGGTTGCCAAGAAATGATTGACACGTTTAATAGAGGCAGTGGGTGCAGAGGAATTTGGCAGGAGTCCATCCTCGTGATACACAAAGGACACTGCCGTTCCTGCTCAGGTTTTTCCGAGCTCCCGCGCTCTTGGAACAAGCTGTCCTGTGCGGGGATGTTTCACACTTGCTGGGTAGCTCTGGGAGCTCAGGAGCAGCGCTGGGAGCAGGGCAGCAGCGCGGGGATGGTGGGGGATACGGGTGCGTGAGCAAACGTTCTGGGCAGGCGGGGGTTCGTGGGGGTTTTGTGAGGGTTTGCGGGGGTTTGCGGGGGCTGTGCCACTCAGCATGGGGGAAGCCAAGCCACCCTTGGTGCCCCTCCGTCTTTTTCACCACTGCTTTGAGATGTAAGCAGTCGTGTACCCACAGCGGGTGTGAGCACACGGTGGATGTGTGCATGTTTGTCATATACGTGCTCGTGTGTGAACCTGCTCCTGAGAGGGTTTTTTTTTTTCCTTACATTTCCTGGAGAGAACCCCCTGCCCTGCACAGACTAGTTTGGGAACAGCCCGCCCAGATTGTGTTCGGCAGACGTAGCTCTGCGTGCGTGCTCCTGAGTACACCTGCACGCACACGTGTGTGCTCCCCTGCACCCCCACGTCCCCGCAGACCGAGCGGGTGGCGGGCGCTGGGTGACACTTCCCTGCGATGCGATCCTCAGTCCGAGCTAACCCACTACTTAGCACCCAGGAACAGTCGTTGCCCGGGTCAGACAGCCTCCCCTCAGCAGAGGGACGCTTCGTCACCCAGCTCCAAGGCTTTAGCCTTTCATTTCCCCAGTTTTCCTGGGAGGTATCAGAGAGGGACCTGTAGCCATTTCTTAACTCAGGAGCAGAGTTAGGGACAAAGTCCCCTGCCAGTGCCTGAGCACAGTATCTGCCCTCACCTTAGATTTATCCCATTGAAAGGCACCACGAAGCCAGCACTGATATTACTAACACCTCTCTACAGCTGAGGGAGCTCCCTTGGGTGGTTTCAGAGGGGCACCCTTTTCAGATATCCCTAGAAAGTGACTTCCAGGAGCAGACTAGTTTCTTGTGCATTCAGTGTGTACATTGCTCATCCCCTGGAGCTTCCCATCTCCTACAGATATAAAGGGCAATTTGTGAAGCTTACACAGGCTTATTAAAATATCATTGTGAAAGGGTGACATAAGTACCTGGAGAGAAAAGAATAGGAAAGATTTGTCACATTAACCAGAGACTTATAAGTCTTATTTCCTCTTCCTTGTGTCTCCTTCCCATAGGAGTATAACAGTCATTTATTTTCATGCAGAAGGAAAACCTCAGCTCTCTGGAGGATGTGCTGGTTTCTTGCGGGAGAGTGAAGCCACTGTATCAGAGTCGTGGTCTGACGCAGGCAGGCTGGCAGGGCGAGCGCCTGGTGCTCAGATGCCTGGCACATTCTTTCAAATAATGCCAAATGAGCAGCATTATCCTGAAAGCAGCGCAGCCTGAACCTTGTTTGTGTGGCCATGGCAAGAGTGGGCTGGAATACAGCTCGGGCTATTATCATGTAATGAACACAACAATCACTCTGTAAGGAGGAGAAAGGGTTTGGGCCAGATAGAGCCTTAAGAATAAAGGCTTGTTTGGGAGAATTATTCACTGGGTCCCTGCTGTAGGTGGACGGCAGCAGATTAGAAGGAAACATTATCTCTCAGGGCAAGTTCAGAAGGACAAATGAAGCCAAACTGGCACAGGCTGAGAGTCTCAATACATTATTCTCTTTGCTCTACAAATCTGTGAGAACAAAGTGCTCAGTGTAAATGCTCACCAGGGCCTTTTTTTCCCCTGTAGGACCACAAAAGTTCAGCATGAGACGAAGGGCCACGTGTTGGCTATTAGTCCACTACAAAGAGCATTTGAGTTTAGAATTTAGAGTCTCATAAAAACATTATTGTCTGCATCCTGGGACATTTGTTTGTTAGGGCAACACGGACTGAAAAAATGTGACCCTGTGCGCAGCTGTGTGCCTCACCGCTCTTGTCACCGCTGGCCCACCTAAGGGGCCACCTCAGGCCAGCCCCCCCAGCCTGGCATCACCCTGCAGCCAGCCCCCGTGTCCTCACTGTCCCTGCACCCCAGCCCTCAGCCCCATCCTGCACCCTGAGATGCACCTCCCGGCCTTCCCATCCCGGGCTCTTTTTTGCCGTCCCATCTCGGTGGTGGGACTGCTCTGGCTCAGCTCCATGGAGAGCCCCGAGGGACCCTGCCATTCCCCTGCATGCAGGGAGTCAAGGTGACCATCAGCAAGGAGCAGGTCCTCAGAGCAGAGGGACACCGACCACTGGAGCAGACCACAGGAGAGACTGAGCTCATCCTTCCTCAGACTCCTCCTGAAACAATGACTCCTGCTCCTGGGGGAGATGCAGTGGGAAGGTGACCAGACCCCAGGTGGTCCCACCCGGCCAGGGACCCCTGGTGTCCCACCACCTTTGCAGTGTTAGAAGGGGACAGGGAGGTTTGCGTTGCCCTCAGCAGGCATGGGATGCTCGCAGTTTATACAGGCTTAGGATCAAATCTCCTGCTTTGGGGCTGTGTCCTGTCATCTCCAAAGGTGAAGAAGGATTTTTTTCCCCATGAACAGTTGGCCAAGGTATTTTATTGGGGCGGGAAGTTGCATTTTACCCACAGGCCTTTCACACTTTTTGGAGCGAGGCACAGGACGTGCGCAGAGGAGCACTACCCTGAAGCCTCCGTTGACATTTCTGGCTCTGCTCTGCTCACATACGTCTGTGGTTTATATGTTCACCAGGTCTGAGGCGAGGAAGAAGTTTACTTCCAAGTGAAAATGCCAAGGACTATAGAGGTCTTGCCTTACTCTGCCCCAGGGGTCATGATTTTGCTCTGGGGAGCACCCAGCCATCTTTCCCTTCAGCATTTCCCTGCCATCACCGAAGCCCCGGGCAGGGGTGAACCTCCTGCTGGAGGCTGCCATGGCTCAGCCTCCTCGGGACTGAAATGCCAAAACCCAGCTTGAGCTGCTGGACTCAGTTTTGGCTCTCTGAGTGAAACGCGGTGGATGGCAGCGATCAGAACACAGGATCTGACAGTCCCTCCTGGACTTGCAGTTCTGGAATCAACAAAATTATGGACAAACATTTGCAAGTACATCTATGACACTTCTGGGTTGTAGCTGCTTGCTGCCTTCCCGGTTCAGAACGATTTTGACAAAAAGCATCTGTATGATTTTGATATAGTTAAGCCCATGGCCAGGCTTTATAAGACGTTTGGCAATCTATGGGACAGTTTTTAGCAGCATTTTGTTTTGCATTTGGATTGTCTTCCGACTAACAAGATGATCAGCTTTGGGCTGAGTCAGTAGTGGGAGGAGGGCTTTAAGGACCGTGTCCCTGGTGAAGCAGGAGATGTGGGAATCAGCAGGGCTGATTGGGAATCACTCTGGGTCTGTGGCTGCCCGGGATGCTGCGGGTGGTGCTGAGAGCTCCAGAGCAATCTGCAAGCTCATGCCCCAGTCTGTCTGTCCTCCCAGCCCCTCGTGGCAGCTCACACGCAGCCACCGCTGCCTCCAACTGTGCTACAAGCAGGAGCGTGCGCTTATAAAAGGTTAAAAAAAAAGGTGGAATATATTACCTGCTCGCAAAGTCAGTGTAAATATTAAAGAGCCTGTGAGGGGGAATGTCTCTGATGATGTCTTTTCAGAAGTGTGGGAGAAAAATCCATCCCAAGGCTCTGTTGAGGGCTACGGCCAAAAGGCAAGCGGTGCTTTGAACTTGTTGAAAGCCACAGGTCAGGAGTCTTTCTGGGGCTGCAATGGGAAGCAGCCGTCCACCTCTCCTCAGAGTCAGCTGAAAGGTCACTTCAGCAAATCCATGCTTTAAATAAAAGAAAGTGAATCCCAGAGAGAGCCATTTGAAAATGAAAAGCATCAAATGTGAAGATAGATGCAATGTGTCCGGGTGGCAGAGGACCTGGAGAGCTCTGGCTCAGAGAGAGAGTGTCTGTGCAGTGTCAGGAACCCCAGGTGCTTCCAAGTGGCCCACCAACCCTCAGGGATGGAAATGGAGCCCACATCCCCCTTCCATGGGGCACAGAGCAGCCTGGGCCCTGGGAGACCTCCTGCCCTGCCCCACTGCTGCGCTGGGGCTGGGGAACCTCGTCCCCACCGTCAGGGGCCGGTTCCACGTCCAGGCTGAAAGAGGGGTCTCTGGAGAGGCTGAGAACTGGGCCCTGCTCTGGGAGAGAGTCGTGGGTTTGGGGGACTCGTCTCCTGTGCTCCAGAGCTGTACTGGGGAAGAAGGACGGCAGATTATTAAAAAAACTGAGGAGATACTTTGATTGATAAAGGCAGGCAAAACAGTCCGTGGTGTTAAGTAATGCAGCTCTGTTGAAACAGTGCAGGGAAGTTGCCTTTTGCCAATAAATCAGGCGGCGGCCACGGAGGAGCAGATGTGAATCACACCTTGCTTCATATGCCCTGCAGTGTTTTCACTTATTGTTCCAGTTTTAAAGATTAATGGCACTGAGAGATGAGTATTATCTACGCTCCTGTTTCATACTCGTTATCAGAAAGGCTTTTTTTTCCAGCATAATTAGCATGGATCAAATTTTCCAAGTGGCTCGTCAGACTTGCTGCTGTACCTTGGCTACCCAGGACCCCAGGGACACCCCGCTGCTGCCTCCAGCCCCCGACTCCCCACAGCACCCTGACCCCCCCGCCGAGGGGAAAGCTAGGGCTGGGGACACCCATCCGTGCTGCTGCCTTGTCTGCTGCCCCAGGACACACGTCCTCATCGGAGGGACAACAAGGCAGGTGGGGGCAGTTCATGGCGAGCGGTCCCCACTGCAGACAAGCAGCCCATGGCAATGGCTCCCAGGGCAGGATGCAGCAGCCTGACCAGCCCTGGCCACGGGGAGATGGACCACCCACACCCTGCACCCACAGTCCTGGGGGGCTCTGCCCTCCCTGCCCTCCTGCAGCCCCTGGGAGCCCCCGCTCTGGCTGACCCCCCAGCAGCAGAGCCGGCGTGGGCACAGCTCCGGGCCCTGCGCCAGCACATCCCTGTGGATCCTGGGGCATAAGAGCTGATGGCACGTCCTGCCTCCACTCTGAGCAGGGTTTGTAGCCTTTAAACGTGGAAAGAGAAAGGTCACCGCCGTCTCCTCCACCAAGCACAGCTGCAGCCCAGAGAGAAGGGTGTCCTGAGCAGAGCCCCCACGCTCTGACACAGCCCACCTGCAGAGCACCAAGCTGTAAGGTCTGACAGCCCCTCGCTCTTTAAGCAGGAGGAGAAAAGGCTCCTGCGGTGGTGGGTAGACCAGGGGCAGGTGTTGGTGCTTACCCAACCCAATTGGCCAGGGCAGCAGAAGCCTTAAAGCCCCTGCTGGGGGGTGGGCAGAGGGTCTCCACTCTAGGCTGCTTTTTGTGATCTGGTGCATGGTGCTCTACAGAAGACCAGGATATGGGGTATTTGATGCCTGGAGGAGTAACGGAGGCAGGTTCTTTGCCCCAGGAGCCCAGCCCGGTCTGGCCATGGGGCTGGAGGGTCTGGAGAGGGTGGCAGTGGTATGGAAGGGCTGGAGGAGGAGTTGGCAGGGGAAGGGAAGCCTGTTGGCATCTTCTACCTGGTTTATCTGGGGCTACCAGCACGTGGTGCGGGCTTGCACATGCTGCGTGTGCATCTTGCAGGTAGGTGTGTGAGAGAGAGGTGTGGGGTGGGGGGTGCTGTGTCTGCCAGTGGGGGGGTGTTGGTGGTGCCCTGGGGGAGCAGCTGGGCTGTGGGGCGCTGGTGTGGGGCTGCCACTGGGCTGGAGGAGCCCAGGGAGCACAGCGCCGAGCTCCCTGCTACATGCGATCAAGCCGTGATCATTTCTATCACGAAGATAAACTGGCCATTGTTGCCAAAAATAAATGTTAGTGTTCCAAATCCACACTTCAATAGCACCAGCTCATTAGAGATGCATATCATTTGGCTCCAGTCCCACACCTTCCAGCTCGTTATAAATATGCAGTTGCTGCTGGCTCTACCCCAATCATCTCTGCAATCAGAGCTTTTAATTAGGTTAATTAAATTGTATCAAACCTCGCAGGGACGCAGTTCACTGATGCTGATGAGGCAGCCAAAACAGACCTTAACTCTAGCTCTAATGAAGGCCCTGCTGCCTGCTGCAGCTAATGACAATGCATAATAAATTAGAGCTTCCCTAGAAAGGTGCATCAGGGCTTGTGCTTCAGTAAATGATGATCTATATGCACTAACTTACTATTTCAGTCTTTAGGTCTGCCAAGCCAGGCACATCCTGGGAATATGTTCTCACTAAATAATGGGTTCCTGCCTGCTCCGAGTGATGCTGCTCACCTGGGTTCTCCCAAGGCACTAAAAGCTTTGGGGCTATAACTGTAGAGATGGCAAAGCAAAAGTTTGCTGCTTTCACCTTGCCTGGTGCTTGCTCTGCTCCGATGCCCGGCTTCTCCCAACACAGGCAGCAGCAGGTATTTATTTATTTGACACCCTCTGTAATTGATTTTTGGGCAGGAATACCCTGTTTGGAGGGAAATGGGAGGCTGTGTCCAAGTGTGTGGCAGCAGGGCTAATGCCTGGTGCCCGGGTTGTCCCAGCCATCAGCAGCCCCTGCTCTGCTCCGTCCTGGTGGCCAAGGAGCCCGTGGAAGAGAGAGGTTTAGGGCAGCCATGCTGAGAGCAATTAGTCATTCCTGATTTACATCCTGCTCTTTCAACTCCCTGCTGTGAAGCTGCTCAGGCTTGAGTGAGGAGCTCCACCACCCTTTTCTCCTTGGTGCCCTTGGGCAAGTCACCTCAGCTGAACCCCCCGCCGTAAGGACAGCAGGGGCTCGGTGACAGAGCCAGGACAGCCAGTGTGGGGGACACCTGCACTCCCACGTCCGGACCACTGCCCCACTGGGGACCCCATGATAGCAGCACCAGGCGGCGAGTGGGAGCTGCTGGGACTTCTGGATGTCCGACTGATCATGGTGAGTGGACTCAACACACGGTGCAGCACCTTTGGGAACGGGCGGTGGGATGGGGGGACCACATCTCCCTGCTCCACTGCTGAAAGGAAAGAGTGAGGAGGGCTCTGGGGTTGTCCCTCTGGTTGTTGTGGACCCAGCAGTGGCTGCCCATGGGGGGTCTGGAAGGCTCTCCCCCACCATGTCAGCTTCTGGGTTTGTGCTGCCCCAGGGATGGGGCGAGACACACCGCTGTGCTGGTCTCCAGTTGGGTTCAGGTCGGAAAATGGGGCCTACAGGAAACCACCCGTGAAGCCCAAGGGCTGGTGATGGTTCTCCTACTCGTAATATATTGTTGCAGTTGCCTAGAGATAGTCCTGAAAGCTTTTAATGTAGTCTGCTATTAACTTTTATAGTCAGTCATTATCAATTGAGTTCTTCAGCTTGAACAAGGAATTACATGAAATTATTATACGGCACAATATTATTCTGAGTCACCTGAAACCTGAGCTGTGAATCTGTGGGGTATTTTGATATCTGTATCTTGCAAGCTGTGGGGAATCTCCTTGCTAAAGAACCTGTTGGTTCAGCCTCTGATACTATAATTATCCCAAACACAAAATAGCTGCAGGTTGTTTCTCCGTGTCCTTCCCCACGAGGGCCCCGCTAGAGGACAGCAGATCCCACCGGTGTCTCTCGTGCTGCAGTGGAGAGGGCTGGGTGTTGTGCTCAGTCAGAAGGTACTGACTCTTCCTGGACTCGTGCAGAAACATCTCGGTGCCGTAGGATGAGGAAACTGAGGGCTTTGGGAGTCGAACCAGGTCTGGCAGATGAAGGGAAGGGTTTGGTTGTTTGCGATGTGCCCTGGAGGGAGCCATTGGGTCAGTGACTGACCCACGGGGACACTGCCCTGCACCACAGCCATCCGCTGATGGATGGTGGCAACCATGTCCTGCACCCCTAGCCACAAGCTATGTTCTTTCTTTCCTAAATATCTCTTGGAGACAGAGGCTTTTCCAGAAGCTCCTGGAAAACATGATTTCCAGCCCAAATTTGTTTCTGGGCAGTTGACACACTGTGCCAGCACTTTTCTCAGCCATAACTACTCGTGTCTTCCCTGAAAGCCTGTGGCTCCTGCAGGCAGAGGAGACTCACCGCCGGGAGAAGCAGCGGTACCGCCCTCGACCCGCAACTCTCCGCGGGGAGAGCACTGACCCCTCGAAGCCTCGCAGCTCCCTCCTGCACCCCGTAACGTCTTGCTCCTTGCCTGGGAAGAGATGGCTCTCTTCCAGGGATTAGCTCATTTGCGCCCATCGCAACACTTGATCTGCCAATGGGATCGGAGGCACCCGGCATTTCGAGCACGGGGCTAATTAGCTGTTCTTGTTCAGGTTGTTACTTTTCAGCTCCTGCCAGACAGTAATTCCTTTAGGGTCCTCCAGTGGAATTGCTGTTTTGCTCTCCCATCTTTTTCAATATCTCTCTCAATGCAGGGAAAATTAGTCAGGGATAAGGATCAAATATTTACCCATTTAAATCTCACTCTAAAAGCGATTTCACTTCAAAGGCACCCAGCCACTGCAGTCGGGACCTTTGGGTATGTTTTAAAAACAACTAAAAGGTCCTGAAAAACAGGGGTGCACTTGACAATTTCCTTAAAATCTCCTTTGATTTTTTTTTTTCATTGCTCTGGCTTCTTGCGTTTCTCCAAATGCTGCCAACTTCAGCTCTCAGAATCGCTGAGTTCGTGCATCGACTCTGCAGGTTCTGTTCCAACCAACCACCAAAGCAACGAGCCCGCTCTCCTGAGCTGGCCCTGAAAGCAGCGAGAAGGGGACCCCCCCCCCCGGGGCACCCCCTCGCCGCCGGAACGCGGACCCGTCCCCCCGGTCCCCTCCCGGTCCCTCCCGGTCCCCGTCCCCGCCGCGGCGCGTTGCTGCCCCCTCCCGGGGACCGGGGCCGCCGCTTCTGCCCCCGGCGGGAGGGGAGTGACGGGAGGAGCATCCCCGGGTGGTGCGGGGGCTTCCCCGGGGGGAGCAGGACGAAATCTCCCCGCTGGGGGGTGGGATGCTCCCTCCCGGTCGGGGGATGGTTCATCGCCTCCCGCTAACGGTGACACCGCGACCGGCGACATCCCGCACCACGACTCTCCACCACCTTGAGGAGTGAAACACGGGACCTCCCTTCGTGCTTCCCGGAGAAAAACCCACCCCAGCACTGTCGCTAACTCTGCAGTGGCGGAAACAACGAGAGAAGCTGCATTTTAGGGTGTAAAAAAGTCGCATTTCATCCAAGAGAAGGGAGAAAACCTCCCGAAGTGGGAAGAGCTTGAGAAGAGCATCTATTTTCCCCCACCGTCTTGCATGGGCATGTGCTGCTCCTTGGCAGACACCACGCCAGCGAGATAAGAGGAGGAATGTTTACACCCAGGCGCTCTCAACTTGCCCGAACTCCTCCAGGACCCTCAAGGATCTTCATTGCTCTTGGCTGAAACTCCCCTCCTGCACCCAGCCTGCTGTCACCACGGAGGACACGTTTCTGTCCCCCAGTTGCCTTTCATTGTCGCCTCTCTTCAAACCTGGGGGGCAACACGGGAAATTCAGCGTGGCACTGGCACTTACCCCATTGTAGGGGAGAAGAAAGAATAAGCACAGACAGCTTCTTAGCTATGGAAATTACTCAAAAAGGTAGTTTTTCTTCCCTGCTGTACAGTGGAAGAAACAATTCCCCACTGCTAGCACAGGAGAGTGCCCGAATTCAGCGATGTGCCCTTGGAAACACCTTTCCACTCTTTTCACTCTCACGTTTGAGAGTGAAACACTTAGTGCCGATAGAGCAGAACGGGAGAACTAAAGAGGGATTTGGGGGTGGGGGAATGATCAGAAAGACAGTAATTGAATTTTAACCTGCTTGAAAAGACAGCTAAAAGAGCTGACCTGACATCTCTCCTGGTTTTGGACACGTGGTGGTGGCAGCCCCAGAGCTGAACCCCACAATCCCGAAGCACCTTTTCTGCTCATGGGCAACGAGTCTCCCCGTCTCCTAATTTTGACCTTGACTTTTCAAGGATTGTTTATGTTGTGTATTACTGGGACATTCAGGCACCTCTTGTGGCTTCCAACTGTAAATACCAAGACAACAAACTCTGATTTATTAATCAATTAATTAGATACAATATATTTATGGCTACCGCAGGCTCACAGCAATTTGTTTTAACAAATTCACCACTAGGCTGCAGTGAGAAACAAACAGAGAGGGTCTATCGGTCCTTCTTCATAAGAAGAATCCTCTTTCTTTCTAAGCAAAGATGGTAGCAATTACTTAATAGAAAGGCTACCGTTTCCGCTGGAATTTGAATTTGTAAATAGCTGGACTATTTTTAGTCTCTTTCTTCACCTTTACTTTATGAGTCTTGTCCTGGAAAAAAAGGAAAAAAAAAAAATTGCTGGTATGTAAGAAGAAAAAAAAAAAACCCAACAAACCACCCTCAAATAAATCAGAAGGTCCCTGTCTGGGGCTGACAAGGTATTAGGGAAAAATGGTCACTTTCTGCTCTTTAGGTGGAATTATATTTCTGTCTGCTCTTTCCACTGTCAGACACAATCCGTTTTATTCACAAGCACCAGTGAATGGTGAGTCCCCACTGAGACAAATAATTTTTTGATCATTGGGATTTTTAAGCTCCTCTGGTAACCTGCAGAAATAGTTCCTTCCCTCTGCTACTCGGAAGCATTTCGTACTTGGGAGAAGGCACCGGTATTTTACAACAGCCTTGTGAGCACCATTTCAAAGTGGAGTCTCTGTCCTTGCTGCCAGGGTAAGAATTGGACTAGCAGATAGGATTTACTAGCCATGGCACAACTGGAATGCTTCAGCTCCTCGCTTTTGCCATACTAAAAGAGGATTACTTATTTCAGGAGTTATCTGGAAGCATCGGTATAAAAATCAGAGTGAAGACTCGTGTACGTACAAAGCTGGACCTAATGACCTTAAGGAAAGATTCAAAGAACCAGAACTAAATCTCTCACCACAAGATCTTTACGTGTCTGGATTTTCTGGGCAACAACAAACATGGCCTTTTCTCTTTCAATGCGCTGCTTCAGGAGGTCGTACTGATTCTTCCTTTGCTGGGCTAATTTCTGGAGAGAAAAAAAAAAAAAAGCCTTTTCAAGACAGAGAGGAACAAGGTATTATGGTCTATAACTGACCTGTTCTGAGGTACGTGGGCCACACAAACATTTTTTTACGGTTTTAAATCGCAATCATTTTAAAGAATGCTGCTTCAAGTCTGTGCCTGGGTCCCACAGAACTGTTTTAACATCTTGATTCTCACAGAAGTTTTCTAGTTAGGACTTAACTCTTTATGCTTGTTTTAATCTCCTAAATCCAATGTCATTTTTCTAAGTCCTCTGAATTTCAGTCTTGAGTGCAAGATAACATTTAACTGTCTAATGAAAAACCCATATATCGGGGGGCAGGGGGGAAAACAGAGACCAATTCCTGAAGTGCTTAGAAATTGCAGAGAGGCCTCCCAAAATGCAACTTGTTTGGTCACGTTTACCTAATAAGAGCGGATGGCTTTCCCAGCACAAAAATGGTATTACTGCAGGTGTGATTTAAGTAATTAAATTAAGGGGAACAGATCCCAACATGTTTAAAATATGACTCAGACATTTAGAGGAGAAAACTTGTCAGTCTACAACTTGTCCAACTGCTTTACTGACAAGCCAGACTGAGAAAGCTGGCAAGAAGGAAAGGACCACAGGGCGTTTGTTATCTGACATCTGATTCAGAAAACAACAGGTTACAAATCTACCAATCGGCAATTTTAGACAACTTTATTCTTACCTTACAGAGACCAACTCAAGCTTATGGGTCTGCCCAATACATCTAAACTAATTGAGCGGTGTTTACAGTGTTAAAGCTGAGTGTGGCTACTTCTAGGACAGAAGTGCTGTGATATTAAAACATCAGAATCAGAGTTGGCTGTGTACACAATTCACCCTGAAGGATCATGAAACGCTTCACATTAGGAAAGCCAGGAAGTGAGACTATAGCTTAAATATCTTTAAGAAAAGGGAGGAGACAAGTCCTGAATCTCAAGCACCTTCAGGCTCAGAACCTGCCTGAAAAATACCATGAGATTAGAAACCCAATGGCAGATTTGTCTGTGTTGGAATGAGCTTCTTCACACCCCCATTGAGGGGTGCAAGGGGTTTTGGTGAGGTGTGAGGGGAGACTTAACAGTGGACGCTGTGAAAAATGACATGTAGAACTGCAGCAATCTAAGGAAGAGACAGTGTAGGTGTATGTCGTGTAATGGAGCAGAAATAGATCAACTCTGCCAAGGAAACTGCCTAATCAGATCTGGCCCATGCATGACAGCTCTTGACTTATAATCCACAGGGGACTGGGACACAAGTTCTCCATGTTGGTCCAGGAGAAGATTTGACTGTAGGCTCCAGGCACTCGATGATTAAGTGACATCCACTACAGCTTTGTGTCACCAGTAAAAATTCAAAGACAAGGGAACAACTTTGTTCTCCACAACGGTACAACGAGCTCTTTAGTGCTTATTATCTAAAAGGTGTAAAGCATTAAGAAAACTAGAGCAGGAACAGTGGCAGTACCTTCAAGTGGGCAGGCTCGGTGGCTCCTTTCAGGGACTCTTTCTGCAGCGTTGCAATGGTGGGTCGGTTGTACGCTCTGCCCACGAGCTCCGGAACAGTATCCAGATGAGTTGCAATGTCAAACTCCTTAACTATAAATAAAAACAAATTTAGGAATAACTCACATGGACTTTTTGGACTGATGCTCAGCAAACCTTCCAAACATGCAGCTTAAGTACAGTCAGCGACGGAAGCCTAAGAAACTGCATAACTGAGGTCCTAGCTTAGCTAGCAATCAAAAGAGATTTCTACAGCACCTGAATTATTATTCCTGAAAAAAAAAAAACAAACACCTTTTTTTTTTTTATAACAGCATAAAGAAAGCACCATACTATTTTAAACACCCTTACAATAAAACACCACAGCGCAAGTTTTCTGCTTAAACCTGTTTAAATCTTACCTTCTTTTTTGGTATCGAAAAAGAATGTGTGCTTGTTGGGACTCTTCCCCTCAGCGTCCAGCAGATGGAGCTCCGACTTCAGCCGCTCGATTTTCTGCAGGGAAAAAAACTCATCCCTTTGGCCAAACATCGGTAACAAGGCAAGTAACGTCTCCCTGAAGTAAATCCCTGTTTGGTTCTCAAGCATCTGAACTCTTCCTTCTTTTTTAATCCTTGAAAATATACCTAGTCTGTATTTGTCACGTCTTCATAACCTTTTTGAGTAGAGGTTAACAATAATTTCTGGTATTAACTAGCCAAACGCATACAATTTAATTTGCAAAACAGTAAGTTGTCCGTATGGCGGACAAAGTAAGAATGATTGCCATGAAATTACTAGCAAAAGCACGAAGGAAAATTCAAAGCTGACTTTCTTTAATTTTTTTTATCGCAGCGATGGTGTGGGGATCAACATCAGAGCATAAAACATTTTCAGAAGTGGGTCGTATTTGTGTTGATTGCCTGCATACCATATATTTAAAACAACCCCCTTCAGTAACAATAATCCTCAATTCTTAATGAGAAGCAAGAGCCCTTGTTTAATGTCTGAAATTTACATAAGAAATTGCTGTATTTTATAAAAATGTGTAGCATACATTTTATTATTCAGCATACCTTAAGGCTCTATGTACAGAGCTCCACTGACGTTTCCATCTATCATTTCCAGTATTACACAAATCAGATTTCACTAAACAGAAACATAATAGCTAACAACAACAACAAAAAAACCCAATAAAAAGAACAATTCTGAGAGAACTGGAAAACGCAAAAAACAAAGTATTACCTTGGCTTCTGCCACTCTTTTCATTTCCACGTATTTAATATCCTGTGTCCTCATCAGTTTCACCTGTTCGGGGGTCACTTCATCCTTTGGCTGCTTTATTGTGTGAACTCCATCCTAAAATCAGACAGAACACAGCGCCTGCAGACAGATCCCCTTCCAGCTACAGTGTGCTCTGGGTCCTTTTAATAAACACACAAGAGCCTTTTTGTGCTCTGCCCCTCATTTTCTTCCAAGCCTTCCACAAGCATCAAATCGAGTCTGCTAATTTATTTACTAATTCATAAATTATAAACAAAACAAGGTAATAAAAAAAAAGTATGTTACTTAAAGCAACAGTGCAACCCTGCTGGAAGGCAATTTAGATTCTCACCTGGAGCTCCGACCGGATCATTTTAAAGTAGAATTCATCGGGATTCTTGTCCAGAGCTTTCTTTTGAAGCGCTCTGAGGGCATTCTGTTTCTTGTGATAGTCACTGGGGGGGGGAGGAAAAAACCACAAAGAGCAGTTGTTCAGCATCTTCTCTGTGCCCGCGCTCCCCGAAGTGATGCCCGGGGCTCTGGGGCTGCAGCCCGGGCTCCACACCAGAGCTGGGCACCAGCGGACGGCTTTAGCTCCACGGTGGGTGCCGTGACACGGCTGGAAACCAACGGTGTCCAACCACGGTACACGGGAAACGCCTTCCCCCCTCCCGCACAGCCCGACCCCCGCACCGGCCGTTAACCGTGAGAGGTAACGGGCTTTGCCTTAAGCACAACGACGGCGACTGTGTCAGGCCTTGGCCCTGCGCGACCCCCTCCCCGCGACGCGGCCACGGGGCTGTCACCGTCTGTACCGGGCGGGACCGGGCACAGGACGAGCGATCGCGGACACCGGCCCCGCAAACCCCCCTCTCCCGCCCCCGGCGCGGCGGCCCGACTCACTCGGCGCGGAGCCTGTAGTCCTTCTTCTTCTCCAGCAGCCCCAGCCTCCTCCGGGCGGCGGGCTAAGGGGAGAGGGAACGGCATGGGCGGCGGGGCCGGGCGCGGGAGAGCCCTCCCGGTGCGGGCCACGGTGCGGGGCCCGGCCCGGCCCAGCCCGGCGCACTGACCTGTGCCCGTTCGCGGTGCGGGCGCTGCCCCGACTTGGCGGCTTTCCTGAAGGCGGCCGACATGGTGGCGGGCGGACTCGGGACTCTCGGGCCTCCCGCTCTGCCTCACCCGGTCCCGGTGCCCCCCCCCGCGGTGCCCCCGCTCTGCCCGGCCCGGTCCCGGTGACCCCCCGCGCCGCTCCCCCTCTGCCCGGCCCGGTCCCGGTGCTCCCCCCGCGGTGCCCCCGCTCTGCCCGGCCCGGTCCCGGTGCCCCCCCCGCGCCGCTCCCGCTCTGCCCGGCCCGGTCCCGGTGCCCCCCCCGCGGTGTCCCCGCTCTGCCCGGCCCGGTCCCGGTGCTCCCCCCGCGGTGTCCCCGCTCTGCCCGGCCCGGTCCCGGTGCCCCCCCCGCGGTGTCCCCGCTCTGCCCGGCCCGGTCCCGGTGCCCCCCCCGCGGTGTCCCCGCTCTGCCCGGCCCGGTCCCGGTGCCGCCGCCGCCCCGCGAGAGGCTCAGCAGGGGCCGCTGCG
Organism: Calidris pygmaea; assembly: GCA_003697955.1. NCBI lineage: Eukaryota > Metazoa > Chordata > Aves > Charadriiformes > Scolopacidae > Calidris > Calidris pygmaea. The sequence continues at coordinate 817,318 of QJSC01002227.1, read as the reverse complement.
CACGTGGCGGAAGGGGCGGGGCCTCGGGGGTCAAGGGTCGCGCGCGAGGCCCGCCGGTCGGTAGCCCCGTCTCTATGGCGACGGCGGGGCCCGAGCGGGAAGAGGGACCGGCCTCGGGGCGGGGGGGGACCCGCGGCGCTGCCCGGCGGCCGGACCCGCTCGGGAGACTCGGGCCCCGGCGGGAGGGCGCGGCCCCGCCGGGGGATTGAGCGGAACCGTCCCGCCGCCGGGAGCGCCGGGCTCCCGTTCGCCCCGTGCGGGGCTCGTCTGCGCCGGGCTCTGAGCCGCAGCCCCGGTGCTCGGTGCGGGCAGAGGGCAAGGCCTCCCGGGCTCAGCCGTGGGGCTTGCGGGGAGGGAGCCGGTATTTCCCGGCAGGGAGGGCTCCCGGGGCTGCCCGGTGCCGGGAGCCGTAACGGGACTCTCCCGTGGGGCAGGAGCCGTCCGGTTCCTCCACCGCCCGCTCGGGGCCAGGGGAGCCCTCGGCCGGAGCCCGCCGCTGCCCTCGCCCGAGCCGCGCGGCGGGGGGACGGGCGAGTTCTGGGGAACGAGCTCGGAAACGACCGGGGAAGGCGGCGGGGGGGGGGGGGCCTTAGCGCCGGGACGGGGCTCCCGCCGCGGTTGGCGGGGCTCGGGCACAGGGGGCCCCGGTGCCTGCGGGAGCCTCCCGCCCGTAGCTCGTACCCCCCGCTCGGGGCGGGCACCGTGCGGCCGAGCCCGCCGCCCCCGGCCCGTCCCTCAGCTCCGCCCCGGGCCGGGCGGGGCCGGGCTCCGCGCCGCGGGGCTGGGGAGCCGCGCCTGGCCATCGCCGGGGCGAGCAGCGAGCGGGGTGGCCCCGGGACGGCGACCAGGTGGGTCGGGTCGGGACGGGACGGGAAGGGGGTGCCCGGGCCGGTGGCGGAGCCGCCGTTACCGCCCGCTTTGGGCCCCGCAGCCCCGGGAGGTCGGGGCGGCGGGTTCGTCCTGGGGGTTGCCCGGGGAGCGGGGCGGCGGGAGGACGGTGTCCCCGCGGCGCTACCCCGGACGGGGCGTCCCCGCGGGCCGCGGCTGGTTGGCTTTGTCGTTACCCGGGATGCGGCGGGGGGTCCGGGGGGCTCCGTCCGTTCCCGGGAGCGCAGCTCACACCGTGTTCTCAAAGGGAAAAAAGAAAAAACCCCAAAAATTAGAAAAATCTTTGGGCTGTGTCTCTCTCCCAGCCTGTGAAGTTGCGATGGTTAAGCTGTGTCTTATTAAGAAAGCTCTGAAATTTTACCCAACCAATAAACTTAGAAGTAAACTTAAACCAAATGCTGAAACATCGTGTAAATTTTCAGCACATCCTAAAGGGTTGCTGTTTGCGGAGAATCCCGGGGTGGATGTGGGGAAAGACCAGTCAAAGCCTTGCTTTTGTGTGTGTGTGTGTGTGTGTGTGTTAAACAAAGACTCCAAAGGCACAGTTTGAACCTTGCTATTAAAAAAATAGCTCAGCATCTTTTCAAAATGTTTTTTTACTGAAGGCAGTTGTGTTTTGCGTTGTTATATTTTCTTACAGGTAACGTTTTCTTTTTTTGGTTCCCACTTTTGTTGGTGTTTTGTACTTGTGGTTACATTAATCACGTTGACTCTTTCATGAGGATCCGTGGATGTACTTTACAGTTAGCCCGGGTGAAACCCCCGAGTGGGAATTTCTCTCCTCCAACCCCCAGCCCGGAGGGAATGCCTGCAGCGGTGGTTACTGACCTGCACGGTGCGGGCTTGGATACTGGGGTCTCTACACTTCTAGATTTGAATTGAATATGTTCACTCTTTCCCAGTTTTGAAAATCATCAATCTTTCCAGCGTGGCAATCCTCGTGCAGGAGCGCAGGGAAGGCTGCCCTGGGCCAGGCCAAGGGTCTGGGGAACGCCGTACCCTGGTGAACAGAGTGCGGGGAGATTTCTTTTACTTTTCTGACTCCTTTACCAAGCATTAGAAATCTGTGGCTCCTCTAGCCGCTATGAGGGTGTGATTGTCAAATATTCCTTTACTGTTAATTCTTGGGAAGTGTTGTCTTGTATATTTCCTTAAGAGTCTCTAAGGCTCAGCTATTGAAGTATCTGCCTTTGGCGTGGGTAATAATTTTCAAAGGTGTTGAAGCTGCCTCATTTCCCTAATTTGCTTTGTCAAAATGTGGTTTAACTTCTTGACCGGCATGTCATCAGCAGGAAAGAGGAAGTCTGACATTTCTCTTGTCTGACTTTTGTGCCATTTTCTTTCCTTTTCCTAGCATGGAGCCCGTATGGTGCTCTTGTTTCTCTTGCTGGCTACTTCCTTAGGGTTGGGAGCCTGAGTTTAGTTCTTACCCAGCCAGGTCTGTAATTTCGTATACTTTTAAGATTGGTGGCATCGCATAGGAGACAAAAATAGAGTCAACGTAGTTGTGGGCACCAATTAGAGTGGATGCTTTGCAGCCAGAGGTGTGTTTTGAAACGGGAACTCTTTATACCTGCGTGTAGGGAGTGGTGGGACAGAGTGGTCTTTGGAAGGAGGAGTCTCTTCCCTGCCCCGTGCCGTCGTGCTTGCACCGATCACTCGTGCTTCATTTTTCTGTAGAGGAGCAGCCCGGTGTGGCTGCAGCCAGCGTTCACTGGTCAGCAGATTTCTGAGGGGTATGAGCTGGCTGATGTTCTCCCGGGTTTCGGAGCGGGCAGCTTTAAGATGGGGGTGAACCCTGAACTGATGGAGCCAGGAAAAGCTTCTCTGCGGGCAGGTCACTGAAATTCACCCACTTTGGAAGCGCTTGGTTTGTTCACAGCCAGGACTCGCTCGCTCTATTGCTTGCTCTATGAGGTAAGATGCTTTCTGCTGCGTTCCTAATTGCAGCTGAGCTGATGCAGTTACACGGCCTGCTGTTATTTGAAATGCCAGCAGGAAAACGGAATAAATTTATTACTCTTAGTGCTCAAGTGATTCCCACCCCCTCTCCCTGGAAAAGGACACTGATGCTGATCACAGCAATGATACACAGCATTTTTCATGGCTTCCCGCTTGGGTCCTCATTCATGTCCATGGGATTTTCCCTGTTTTTCGCTTGCATGAGGTCATGTTTGAAGAGCCCCAATCGCAGCAGTAGCCTCGGGAGAGAGACGTGAGTGTGAACCTTGTTGCCTCTGCCTCACCTTTTGTGTGAGAAAGTTTCCAGGTCTTTATAGAGAAGGTAATTTACAGGAGGTATTTACGGGAAACTGGGGACTGACTGCCTGGTCTGAATAAAAGCCAAACTTCTTACCTAGACAAACAGCTTCATCATTTCTTGTAATTGCTCACGTAAGGAAACCTGGTGCCCATTATTCAGTATCCTGGGTTGCTATCCTCTGTTCTTGGATTGTCTGCGCCCGCCGTGGGGCACCCAGCTCGGTCTGGCGAGGAGGTGGTGCCACTGACACTTGCAGTTTTGCTCAGTGTTCAATTCCATTAGAAAAAAGGAAAAAAAAAAAAAGAAAACAAAAAGGACAGTTATAAGAAGAGACACCGGCTGCATCTAGGAAAAGACCAGTGGTTAGGAGGCAGAGAAACTTTTCCAGTATTCTTTAATCTTAGGTAACTACCAAGGGTTTAGGATCACTGTTAGGGGACGGGACGTTCAAGCTCGAGGGCTGAGTTTGCAGAGGGGTTTGGGTGGGACAGGGTCCCGTGGCCATGGAGCCCCCGCAGCTCTGCCTTCGTGGCCGTTCCTGGGCAGGAGGTGGCGTCTCCCATGGGGGCTGATGGGCGGCTGCTGGAGTTTGTCCGTCCAGAAGTGGTGGGTCTTTAGCTCCAGCTGGAAAGAAAAGCGCTCCATTCTGCGGAGATGCAATTGCTGAGAAAAGTCTGGGGTCTTTGTTTCTTCTCTTCCTTCCGTTTTGCGCTGGTTTTTGCCAGGTGTGAAGTACAATTGCCAGCAGTTTACAGGGAGGGGGAGCGTCAGTTTTCCTGTTGAAGAAAATATCAAGGGTCTGATTGTGAAAGGAAAGGGGAAACTGAAGAATGCCACATGGTTTCCACCTTCCTGTATTTCATCCGAGCAGAATTGCCTCTGCTGAGTGACTCGCTTTGTGTCTGTTGATATTTGCTAAATGGAGAACAGTTTTAACAGATGATTCTGCCCCTGCTCAGCAGGAGCCCCCTGAGAGGACAGTGTTACCCCGGGAGGAATCAGAAAGACATGTCCATTAGGGCTAATGTTAATAAGTTATATTGTGTGTGATAAGTGTGATAAGTTAATCGTTAATGAAGAGTTATTTAGAAATGTGTTAGCACAGAATCCAAACAGCAATAGAATAAAAATCCTGAAATTTATGTTCCCTTCTTAACGCCAAAGTGAGACTGCACTATTTGGCCTGTGGTCATCTGACTGTTAACATTAACTCATATTGTTTATTTGGCTCTGAATGTATTACTGTAGATTGGCCTGGGCTCTCAAGTTGCAGAGTTCTTCTACAAAGTATTTCAAACTTCTCAAATAAAAAAAAAAAATATACTTAAATCAGCAGCATGGATAAATAACAACACTAGACCCTTCTGGCCGGTGTCATCGCTGGACGGAAGTTTGTTGATGTTTATGACCAACCTGCCCAGTGCCAGTTCTGTTCAGGAATATAAATTATGTTCCAGCACCAACTTGGTGGCTGTTGCCAAGGACATAATCTTTACTGCTTCCTAACTTAGTTTTGAATGTCTGAGCTGTCAGCTGGAGGGACATGCTGTGTCTAACCTGGAGCTGGTAGCAGCCTCCAGCCCCATAAATCCAGCCGGCGGCAAAGCCGGTGCAGGTGATGGGCAGCTGGGGCTGTTCTCTCCACACACGAGGGGAAAAGGGACCTCTGAATAGCTCAAGGAAACGCTTGGTGGTGTTGGAACGGCCACAGATCTGCTTCCCTAGTGCTTCCTTCAGCACATGTCACACTTGACCCTGCCGGTACCAAACACCAATAGGAGGCACGTCATTGTCCCCCGTGGCAGATTAAACTGCTTGGCCATTGTTGGGAGTCCAAGATTTTCCTCTCTCACCCTGTTTAACTGACTGCTTGGATGTGCAGCCAAAGTAAACATGAGCTAATAAAAAATGTAGAGATAACAGATACAGACTAGCTCTTGTGGACTCAATGGGCATGCTGCAGCACAGAGATGTGTGAGTTTCCCTTGCATCTTTCCTGCCTTAGTTTTAAAGCTCAGTTACCTGAAAGAGGTGGTACAGATCACAAACTTCCTTTCTGTTGTGATCGGGGAACTGTATTTATCTGTACCCTTTGAATAAGAGGGGGATCTGTTTGGCTGCTGAGGATCCAGGTCTTGCCTTGCAGGCTGTCACCCCCAAGCCCCCGTCTGGCACCTCTCTCCTGGGGCCAGGGGTGCCGTGGTCCCTGCAGCTTTGCAGTGCTTCCCTGCGTGTCCCCACAGTCTGTTTCCTGGTTGGCAATACGCGCATTTTCAACTGACGTTTTCCTTTTTAATTTACTCAGTACACAGCCTGTGAAGGCCACTGCTGTGAGATAACATTGAGATCGGCGCTCTGCGGGGCTGTAAGGAGGTGAGATATCTACCTGGGCTATCAGGAGTGACTAAACGTAGGGTAAAGGAAGGAATGAGATGGCCAGAGGATCAAAAATCTTTTTTGGGGCTCCCTTTTGAGCCCCTGTGGAGTGACGGGGGCTGGTCCCTGTGAGGCAGTGCTGCTGGAGAGGTTCTGCAGGTGTTGGGATACACAGAGACTTCAAGTGCTCATGTGTTGCTCGTAGGGGTGATCGCTGTGTGTCTGGGGGTGGCTGACCCACCGAAATTCTCCTGCAGGGGCTTTCTTTGCTTTCCCCTTCCCGGGGCCCAGGCTGTGCCTTTGGTTCCGAGGGATCGTGGGGGCTCGTGTTCTCCAGCCGCTTCCGCAGCGGAACGGCGAGCGCCGGGCAAAAGGCTACGGAGGCACCGAGGGCTGAGAGGGTGATACGGCATGAAAGGATTAAAGGCTGCTGGGCAATAATTACCGTGAACGGTGCAGACGAGTCCAGGGCCAGGAACAGTTTTCCCTCTTTCATCCCGAGCCAGTCGTGGCTCATGCTGACGGCGCACCTGGAAATGAGGTAACTGAATTCTCTGCCCACGTTGTTGGGATTAGCCGGGCTCGGGCACAGACGCGGCGTGTGTTTTCTCTGCTCCTGGGCAACCTTTGTTCTCCTGCAGCCAGGAGCCCGACTGATGAAATGAGACAGGGTGCTTCTCCCGTTCTCGGGAAGGACGCTCCCGAGCCACTCGTGGTGTGAATTTCCTGAGAAATGCCCTTTCCAGATGCAGGGATCGTGCTGCCGTTGAAGCATGAGGCGGAAACGCTTCCAGTGCTGCCTGAACATGTTATTTAGGTCAATTGGGAGGAAGATGGCAACATGAATCAGAAAAGGAGTTGGAAGAGGAGGAAAGTCATTAGACAGCGCCTTGACGTCCCCTGCCAATGCAGGATTTTCCTCTGCCAGCACAGAAGCAGAGTGAGAGATCGCATTCGTTGTCTTCTGTGCGCTCCTGTAACTGCGAGCAGCTGGACTGGAAGCGAAGGAGACGACTGCAAACAAAAGCCTTGCCTTTATCACTCTGCATCAGCGTGCCTATTTCCTGGTGTATTAACTGATCTCTCTGAAACAGAGAGGTAGAGCGAGGTCTCCTTGTCCCTCCAGAAAACAAGATACATCAGAATAATTGCTCCAACTGCATACAGTTTGGGTGAATGAGTCTCCAGAAGATGCTTTTGTAGAGATGCCGTCGTCACATTTTTGTGGCAACTGCTGGCTGGTGGGGGGCTGGCCAGAATCTCCAGGATGGTTTTCCCGGCAGGTAACAGGGCTGGCGGTGCCGGGTGTGTGGGGTGAAGCCCGAGCCCTGGGCTGGAGGGACGGGAACCCTTCTGAGAGCATCCCGCTGGGCAGGGCTTTGCCGAGCGCTCCGTTTCCCTTCCCAGAGGAAGCAGCCTGAACTTACCCATTGCTCTGTAGGGACCTGCAGGCTAAAACAAATTATTCTTACGCAGTAGAAAACATTGGGACCAACCTTAACTGATGAAGCAATTTGCCAGCCTTTAGCCTCAAGGTCCCCAGTCCCTCGGGGCTTTCCAGTGTAATGACTTGGGTCGGTTTCCCAGAAAGATTCTCTTGGATATGTGTTGTTGGCAAAACTCTGGCTCGTTACTGGCCGATTTATTTTTCCAACAGCCAACTCTTGTTAGCTTCGTTCTCACAGTATTGTTTTCTTTCTAGAAGAAGCTTTTGCTGGCTCTCCTGAACTATCACATGGGAATTGCTTACTAGCTTAGATTTATTTTTTTTTGTTTTGACCCAAAGCTGCGCTTTGCTCTCCTCTGTAACACTGCCAACATCATTTCCAGTCTCTTTTAAGCATATGTTTTGCAATAATATCTAAACTCTTGGCTCCAAGTAACTGCCTTACAGAGAGATTAGTATCTTTTAACAAAGGAATTGAGAAGCAAATAGTGAGAACAAAAGCAGTATCTTGAGAGCCTGTAAGACTATCCTGACCTTTCCCAAAGGCCTCAGCCTAGACCTCAGTGTTTTCCTTGCAGATGGCAGAAATCAGGGTGGACTTCAGATTGCAAAGTCCTCTGCCCAGTTGCTGTGTTTGCTGGAAATGTGCTCTGCACGTTGCTGCCATCTGGGCTTGACTGTACTATTCTTATAGTCTCCAGGGAGCCTTCTCTAGCAGAGCTCATCTCAGATGGAAGCCCGCTTTGGCTGACCTTGCAGTGAGACTAGGAGTAGCAGTGTGGATTTTTGAGATTTGACAGCAGCGTTCTTCGTAGGAAGAGAAGTGGTTTGGGAGGGGTTTTGTCCTGGCTGGGGAGGAAGGGACACCACGTGCCAGCGGCGTTCTCCAGGTGTCCAGCTGGGTACGGTATTGAACAGAGAGCCAGGAGGTCAATATTAACCTTTTCAAAACTTCAGGAGAAAGTGCTACAGGAACACAAAAGCCTTCAGAAAACCAGCTGAAAAATTGCCTTTGCTTTCGATGAGGGAATGAGATGTCAGGGTGGGAAGGAAGTTGTATGATGCATTCAGGAAATCAGCAGCAGTGGTGGGAGTGTGCCCCAGATCTTCTGATACTGAAAAGCTCCTCCTTGGTTTACATCAGTCCGTGTCTGGGAGGTTGTGTCTGATCTGCAGAAATAAAGATTGATGGTTAGGGAACTGGCATCTTTGGAACTGAAATATCTCTCCTAATTAGCATGTTGCTCAATTCGGGTTGCAGGTGAGTTGAGTTCCAATTGCTCCATGCGTTTCTATACGTTTGTTGCTTGTTAGTACCTATGACTAACGTATAAATGCACAGATTTCAGCATCTCCCTAGGACTAAATAGCACCAGGATTGAATGTATTTGCTTTTGTTAAGGCTTTGGCTAGAGAGTTCTGTGGCAGAACAGCAGAAGTGTGTCTAGCTGATCTCTGGTGAATGTTAGATGGCACTACCTACACTTACATTTCTATCCTCATTGATTCTCCTTTGTACTGCAGTGGTATCATGGATCTGGAGGTTGCAAATTTCAATTAAATTTGCGCAAAATGGCCTTGGGGCAGTTTCTGCTTGGGAATTTTTGTTGTTGTCCTTGTAAATATAAAACCTGACGCACCAGACTAAAATAATGCAATCAGAATGGATTTTCTAGAAATCTTTTCTAATCCCTCTGAATTGTGATTCTTAAGATTCGTCTTCAAATGTCTTCTGTCACACGGGCAGAATGAGGGCTCCAGATGGAGTGAATAACTGCTCTTGGCAGCGCGATTTACCGCAGCAGCAGCTGAGTTTTGGATGCTGTATGTTCTGACCTGCCCGAGCCGCGGGTCGGAGGCAGTCACTGCACCCGTGGCTGCGGTGTCCCGGAGAGTTTCCTGCATTGCTTTTTAAAGATTTATGTAAGTAGGGACAAAAAATAGATCAGAAGACTCGCATAACACCATGGAGATAATTTCCTGATGTTCTGTTCTGTGTAGCCACCTTTTCCTCCAAGCCCTTTCCATCTCTCCTCCTGTCCCAAGGTTTTTACCTTTGTTTGCGTGATGAGCCTGGGGCCGGTTTCTGCTCATCCTTTGGTGGGTCGGGAAGTGTTGAACCTGGAGCTGACTGACAAGTGTCTGCTTAGGGGGAGCCGGGTGTGGGGGTCCCAACAGGAGGTAGAATCTTCACCAGAATCTGGATGAATGTTCTGCTTTTCAGAGGGACTGAGCTGGCTTGTCTGAAATCAAAAGAATGGATGGGTGCTCAGCATCCCTGGAATGAGAGGCTGAGATACAGGCTGCCGGGACAAAACCAAGGCAAGAACAAAATCAAAACTTCTCCCAGCTCAGCTCTGAGGCTGTGACTGCTCTGGCTCAGAGCAGCATTTCGGGTGTGGAGGGGTAAATCCAGCCTGAGTGGCCATTCCCATGGGCTGGGCTGTCCTTGGGGAGCGGGAGTCCGTATGGACACTGTGCGTCTCGCAACGTGGGCTCAGGGACCTGTGTCGCTCCTAAATCACTGCTCTGCACTGGTGACACCTTCGAGATGAATTGCTGAACACCCAACCTGCAGCACCCGTTTGTCTTCTCCCAGTCCATCCTCTCTGAAAAGCCTCTCTCTGTCCTCGGCCTCTTGCCCTCTCCATCTGGGAGTCTGGAGCTCACTTGAGGCTACTTTTGATTCAAACTCCCAGGAGAGTTTGTGTGTTGGTGCCAGAGGCTCCTCTCCACCTCTGTCCCGGTGCCTTGTCCCTTTGTCCCCAGGCGTCGGGGGCTCCTGCCTCCCGCAGCCTCCTGGTTCAGCCGCTCTTGAGAAATCCTAGTGGAGAGTTAGACCTGGCAGATGGAGGCTGTTACCTCATTCCACAAAAATGCTTTGTTATTGAGAAAATGGAAACTGTCTGAGGTTTGGGAGCTGAATAGAGTCATTGGTGTCTGTTTTAACCGCAGTTTGGTGGTGACTGCTGAAAGTTCCCTTCTCCAAGCATTCCCTTTTCCTACACCCATAATCTTCAAGTCATCGGAGAGCTGCAATGATTTAACTCATTAGCTGAGCAAATGCTGAATACTGTTGCATACTCTGCAGAAACTTTGCTAAAACCTCAGCATCTTCCAGCAAAAGGAAAATGGTTGGCCAATAAATAACCCTTTGCAAACTGTGGCCAGAAAAGTGATCCCTGTGGATACTGAGCCAAGTTCAACTCTCTTTTTACAATCTCAGCTGTGCCTCTTGTTTACTTGATTTTTAAAAAGCTGTATTGAGATTATGCAGGAACTTCTTGGAGCGAAAAGGCGTGCGTGGAGGCTTATGTTTTATAGTTCTTTACCACAGGTATCTGAATCCCAGTTCTGAAGAGAAATTCCTTTTCATCAGTAATGTTTAAAAGTAGATTACAGCAATGGGAATCTGGGAGCACGGGAGAAAGAACAGAAGTAGAGACCGAAACATTTGCAAGCTGGTATTCATATTGCTGTGAATAATGAGTTAGTACAGAAGAGCATTAACCTAAATACAAGAGTTGTTTTAGTTAACAGATATTTGTATGCATTTGTAAAACTCTGGTGTCCGATACCTCCTGCTGAGAACATTGCATAAGCATTATTCACCAAGCACCCTCATAGCGCTGAAAGCAGCAGTGTTAGGTTTTTGGAAATAAAATGAAGGTTTTATTTATGTATTTTTAAAGTAATGAACCTTAGTGGGCCAAATGAATGTCTTCCAGCTGCTACAGATGGTTTTTACATGACTAACTATTTTGGTGCATAGAAAAACCTAGAATTCTGGAACCACAAGATATTAAATATTTAATTATTACCCTGGAATGTAAATATAACCTTGATATTTTGAATTTGTTTACCCAAATTTCAAGTGTTCACTTAGTCGTAATCTTGTTAAGTTTCTGTATTAATTGATATCTGGGAAGAAGAGTGGCTACTCAGCATCTCTTCCAAACTTTTTTAAATATCAGAGTGAGTTTCAGTAACAGGAATTTGCTTAACTGGAGAAATAATCCCAGCTGTTTCAGGCAGAACCCAGGATCAGTATTTTAGCTGTAATGAACTGTTTCTGTTCTAGATCCCTGCTCTCTGTGGCTTTACAGTGTAACCATAAAAATCCTTTCCAGGCTGAGCTCTGCCTCCTGAGGTCTCTGGGAGGTTTTTTAATATAAAATTCAAATTGTAAAAACAATTAGCAGTTGATTTTCAAGCTGCATCTCACAGCTTTAGAGCCTGTTCCGGACATGTGTTTTTCCTGTAACTGTAAAGCAACCTTATTTCTTGAATGGTGCAAGCCCACGGGGTTTCCCTCATGTGAGTATATCAGACGTTAGGTATTTTCTGCTGTAGCTTGGGTCTGTGTGGCTGCAGAACACGCCATTTTTCCCTAAAACAGGTGTGTACTAACTCGGTACTGCTGGGGAAAAATGCCTGGTTTTTAAGGCTCTTCTATTGAAACAAAAGAAATTGAGTAATAATGTAAAATGTCTATCTGAAAGGCCTGACTTCAGCGGGGTTGAAGACAGAATCGCAGAATTATTTAGGTTGGAAAAGACCTTTAAGATCATCGAATCCAACCGTGAACACAAAAATTCCTCTTTGAGGTCTGCAGCTGGTGGCAGGTTCCTAGACCCTGCTTGGGGTGTGAAGGTGGTGAAGAAAGAACAGCAGCAGCAGAAGTGGATCCTGAGCTGTCTCTGGGTGCAAGGACTGCTTCTGTCCGCACCCCGATGCCACGTACCAGCCTGAACTGCTGGATCCTGCCAGGCTTTTGACCTCCCCTTGGAATTCCACTACCCTCATTTAAGAAAAACATGGGGTTTTTTGTTCCCGAGAGCTGACACCGTTTGAAGTGGTGCGTGACTCCCGGCGCTGCACTCCTCCAGTGCCGCCCCCAGCTCGGTGTCCGCCTCCCAGAGCCCAAAATTCAAATGGTGGGAGCGACTGGCAGAGGAATGGCGTTATGGGTCGAAAGAGCCCGAGTCTGGATCAACTGTACTTCAGCTCCACAGTCCCGTGTCTGCCTCGCATAGAAGGGTCTGGGTTGGAAAGGACCTTAAAGATCACGTCCTTCTCTTCCTTTTTCCTTGCTTCTCACACGAAGTTCAGTTTGTGGAATCTATTTGGCCGTAGGTCCATAGCACACATCCGGGGGTGTCACCCTTTCCAACTGACGGGAAATGTGCTGTGTCTCAGAAGGAGGAGAAAGATGGACAGGGACTTGGATCTTGGGTCCATTTTTAGTTCTACCAGGATCGCCTTGTGCCAAGACCCTCCTAGGTGCAAATCCCAGGAGGGAGATAAAATAACTCCCTTCCCTGCAGGTATTACAAGGGTAAATAATGTTTTTGCTGGTGACAGCTGGTAGGGACTTGAGGAAGCAACAATCCTGTGAGAGGTTTGGGATGTCAGATCCCTGGAAACTGAGCGCTCTTGCACTGGATCATCACAGTTATTTGTTATTTGCAGTAGGGAGTCAGGGAGATAAACTACTTTCCAAGTAAAGAAACTAATCTTTAGTTTGTGTCCTCGAATGAGGATTAGTTATTCTTATCTGCCTCTCTTCTTGGCACATGGAAATCTTCAAATAGAAAAGTCAGTTTAAATTTTAAGGCGTTTCAGTGGCTACCTTTAGCTCCGCAAACCCCTCATATAAGGAAAATTGCTCTGATGCCTAACGTAGAGGGTTCTGGAATACGTAGAGAAATTGTGGTACTTACTGAAGAGTTGTTAATGGCAAGAGGTAGAGAGTGTGTTGCATGTAACTCGGCCAAGAGAAATTTTATTTCTAGTATTTCTCAGCCCTGCGCAAACATCGTGTAACTCACAGGAAGATTAAATCTGGCCCATTCTGCTTGTATAGAAGCCTTGGATGTGTTGCTTTTGGAGACCCTGAAGAGCTGTGCGTGGAAAATCACAAAGGGACTCGAGGCTGGTGACGGTGTTGGGACCGTCAGCACAGACCACGTCACGCTTCACGCTCTGCGAAACCCTGACTCAACTCGGGGCGAAGAAGTTAGTGCTGCCAGAGCCCTGATGCCAGGGGTCTTGGCTTCAGGAGGAGACGTGGAGCAGAACTTGGGGTGAGAGTGGAAAAGGACAATCCAGAGGGTTTGAGTAACACTGACCCTTTCCCCTGAAAATCAGTGCATTCTGCTGCTCACCTCATTAGCACCTGACTTGGTGGGTCAGGCTAATAATGATGTTCATTAGCCTTTCACTTTCTTTTGGGAGATTTGCTTGTTCTCTTTCTTTTCTGTCATTGTGACATTGTGAAATAGAAAGGGTTTGGAGGTGAAATATATTACACAAAACTGGAATCAAAATTCTGATGTCTCTCGTGAAAAATTAGAGTAACTTGAATTGTAAGTGTCCGATTTCAGTCACAAGTAATGACATTTAGACCTCCGTAGGAAATGCAATCCCTGTGCTGATGTCACCCTCTGGTTTATGATGTGGCTGCTTTTGTTCCTGGGCAAGCACTTGGGCGTTTTACTGGTGAAGTGATGATTTACTGGTGAGTCTCTTCGCTGTCGCACCTGCTCCAGCCGTCCCTGCCCCGGGAGCTGCCTCTCGCCCTGCGCCGCCGGCTCTCCTGCTGCCCCGTCGCCTCCCGCAATGCAAGGTAACGCAGCTGGTCTCAGTTTCTGTTTCCAGGGGCTCGCCAGTTTGGGACAAATGTCTTGCAAATCGAGCGTTTTTATTCTGGTCGGTTTGGAGAACCGAGAGAGGGTTCTTGGGGCGTATTGGTCCCTCCTTGCAGCGAAGCCCAGGCTCGCGTTGCCCAGGGTGAAGCGAGAGCGGCCGCGCCAGCTCTGGGCAGGGGCATTGGTGGTGGAAACTGCGCGGCTGCGTGATATAAAGGGGTTCAGAAATCTTGTGAGCATTTGTGCCCCTTAAAACAGCTGTTTCTGGATGTGGGAACAGTTTCCCCTTTGGCAGGTGCCGCCAAATGCTTTATCTGCAGGTTTTGCATGGCAGTTGCATCTTGCAAATTCCTTTTTAGCGCTTGCAAGGAGTTATTTCTTAGAGATTTTTATGTGACAATTGCAACTGATGACTTCTATTATAAAAACGTGCAGTATTTAAGAGTGATTTTTAAAGGCACCAGTGAGAAATGCTTGCACAAGGAGGCTGGTTTGAAGCTAACCAGCTCTGTGCAGTAAAAGTAAGTGGCACCTGATGACGAGATCACCTCGCAGGGAAATCTTCAGCCACAACAGGAGGAATCTTGTTTTGCTGCTATGTTGGAAAGGCAGTGGCTGAGGGAAGAGGTTATCTTCCCCTCCCGGCCATGTCTGCAGTCGCCCGTGCTCCAGAGGGCTCGGGGTGCCCGGTCACAGCGGTACCTTTCCCGGGGAGGGGGCTGCGGCTGGGACCTCCAGCATCTCCCCGGCAACGAATGATCCTGGGTTTGTTTCGGGCCAGAGGCCAGCAGTTCTGGGGATGGAAACCTGAGACAGTTTGTCTTTGCCAGGATTCAGTCCGTCCTTCCCCAGATTTAGCAGCTGCTCACATGCTGGAGCTGCAGCGCTGATGGCTTTGCAGGGGACACCAGCAGCTGTGGGAGCACCTCGGAGGGGACCGTGCTCGGTGCCCGCGGAGCAGCCGGCGCCGCAGAGGGGCTCACGGTCGGTGGGCAAGAGTGTGTGTGGCGCAGGAGTGTCCCTGCCACCCTCTCCCTGTCCCCTCCCTGGCTTTCTACCCACTCCGCTGGCTCTGCCGGGGTGAGGAGCCCCAAAAGGCACCAACCCGCCGGGGTTACGGTGCAGGGCACCTTCCCGTCCGTGTACCTGCTGGTACGCAAGAAACCAGCTACAAATGCTCGTGTTCGGGAGACAAAGAATCAATGTGAAAAAGGGAATATTTTGACCAAATTTGGTGAAAAAATTTGCTTTGCCCTTTGAGTAACAGGCATGCATTAAATAAAACATGTCTGGTTTATATGTCTTTTCCTGCTACTAGAAGTCGAAGTTGCTTTGTTTATTAAAAGAAACCCGAAGTTGAGCAGAGTCTTCATCAGCAAAAGAGCTGCCAGGCTTATCTGCAGAAAACAGTTAATAAGGGGTTGGGCTCAGACCGTGCAGGTTTGCTTCCCGGTGCGTGAGCACAGAACACAGACACTGAAACTGCGTCCGTCTGTCCCCTGCAGCCCGTCCACCAGCCCAGAAGCAGCCCCTTGATTTCCCTTACGTGCAAAATAGAGGTATAATCACCCAAGCACCTTTCATTCAGGGACTACAAAAAGCTTTGTAAGCACTGACTTAAATTATGGATCAGCTCAGAAATGAGAATGGCTTCATCCTCGATTTAAAAAAACGGCTGCCACTAAGGGAAAGAAAAGTGAAAACTACAGCGTAAGGCTGGAATTGTAAGAGAACTTTAAGGAAATAGAGCGGAATTCCATTATTTTGCAGTGATATCTGTACTGAGATGCACAGACCCCAAGAACTAGCAACTAGAGCAGTCACATTATTTTTTCTGCATACGGGCTGTGATGTCTGTTTGAATTGCAAGATTCCTGTGTGCTGAGCAGATCTAAGATGAAGGTGAGCTGGCCTCATTTGTGCAGTTAGTCATTTCCCCTCATGCTTTTATGTTTGAATTCCCGTGTACTGGATATGACCTTTATTTCATGGGGCAAAGAGATTTTGAGACGTTACTGCCGGCGTCCTGGCTTTGGGCGGTCGGATCAGCGGTTGGGCATTTACATGGCTGCGGGCCAGCCCTGCTGGGTTAGATGGGCGTAAATCAATTCCGTCTAAAATTAAACTTTCATTGCTAGATTATAATCCTCACAACGTGCTTATTCTTCGGGACTCCCTTTTTTCTTCCTGTAATTGCCAGGGCGCTGTAACGATCTCGCTGGGTTTCTGCGTGGGGAAGGTTTAAGGACATCCTGGGCTCGTGCAGCCGAGTTCTGTCTTTTGAGTTTGGGGCACGGATGGGTTTTCCCATGTGTTTGTTTCCGGGGAATGCCAACTTTGTGCTGGTGTCCTGTGCCTCTGCGGGGCTGTCGCTGCAGTGATGTGTGGGGTTACGAGGCTGGAACACACAGGACAAGAAAACCTGTGTGCAACAGGGGGGTGACACGACACACCAGACCGATTTGTAGTTTCCTGCACACTTATTTGTATTCTCTTTGTTACTCTCTTGATGAGACCTCACTCAGTTACAGTCCCTCCCCACCACCTTCTCTTGTCCATCGCTTCATAATGGCATGGATGAAGAAGGTTCACGGATAAATTGTCTCCAAGGGACATTTCACTCCCCGGATCAGCTTCTGCCTCGACCTGGTGTGAAACCTGGGGCCTGGAATCCAGCCACTGCCCATTAATTTGGTTTATATGGTTGATGACTATCTTTAGGGTTTGTTTTGTGTTCTTGCATTACTGTTTGTTGCCAGTAGGATGATGGTTAATGTACGGTCTGCTCAATGTGTCTAAAAATCCTATTCTGCCCTGCACGAGCAACAAGTTCCTCGTTCTTGCCCAATTTTCTAGCTGAAAGAGGAAAACAAAGGGAATTTGTGGATTTGACATTGGCAGGCTCCCTTGATGTGGTCTGTCAAGCACCCATTAGCTGATGGTGTTTTTGCTGGGGCTGTTGAGGCTGAGAGACCACAGGCAGGTGGGGACTGCGTGTTCCCACGTTGGGGATGTGGTGGAGCTGGTGGTGTGGTCCAGGGCTGGTGGCCTCAGCAGGGCACTGGTGGGGATGCCGCTGGGCTGGGATTGTCCCACTGGCTGTGACAAAAGGGGAAAGCCCAAGGACGGTGTGTGTTCGGTTTCAGTGTGACTCCAATGGTCTTGATATTGCTGTTCCCATGTTTAAACAGGAGCAGGTCCTTCTCTCTGAGATGGGATGAGTAACATGCTGGGGAGGAGAAGGGAGCAGGACTTCAGAAAGCAATTGCTGTCCCGTTCCTTGCTCCTTTTAAAGAATTGATACCAGCAGCCGCTTCCCTGGTCTGTGACTCCTGCTCCTCTGGTTGCACCGAAGCTCTTGTGATCAGTCACGCTCCCTGAAACTTGGCTCCAGCATCTCTCTTCCTATTACGGTCACCCCGGCCATGTCCGCAGCTGCTGACCCGCAGCCCCCTACGAGCTCCGGTGGCCGATGGGCTATCGCTGCCAGCGGGCTCCTGCCCGGCCCGTGCTGCCCAGGGCAGGGGAAGGAACCCAACGTGTGAAGCCTCTCCCTTCTCCAGAGACTGGCCAGAGTCTGGCACGTTTCTAAGCTGCAGTTTTCTTAACCAACTGGTAAAAGGGACTTTGGCTGGGGAGAAGTTTCTGATGTGTCCGTATCTTAGTCCTCTGATTTTGGACTATCTCCTTCAGTTAAGTGGTCTGCTTGAATCATGACAGGGCCAAATGGTTTCAATTCCGGACTTCCTGTTGAGTGCATGGAATTTGCTTTCTTTGTATACATTTTGAGTAAGATTAGCAGCTGATCTCTTGAGCAAACATTCCGTTTTAATGTTAGCAGAGTGACACAGGCTGCTTGTTCTGAATGTGTCCCAACAGCTCTGCTGCCCAAAGCTCTGCCCTCGGTCCGGGCTGTGAGTTGACACCGTGAAGACGGGCACCCACGGGAAGCCTGGCGTTTCTCACTGGTGGTGTTTCAATAGTTCTTCTGTTTCTCTTCTTCCAAACCACTTTATCTTCATGCTCACCGTGGGTGCTTCAGCTCACAGCTGGGCTTGGGGGACCTGCTCGGGTAGGAAGGATGAGGGGAGGAAAGGGGCAGAAGTAGCTGGAAACTAAGTGCAAAGCAAGGTCTTGGCCACAAGAAATTACAGTCTGAATCTCAGATGGGCAAACCCGCCTGGTTTTCCACTGCAGCATGGAAAATTGGATTCCCCTGCAACTGCGGCCTCATTAAAAAGAGATCCTTTCTTTAAAGGGTAGAGAAGGGACAAAAGTCCCAGTGTGCACAAACGCTGGCTCGGAGCTTTGTCCCATTACCTTGTATGGGGATGCTGCCTTGTGAGAGCCTGGCTTAATAGCAGCAGGTTTTCCTTTCACATAGGAGAAGTTTTGTTTTATGTTTCCTTATCTTAGGAGAAAGAACAGGAATTTAGTGCTAGAGGGAAAAGGTCTATGAACTCACTGGTGTTTTGAAACCAGGGACCCTGAGCTTCCTGACGGCCCTGGGGGTGCCGAGGTTTCTTGCAGACTCGGCCACGTCTGCTGGAGAGTGTGCGAGCGCCGCACGGCCANTCAGGGGAGATTTTTCTCGGTTTAAGGGTGAGATCGGACATTTGTGGGACAGTTGTGCTTTTAGCACTTATCTTGATCTGTGTGCAGAGCTGTCAGGAGGAGTCCATGGGATGTGGTTTTGCACTTTGAATGGAGGGCACCTTGGAGATCTCCTCTGAACGTTAGGAAGCCCTCAATTTGCCAGCCTAAGACTATAAAAGTTGTGCAACGATCTAGGTATGCCGTGTGATTTGTCAGGCCCTTTAACAGTTTCTGCTGCTCCTTCCTCTCCAAGTGGTGGGGAGCTGCTGGCCTTGCTGAGCAAGGACAATTCCAACCGCACTTTCTTCCCTTGAAACGCGGGGTGTTTCCTTACGACTGGGCCAGCGTTGGGCTGAAGGTGCTGCAGATCCCGGGGCAGCCCAGGACTGCTCCGGGCAGGAGGCTGCTCTGCCCGTGCCCGGGGAAGCAGCTCAGCCAGGCTTGGTCACCACACATCCGTCACCCCAGCATCCCGGTGGGGCCACCTGGCCGTGCCCCCACTGACTCATTTGTCTCCTGCCTCCCCCGAGGCCGACTGCAGGAGCCACATCTTCCCCTGCGTGTTGGAGAAGTGACCTGCCGTGTCCTGTTGTGCTGGCGATGGGGCAGCCGCCGGGTGAGGTCCGTGGCTGTGCTCAGGACTCGGCTCCTCCGCGCCGGAGCCCCCCGAGCAGCCCCTCGCATTGGGGTGTCCCAAGCAGGGGGTGAGGGCTTGGTGCAGCACCGTTCCTGGGGGTGCAGCGTGCAGGTTGGGGTACCAGCTGGCAGCAGGGTCTCCTCCAACAGCAGATGGGGGGATGCTGTTCCCACCACACTTGGTCTGTAGCCCCACATGGGGGTCTGGGAGCAGAGCAGGGGGTGCAGACAGAGGCAACAGCATGGGGGCAACCCCGGTGGCACCCCGGGGAGAGCCAGAGCTGGCCCCAGGGGCTCATCCCCTCTGTCCCCGGAGAGCCAGGGCTGGCCATGCTGCCCCTGCCCGGGGTGCGCCGTGACCCTGGGCGGATCCGCAGGAGCCGTGTCGGGAAACGTGGACTGAAAACGTTCCCAGCCTAATGGAGGGGCTGGAGCTGCTCCTCGGAGCAAGCAGCTGGTTTCCCTTTTTGGGTCGGTGGCAGGCAGAAACAATTTCACGCAGATTCCAGGACCCGTAATGGTTCTGGAAAAGCCAACAGGAACAAAAAGTGTTCTTCTCCTCCTCTGACCTTGGAGCGCGTTGAGGACCGTCTTCCAAAGCCTAGTCCCTGGATGGTTTCATCCTTACATGGGGAATGCTGGCCCGTCCCAGTAAGGTTGTGCTTTCTCCTCTGTTGAGGTGTGAGCTGCGGCGGCACAAGCAGTTCCCTGCTCAGAGCAGCCCAGGGAAGAGGAGAACAGGCAGGAACCTGACAGCCAAAGGCAGGTCTGCTCCTCTGGCCTGGACACATGAAGTGTTTCCCTGGGAATAGCCTTGTGGGTTGCTCTGGGATCACTGTGGAGCGGCTGCTTGTGACCTGACAACGAACAACAACCTGGTGTGCAGTGACACAGGGTTAGAGGTTCGCCATGTGCATGAGACCTCTTGCAGGAGGAGTTGGTTGTAGCAGGAATCGTCTCAAAAGGCTGGTTCAACCCTTAAGTGATTGTGTGTAGGGGAAAGCCTGGCCCTGGACAGCCTGTACTGCCTCCTTTGCATAACAGCTCCCCAGTTTACCGACACTAAAATTAATGTAGTGATCTCCTGGGGCTGTTGCTAAGCTATCTGCTGTGTTGCTGCGGACAATGACACCGGGGTGGTGTTGGGTGCATGTTACTCTCTAATTAGAAAGTGGACCCTGCAGAGCGTCCTTGACAAATTGCTGACCTTTCTCATACGTGAAGCTATTCTGAGCTCTGTTCCAGGCTGATCAGGTTTGCATCCTGGAGCACTTTCAATGTTGTTTGTGAGAGGAGCTCTTGTTCCCAAAGCTGTTTGTTCATGGGCACAGGAGAGGAACTGAACTTCCTTTCCTCCATGAGCACGACTGTATCTGTCAAAGGGAAAGGGTAGGCAGCTGCAGGCATATCTCTGTGGTTTATTTTTGCCCTCAGACAGCCAGCAAACAGCTGAGAGAATACCCCACGTCCAGCTCCACCGTCCCCAGTAGAAGGGACCTGCCCCAGCAGACTTTGTCCCACAGGGACCACAGCCACCGGGTAATGGGCAAACAAACACCCTCTTTGCAACTGGAATCGTTTTAGGGCGACGCCTTGGTTAGTATTTGAAAGGGTTACTTACATCAGCCTAGCACAGCTGATGTTTACAGGGTGGTGCAGGCTGCGAGGTATGAGCACATGCTAATTAGCACACATAGTGATTGCCTAGGTTGTGTCTTCTAAATCTGAGCATCAATTAAAGGGTTTTTTTAAATGTATCTTAAGACTCCGCCTCTTTTCTTCATGAATGGAGACAATTTCCAGGTTCCTCGTTACAATCATAGTAAGAATTGTGTGGGCATTTGTGCTATTTCTTTTACTCCATTTCTGTTTTCCCACCTTCCTTTTTTCCATGGACTTGCTCTCCGGCAGCGCCGCGTCTCGGGGCGGAGAAGTGGGGTTTGCTGTGGGGTTTGCTTTGCTGTAGCGTCGGGCTTTGACACCACCCCATACAAAAGGCCGGAACAAAGAGAGCAAACGGCTTATCTAAAACAAATAACCCCGAGCAAACTTCCTGGGCTTGTTCTTTTTCTCTGTGGAAAGAGGCAGTGTGGAGTCTGGTGCCGTACACTCCCCTCGTGGCCTTGGCCACGTCAGGCTCCGGGACTTGCTCTGCCGATGCCTGGGCGTTTGCCAGCGCCCCAGGACGCCGCAGAGCCAGCACGTGGCTCGCGTGGCGCGGCAGACATTGGTAGATTTGGGGGAAAAACTGCTCAAAGCTGGGGCAAGCATGGCTTGCCTTGGCCACGCCACGGCCCGAAGGCCTTGCTGCTCTCCCGTGGGCTCTCCTGTGGTTTGCGGGTCCCTGGGTCCCAGGGGTGCGTGTGGGGCCGGGGACGGCAGCGGCTCCTGCCTCGTTGGGGCAGTTGGTGGTTCAGTGGTGTGAGAGCCCCGGTGGCCCTTGGTGGGTTTATCCTGCCCCTGGGACACGGGGAAACGCCGTCCCTTGTTTTGAGTTTGGGGACAGGGACAGGCTCGGGCACAGCAGCGCTCGGGAGGATGAGTCCCTGTCACCAGTAAAACCCAAGGCTTCTCCGTTCAAGTTGTTTTTCATTCCCTCTTGTTTTCCGATGTCCTCTGACCCCGTGTTACAGAGATAAAGCACAGCCCATTGAGCAAACATGGCAGCTCCCTGCTCCGGCAGTGCCGCGGCTCCCGGGGTAGGAGTGCTCATTAGAGGCCCTTTTATTACAGACACACCTTGGAAAGTTCCCTTCAACGGGGCTGGGAGGAGGAGGGTTATTAATTTGATTTTCATTCTTTGCCAGAGAGAAAGGTCCCGGGTGGCTTCAGGCAGCGGAGGCGAGTGGGGCGGCCGAGGAGGCGGCGGTGGGTGAGAAGCGCCGGGAGCCGTCGGGTGCCGGGGGTGCGGGGGCTGCTGCCTGGCCGGGTGAGCACTTATGGGGTGCCCTGGAGGGGGGTGCTGGGGGTCAGGCAGAGCTGGGGGAACGGATCCAGTTTGGCACCCCGACACCCGTCTGGCTCCCCCATGCGATCCCCCCCCCCCCCCGAGCGTCGGCTTCATCTCCAGTAGCAGACTGGGAATTGCTACTGGGCTGCCTGGTTCCACAGGTGGCAAGTCTGCGGCTGGGGCTCTGGGGGACGGGCTCAGCAGAGCGGTGGCCCGAAGCCCACGCTGGTGGCGGGGACGTGCCGTGGAGCTGCCGCAGCCCCCGCGGCCGCCCGTCCCACCGCAGGGCAGGCAGCGGCCAGCGGAGCGGGACACGGCCGGGGCGGCAGCTGGGAAACGACAGCGTCTGAAAAGGGACTTTGTTCCCCCTCTGTTGGTCACGTAGCCATGTGGGAACACTAGATTTATTCACCGGCGGCCCTATCGGCACATACCAGGCTTGACAACAGCTGGGAGCCGTGTGGCTTGACCAAGAATAGCCCTGGGGAGCTTGCTGCCGTGAGTCAGGGCTGTCTGGATCCGCTCCTGCCCCGGAGGGAGCCGCCGCCGGGGAGCCCCTGGCACCACGAAATGTTAAACTGGAGCCTGAGCCCTAATAGCCCTTTCTGAAGTGGGTGGGTTCAGGAGGAAAACTGCAGCGTGCGGCGCTCTGCCACTGACTGCTCAGATGTAATTCCGTGGGCTTGTCTACACTTGAGAGCAACCTGTAATAAAGAAGGGTGTGATTTTGCGAGTGGAAAACTCCATATTTAGGAATAACCAGGTTAAACCAAACAGAAGGAAGATGCTCTTGTTCTGGAGCCAGTGCTCCAAAGAAAGCGAAATAGTTCCACAACCTCTTCTCTGAGAGGGAGACAGGAGGCAACAGGAGATGTCCAATCTCCTGCATGCAAAACCCCAACACCTCTATTGCTTGTAAAAACACCCACCCTTCCCAACACTTTCTCCCTGAAGAGTGTTTGTAGTTGGAGCAGTGAATGGTTTGCTGGGATGTGGTTTCACAGCCGGGCACGGCGTGGGGTACCCGATTCCTTCCTCCCTGTGGAGCGGCTGCTTTAGGGTTCTGGAGAAGTTCCAGGATTTGAATTGCTGATGGCCCCCTCGGGCAGAGCATCAGCTCACAGGCCCTCGGGGGGAATCTCACCGTTGGTGCTGGTGGCTGAGCATGGGTCTCGGAAGGGCTGCTTGGTAGAGAGATCTCCCTCAGGGTGGCTGGCTCTCTGGTGTGACAGTGATTTGCACCCAGCGTGTGCACGCTCCTGTTTTCGGTGCCAAATCAAAACTTCCCATGGAAAAAAGTTTCTCTCCTTTGGTCATTGTTTGTACTTCGGTTCCCAGCAAGGAGGCAGGCGGTGAGAAGCTGACCCGCACGCTTACGTTCTCTGAGTGGTGCCCAAGTGCTCCAAGTGTTGAACTTGACCCAAAGCGAGATTCATGCCAGGCCCTGAGTGTGTACAGACTTTTTTTGGAAGTGGGAACAGCCCCGGAGCAGGTGCCACGGCTCGGGTCCGTGCCCTCTCCTCTTTGGCTCAACACAGGATTCAGGCCCGTGTCCTCTGGAGATGGCAGGGCTGTGCAGGAACATCTCGGGGGGCGTAAGCTGATACTGACCCAGCATCTCCCCTGGTCCCTTGGCAGGTGAAGGAGCCCCTCAGGCTGGCACCATGACAGAGTGCTTCGACTGCGACAACTGCAAGGAGTCCTTGTATGGGCGCAAGTACATCCAGATGGACAATGGCCCCTACTGCATCCCCTGCTACGACGCCCACTTTGCCAACACCTGCGACGAGTGCAAGGAGCTGATCGGCCACGACTGCAGGGTGAGTATGGGCCCCGTGGCCGGGCAGGGGGGTTCCCCGGGGCCGTCGGTCCCCCCTCACCTCAGCTGTCCCCCCAGGAGCTGTACTACGAGGACCGCCATTACCACGAGCACTGCTTCCGCTGCTTCCGCTGCGACCGCTCTCTGGCCGACGAGCCCTTCACCTGCCAGGGCGAGGAGCTGCTCTGCAACGACTGCTACTGCAGCGAGTTCTCCTCCAAGTGCGTCGCCTGCGAGAAGACGGTCATGCCAGGTAAGGAGCTGACTCGAGCCCTGCAGTTTGTTCCTGGTTCCCAGCAGCATCGGCCGGGGCTGCAGGGTCCGACACCAGGGCAGCGAGGAGAGAGCTGAATTCCTGCTCTCCTGCCCCACTGACGCTGTACAGGGTGGGACGGGCACTCTGCTTGTCTGGCAAGGCAGCAAGATCCCGAGCTGTGGTCACCGCAGCAGCCCTGTCTGTCTGTTCCCCTTTTTCATGGGGAAGTGAGGCAGGGAGGAGATAACAAAGGGTTTCCTGGGCATTTTCTGGTGTGTGCTGACAAGAAGAGAAGGAATGACTAAAGAGAGAAGGAATGACTAAAGATGCGTGATGTCTCTGGAGATGGCCTGAGGCAAAGGAGTGTCTTTGCTTGGCCATTCTGGCACCATCTTCAGGTGCAGGTTACAAATGAGTTACAACAGGCGTCTCTGCCGCGGGCTGTGTGCGGGTCCGGGGCATGTTCCTGCAGCCTCCCCTTGGTGGTGGTGGTGGCTCTGGGCCTCCCCCCTCCAGCTGCTGTGTCCTGGTGCTGCCGTGGGGAGGGCAGGCACAGAGCGGGGTGCGGGGGACCGCGGTCCATCCTGCGCAGCCCCGTGTGAGCTGCTCCCTCCTGTCAGTGACCACCTCTCTCTGCAGGGTCCCGTAAGCTGGAGTACAACGGGCAAACCTGGCATGAGCACTGCTTCATATGCAGCAGCTGCCAGCAGCCCATCGGGTCACGGTCCTTCATCCCCGACAATAAGGATTATTACTGTGTCCCCTGTTACGAGAGCAAGTTTGCTCCTCGCTGCACCCGTTGCAAAAAGGTATGTCTGGCTTGAGAGCCCCAAAGCCCTTGTGTTCTCTGGTCCAGGGACGTGTTCCCCACTCCTCCCCGTGTTCCCCACCAGGGATGGGTTCAGGCGCCAGCACCCCGGCGCTGTGGCCTGTTCCCTCGTGTTCCCGTGTCACCCGTGTGCGCTCTGCCCACAGACCCTCACCAAAGGAGGGGTGACTTACCGGGACGAGCCATGGCACAAGGAGTGTTTCGTCTGCACGGGCTGCAAGACCCCCCTGGCCGGGCAGCAGTTCACCTCCCAGGACGACAACCCCTACTGCATCAAGTGCTTTGGGAACCTCTACGCCAAGAAGTGCAGCGCCTGCACGAAGCCCATCACAGGTGAGCACAATGGCCCTGGGTACGGGGCGCTTCCCCAGGACAGGCCATGACCTGCCCGCCCTGTTCCCAGAGCTGCGGTGACTCCTCCGGGTGAAGCTGCGCTCTCGAATGCACGCGTGACCCAGAGGATGCTCGCGCACATCTCCACCACACAGGAGGTGTCTCCAGGCACTTCAGGCCCCCTGGGGACAAATGCTGGAGAGTGCCAGGTGCCCTCAGGCATGTTCCCCCCAAAAACAACTGCAGCCGCTTTCCGAGGAGCCCCCATGAGGGAGGATCTCTCCTGCAGTGGTCCTAAAACCACTTATGTCCCTTCATCTGCATTTTTCAAAGTGGTGAACTGTGCCCCTTGGGAGGAACTCCCTCTGCCCAGGGGTAAAGGCAAAGTGACCCCTCGCAGTGTGATCTTGTGTCTCGAGCTTGCCTTGCTTGGTGGAAAGATTGCTCACAGACAGGGAAAGCCAGAGACTTCCAGCTGTAGCTGGAGCAGCAACTGCTGCAGGGAGTCTGGTCCTGCTGGACCTGCCGAAGAGAGGGGAAGCAGGGGCTCCTGTCCTGCAGAAACCCCTGAGAAAGGGTCTGGCCTCCTTCCTGTCCTCCCCCGCTTGACCTTTCCCTTTGCAGCTCCGTCTCCGGCTGCTGGGGAGGCAGCAAAGCCATGAATCAGCTGCTGACTCAGAGTTGACTCTGGCTGAGGACGGGGCAGCTCTCGGGCACCCCGCTTCCCCTCCGGCCCTTATCAGTTTGTCACAGCCCCGGGGAGAAGGGGGTCACAGCCCGCAGGTCCGCAGAGGAAGGAAGCTGCCCGCGGAGCCTCTGCAGGAGCCTGGCCCTGGGCTGGTGGCAGGGGGGCTCTTCCCAGGATGTCACTCGCGTTGTCCTTGGAGGGAGCTACTCCAGGCAGCGCTGCCAGGAGCTCCCCGCAGCCCCCTCCCTCGCTGCGACGGTGCAGCCCCGCTCCCTGCTCCTCTCTTCCCCCCACCCCGAGAGTGGAGATTCAATTTTAGATGTATTCGATACTGGGGGGTGTTTGGTGCCACGGGGCAGCACGTGAAGAGCTGGCTCGGAGATGAACAGCCCAAGACTTGGTCTGTGCAGGAAGCTTGTCCCTGTTTCTCCAGCGGTTCTAACGCTGCGCCCTGTCCCTCCCGTAGGCTTTGGCGGTGGGAAATACGTCTCCTTTGAGGACCGTCACTGGCACCACAACTGCTTTAACTGCGCCCGCTGCAACACCTCTCTGGTCGGGAAAGGCTTCATCCCTGACAACGATGAGATCCTGTGCCGTGACTGCAGCAGCGATCTATGAGCCTCCGAGGACACCGCGGGGCAGGGGCTTTCTCTATTCTTCAGGGTCTTTGTGCCAAATGCCCCAGCAACCTGTCAGGGGCAGGGCACAAGGCACAGGAGATGGGGGCTGAGCCCAAACCACGGTGTGTTCGGGGGGTTCCTCCACCCCTCTCTGAAGGCTAGAGTACGCTATGCTATGGCTCTGTGCAGAGTCAAAGCTAAATAAAGTTGAGAAAGGAGCTTCAAGACCCCCCATTATTTACTCTTTCCTTTTGCTTTCTGTCTGACCAGGCACGAGCCCAGCCCAGGGCCCCAGCAAAGGGCGGCAGCAGCAGCAGCTTCAGCCTTGGGCTGCTGGATCTGTGCGCTGGCAGCATGTATTCGCTCCCCTGGCACGGTGCTGACTTTTCCCCACGTGCTTCCCTTGCTCTGTGTGACACGAGGCAGCAGCTCCTGCTCCGTGTGGCTTGGCTGTGCGTAGGGGATGGCTTTGCAGCACAGCCTGTCTCTGCGTGTGGCTGGCCTGTGGCGACCCCGGGCGTGAAGGGTGCTCTCTGCCCTGTTTGGGACATTTGGGGACACCAAGCTTGAGTGTGGCCAGGAGAGGAGCATGTGTCCTGCCGTATGGGATCCACCTCTGGATTTCTGTAGCCACCTCACCATTTGCAGGCCAGACTCTTTGCACATCTCCATGGAGGTGCTCTCGCCCAGGTGAGGATGAGGCGCTCAAATCACTCACAGGTACGGGTCAGCCAATAATAGGCAGTCAGGGTGTCCCCAACCTGCCCCTGCCTGGGCTGAGTGTGTCCCCCCCAGGGTGGGCAGAGAGTGGCGGCTCCCCCAGCCACACTCCTCCCTCGCTGTGTCCCAGATGAGAAGCAAAGGTGGCACCTGGGCTGCCTTGAGGAGGGGCTTTGCATCTCCCAGGCCCCTGCGTTGGCCCTAACTGTGCCAAACAGGACGTCGTGAGCCAGCCCAGACTTGCACAAGGGCTGGAGCCGTCCTTGCCCCATGGCTGAGCTGGCCCTGGGCCCCCCTCAGCCCCCTCTGTGGTGGGACGCTCGATGGCTGCCTTGTCTCTACATCCCTTCTGCTTCTCCCTTGCTGGGGCACATACGCTGACCCTGCTTTCCTGCTCAGCCAGCCACGTGCTTTTCTGAAAGCATCTTCTTGTGGTTTTGTGGTTTGTTTTTTTTTTTTTTCCTTTTGTATTCTTTTGTCATGAATATCTGTCATTTTGTAACCAACTGCAGGATGAGGGGGCTAGCCCCCCACCCCCCCCGGCTTCACTTAGGAACAGAAAATGTTATGCATGCTGAAGTGTTATTAACTCTGTATGCAGAGCCTTGTTGAATCCTTGTTTGAAAGCTTTGATGCAGGCAAATCAGAGTTTGTGTGTTTGCTATTCTGAGGAATCTCCAGAAGGAAGTGTCCTAAACTTCAGCCTCCTCTGTATTTCCTACGGCTTTATATAATAAACTGTTTTAGTGACGCTGGCTCTCGTGTTTCTGGAACGGCGGGCGCAGGGCAGAGCGCTGTCTGAGTCGGTGCTGTGGCTCCGTGCTCAGCCCTGTCCTTGTCCCTAACCCCTCCTGGGGATGGGGGATCCCTGTAGTGCTCCTGCCTCCCCAAACCACACGCCGGCATCAGCTGTACCCAGCGCCATGGTGAGGAACAGCAGCTCCTTCCTGCTGTGGGGCTGCAGCGGGTTCCTGCTGCCAGGGCTCCTGTCTGTCCGTGCCTGCTGTCTGTCCGGGCAGGCTGCAGGACTCGGCCGGTGCTGGTGCCGGCCACGGTGCCTCCGGGCTGGCTCTCAGCTCTGGCTCAGCTGCGGCACCGAGTCGTACCCCGCTGTGCAGACACGCTGCCGTTCCCCTGCGGTGCCTGCTCTCCCCTCCGCACACGGAGCCTCTCGGGAGGGTTTGGTGGGGAAGTTGCCGTCGTCTCCAGCCAGGGTAGCAGTGGTCTGTCTCCTCCTGGCAGCCTTCCCCGAAGCGGTGCGTGCTCATTACTCACTTCTATCAGCCAGGGAGCTGTTTATTCCCCTAACATCTGAAACTGTTTTCCACAGATTCCTTTACATTTACTAACAGCTGCCACGACTTCCTCTGGGCCCCGGCTCCCTGCTCCCTTCCCCCTGCGGGCGCTGCTGCGGCGGGGGGGACAGGCACAGCCCCTGCGGGACCACCGCCAGCTCTGTGCGGGATGGGCACAGCCTGTGAGACCACCTCAGCTCTGTGTGGGATGGGCACAGCCTCTGAGACCACCTCAGCTCTGTGTGGGATGGGCACAGCCCCTGCAGGACCACCGCCGGCTCCGTGCGGGACGGGCACAGCCCCGTGGGTCGGGCACAGCCCCTGCGGGACCACCGCCGGCTCTGTGCAGGAAACTCCTGGCTCCTTCCAAGGCTCCTGCTCTGGCAGTAACAGGGCTTCCCGAGTAAGGTTTTTGTTGCTGTTGCTGCCCTGTGACCCGCGCCGGGCTCTGGTTTTGCTGCTGCTCGGCCTCAGAGAGCGGGTGAGGAGCTCCAGCCCAGGAGGTTCCCAGCTGAGCCAGTCCTCCAGCTGGAGCACCACAAACCCTTGTTTCTGCAGCGCCGTTTCCAGGGATTAACCACAAAAGGTTTCTGTACAAAGGGCCCCCGGGCTCCTCTTTCAGTCAGCCTCAAGAGCCTCACGTTTTTAGCCAAAAAAGGAAATGACCCAGCTGCATGGAGCACTGGAACATCTGGATTTTATCCCTGTCATGAATGGGTCATGGCTGTTCATGGCCCAGTGCCTGATTTACAGGAGGGGGAGGGTGATGTCATGCACAAACATCCCCTGAGACTCCCCGAGTGCAGACCTAAAACACTCATGAAAATATTATTAAGCGCAGGCAAACCACACCGGGGGAGGGTGCGGGGTGAGGTGGGAGCAGGGAAAGGCACTGGGGGTGCAGAAAGAGCCCCCGGCAGTAACCCAACGTGCCCGAGCTGTCCTTCGGTGCCCGAGCCTGGCGGGAGCTCGCACGGGACCGGGGGCTTCTCTACGTCCCAACGGCCAGAGCCAGGTCTGAGCTGCTGCCGGCCCCGGTGAGGTGTCCCTAAAGGGCTCCCTGCTCGGGGCTCGGGGCGTGAGCAGGGTCCCGCTGTGGGCTCACTGGTCCAGCCACGGGGCTCGGACAGGGACGGGGGTGGGTACAAGGATGTGGTGCTCCCCGTGCGTGGAAGAGCCTGGTGCCACGGCCCAGGGCACTGCGGTGGCCGTGCTGGGTATGTGCTGGCCGTGTGCTCCCTCCCCAGGAGATGGACACGGCTGCTCCTGGCTGGGGCTCGCCACGGGCAGCGGTTTTGCTTCCCAGGGGTTTGTTCTCTTTCCGGATGGGGTTTCCCTGGAGGAGAGCTGGTGTGTGGGGTACAGTCCGGGCGGCAGCGATGTCTGCCGGTGCCCTAGAGCCGATGGGAGCTGCCGGCTGGGAGCGAGCTCTGCCGGCTCCTGCCTGCGGCTGGGCAGGAGGGAAGGGCTAATTCCAGCTGCCTTGCTGGCGTTTGCCGCTTTTCCAGCCGTGGCTGCACACAGGTTCAGGCAGCATGTCAGCTTGCTGTGCCGGTAATGCCTTGTCTGAGCTCCCAAACCGAGCACCGACCTGCCTTGGCTGCTCTTGCATCCCTCCAGGAGAAGCTGGAGGCTGGGGCTTGGTCCCACGATGGTAACGGGCAGGTCCCAGGGCTGATGTTAAAGGGTGAATAGTTCTCCTTTGTCTCCAGTGTTAGGAGGTAGGGATGTGGGTTTAGCCAGGCTGAACCCCGAGGGCATCCCGTGAATAATCCCCCAGGTCTCTTTTGTTGTCCCTTTGTCCCCACCCTGCCAGGGCAGCGCCCAGTGAAGGTCCCGGGGAAGTGGGGAAGGAGCGTAGCTCCGCTCAAATAGGTTTGCTCCCATCATCCCACCTTTCCTTCCAGGAGAACTGTGCCGTGTCCTGCCCTGGTCTGTCCCGCGGCCCCGGGCACAAAGGTGGCTGCAGTGGCACATGGCACGGTGGCACATGGCATCGAGGGACTGCTGGGACAGACCCGCATCTCCTGGAGCAACCATCTCCCCGGAGCAAACCTTCTCCTGGTGTGCTGCTGTTCCTGGGGCCAGGAGGAGGGAGGACACGCAGGGGCTGGTCTTGTCCCACCTCAACCCTCCCAACGCCAGCAGCCCGAAATAAAGGGGCTGGGTGGACACTGCTAGATTTCAACTCCTTCCCTTTCCCGGGATGAAGTTTCATGCAATGGGAAATGGAAGAACACAGAACACCAAGTTCAGAATCTTATCTCCGTTTTTATTTTTAGACAGGCATTCATGAGGAAGAAATGACGTACTTTGGGGCAGCCTGTAGTGTAAGAGTAATTAAAGACAATATTCTTACCTTCAGTATCACTCTCTCCTCAGTGAATTGGCTGTTCCCAGGGCAGGATCATGTTTGTCTGCCATAATTAAGCCAAATTTTTTGTTGTTGTTGCTTTTGGCTTAAAGTAATTTATCATGCATGGTAGAAAAATATGAATAATTTATTTATGAGTTAAAATTTAATTATAGCTTTGCATTTGGCAAAGTAGGGGCAAAGCACTGGCACGATCTCTCCTTGGCATTTGGGGTGGCTCTGAAGAAGGCAAGTAAAATCCAAGTGAAAGTGGAAGGTTGCAGCCAGGGTTTCTGTGGGAGGACTTCCACCAGGATGGTGTCACTCGGGCGCAGTCGTGTTGTGAAAGCCTGTCAGGCAACCAACCTCTGCGCTTCCCAGGTACCGAGGGCACCAGCCCTGACCCGCGAGAGCAGAGCGGGGGCCGTGCACCAGATCCGACGTGTTTATTTCTTTCAGGCCTGTGTCCAGTTCAGACTCTGATTCATGGCCGTGTAACGCTGCTGCGGCCTCTCAGCCTGCCTGGGATGGGGGGGTTTCTCCCCAGCGGTGGGGGCTCATACCCAGGAGGGGTCACGGTGCTGGCTGTGGGGCCGGGAGCTCTGCCTGGGGGGCTGTGATGACCGAGGTGACAGGGACACCCGGCGGTGCCAAGGCTGGGCATGCCCTGCCCGCCCTGCGCTCAGCCCTCGCCTCCAGCCCAGCCGCAGAAGCCGAGGGCCACGGACTACGACTGCGTCTGGGCTACGGGACCGTGCCTGCGCACCCCCGTCTCCCCTGCGTCCTGGGGCTTAAGAGTTTTCGCAGGAGGACAAGGTGGAAGCAGCCTTGGGGCAGCACAGTCACTGCCCGCCTCCCCCTTGGCCCTCGGCACCCCGCGCTGCGTGGGCTGGACACCCCGGCTGCCCACCCAGCCCCGGGCAACCCTCGGGGTACAAAGGGCCCCCAAAAGGCAGGGCAGCTGGCCTGGGGCCCTGGTGCTGCCTGCAGGCTGCCTTCCCTTCCAGATGGGTCCCGGGATGTGCCGGGTGAATGTTTACTTCAGCACGCTCACAGTAATTTTGATGGGGGTAATTAAAGCCATGACATGTTCTAAGTACTTCTTCCTGTTTTCTCTGTCCCTGCTGCGTGTTCTGCAGCAACGCTGGGGAGAGGACGAGCGCGGGGATGGGGTGGGCAGCGCGTGGGTGCACGGCCGAAGGGCGCTGTGGGGCAGGATGGGGGGCTGTGGGGAGGGATGGGGGGCTGTGCTGCGGGATGGGGGGCTGTGCTGCAGGACGGGGGGCTGTGGGGTGGGACGGGATGCTGTGGTGCAGATGGGGGGCTGTGCTGCGGGACAGGGTGCTGTGGTG
Organism: Calidris pygmaea; assembly: GCA_003697955.1. Lineage (NCBI taxonomy): Eukaryota > Metazoa > Chordata > Aves > Charadriiformes > Scolopacidae > Calidris > Calidris pygmaea. Next base: position 785,247 of record QJSC01002227.1, on the reverse strand, counting down.
CGGGATGGGGTGCTGTGGTGCAGATGGGGGGCTGTGCTGCAGGCTCTGTGTTGCACAGGGGTGTGAGCGTGTTTCAGAGCAGTCGTCCGTGGGCAGGAGTGCCGCCGGGCCCTTTCCAGGAGATGCCAAGGCTGTTCCAAAGTGCGTGCAGCTGCGTTTTCACATGTGCCATCCCACAGAAAGCAGTGCAGGCAGTGCCTGCAGCAGAGCTGTGTCTGTCCAGCTCCCCCCTGCGCCACTGCCCCGCACAGCCGGGCCCAGCCCCGCACAGCCCGGGCCCCAGCCCCGCACAGCCAGGCCCAGCCCCGCACAGCCGGGCCCAGCCCCGCACAGCCCGGCCCCAGCCCCGCAGCCGCCCCCCCCGGCGATGGCTTCACAACCGCCTCCTGCGTTTGCCTTTGCCTCCTCCACTCGGCTGCCGTTTCTGGAGAAAGGCCGCTGACCCCAGGGCTGGGGTGGGTCCCGACCCCGCATCCAAGGCCAGCCCCCCCCCGGGGGGCCTCTCCGTGCCACCCACCGCGGCCAGCGCCGGGGCGGGCCCGAGGGGCTCGGCAGGCAGCCCCCGGGAGGGCGGCCGCTGCAGAACGGCCCGGTGCTCGCCGTGGGGGTGCCCCGGGGGACGGGGATCCGTCGGCCTGAGGCGCCCCCGGGCCGCGGAGGCATCGCCGGGCCGGGTCCGTCCCCGTCCCCGCTCCGCCCCCGGGCCGGAACCTCCGCGCCGGAACCTCCGCGCCGGGCGCAGGCCGGGCCGGAGCCTTCCCGCGGGACGCAGGCGGGACCGGAAGGACGGGACGGCGGCGTCCGGCGGGGCGGCGGGATGGAGACCATCCTGGAGCAGCAGCGGCGGTACCATGAGGAGCGGGAGCGGCTCATGGACGTGATGGTGAAGGAGATGCTCACCAAGAAATCCACGGTGCGTGCGGGGCCGCGGGGGGGAGGAGGGGGAGGAGGAGGAGGAGGAGGGGGGCGGCGGCGGCGGCGGCGACCGGGGCCCGGCCCGCGCTCACCCCGCTCTTCTCCCCGCAGCTCCGCGACCAGATCAACTCCGACCACCGGACGCGGGCCATGCAGGACGTGAGTGCGGCGGGGCCGGGCGGTGGGACCGGGGTGGGCTCTGACGGCGGCCCCGGGGCGGGCCGGGCGGCTGCCGGGGGGGGGGAGGCGGGGAGCGGGCCTGGGCCCTCCCCGGTGACGGGCGGCGGGGCCTGCGCTTGTTTTGCAGAGGTACATGGAGGTGAGCGGCAACCTGAGGGACTTGTACGACGACAAGGACGGGTAAGGGCTGGCTCGGACACCCCGCTTGTGTGCGCCCCGCGGGGCCTGCAGCCTGTGAGGGCAGGGAAGGGGCTGGGGCTCCTCGGGGGGAGTTGTAAACCCCTGGGGAGAGGCGCTGGGACGCGGGACCAGGGGCCGGGCGTTGGAGGCTCATCCCGCCAGAGCAGGACCCGGGTTGCGCCCGGATCGGGTGCCTTTTGTTATTTTCTTGGTTTAAGTCACAGGGGGAGGCGCAGAGCTGCCTTGAAGGTTTGTGAGGGGAGGCTGCAGGGTTTTCTTTTCCACCTGTAATCTGTCCTTTTTTTCACGAACTCTTAGCTTACGGAAGGAAGAGCTCAGTGCCATTTCAGGGCCGAATGAATTTGCAGAATTCTACAACAGACTGAAACAGATTAAGGAATTTCACCGGAAGCACCCAAATGAGGTAAGTAGTTATCTCCTTCGTAAGAATAGGTGATTTCTGGTCTCTTAGACCTCATCTCTGCAATAAACTGCCTTTTTTTCCCGGTTAATCACCTTAATATCCGATTATTAATTATACTAAAATGTCATTTGAGAAAATAAAACATTCAAGGCGAGGCAGCACGTCAGGTGTGTACACTCTTGCAAGAGTCCTGTGAATAGCAGAAGGTGCAGGACGAGCTCTCTGTTACCTCGGGAGCCTTCTGCTGAGCTGCCCGTCTCATGCTGGCTTTTTTTCAGTCAGACTTTTTTTCTTTGTGCAAAAGTAATGGTGAAGAAATGCTTTGGGTACCTTTTCAATTAGCAGTTTTATTGTTTGCAGCCTGTTATGATTTTATATTGTTCTGGAACATTAGCTGAAGTAATAATTTTCTCTGTAACTTCTGTCTGTTCTTGCAGATCTGCGTTCCAATGTCAGTGGAGTTTGAGGAACTGCTGAAGGCCAGAGACAACCCAAGTGAAGAAGCTCAAAGTAAGTTTTGTAGTTTTTCTGAGGTCTGTTTAAGTGACGATACGGTGCTTGCTTGAGAGGCATTGTCTAGTGAGTTATTTGATCTGTTTTGCACATTTCAGAGTTCCACCTCCCTTTTAGTAAATGTCTTTTGAAAATTGTTCTTTTGCTATTTAAATTCTCCTGAACTGCCCAGGCTGAACCCCCCCAACTCTCACAGCAAAGGGGCTCCAGCCCTCCGAGCGTCTTTGTGGCCTCCTCTGGGATGGAGGATGTTGATCACTTGCATTGTAAATGTTTTCCTTAAGCATAGATTAGTCTGCAGTTAATGCTTTTCAAGTTCTAAAGCATATTAGTAGTAAATAGGGAAGATTAAGCTCATATTAAAGTTCTTCATGATCTGTCCTGCAGATCTGGTGGAGTTCACAGATGAGGAAGGGTATGGACGATACTTGGATCTGCATGATTGTTATCTCAAGTACATTAATCTGAAGTCTTCGGAGGTAAGTGGCTGCATGTGTCTGGGCAACTTCAGTGCTTAAAGCTGAGGGGTTTTTCTTTGGTTGGTTCATGGCTATTTGTTGCTTGGTTTTTTTTTTCCTTACATAAAAAAGTTTATTTCCAAAGAGCTATTTCAAAGTCCCTTTGTTGCACATACAGCTTGAGAGCATCTGAATTCTGAATGCTGCTCTCTGACTTTCCTCTTCAGTTCTCTTCAATTGATACCTCTATTGTTAATGTAACAATGGCCTTGTAAAAAAGCCTCTGTTTTCTGCTGCCAAGTACTGATAGGTGTCTGAGGCAAAGTGTTAGCACACAGAGGCCTCTGCAGTCCAGAATAATGGCATGAGCTAGTGCTTTTCTTCTGCTCTGGTAACTGGAAACTGGATGTTAAGATGGCTGCAGGTGTTTAAAGTCTAACTCAAACTTTTTCATTCTTAGAAATTGGATTATATCACTTACTTATCCACATTTGACCAACTCTTCGATATTCCCAAGGAGAGAAAAAATGCTGAGTATAAGAGGTGAGCCTTTTTGCCTCCCTGCTGCTTTTATGACAGTCAAGGAGAAGGAATTTGCTGCTTAAGTGTACAGCTGCTAAGAATATAATTAACAGTCAAACTCAGCTTGTGTAAATTGGATCACTGAGCTATGGTAACTCAGTCCTGTGTCTGAGCCCTGGGAAAACATGCAGCATAGCAAAAATGTGGAAAGCCACATCCTGCTCTGTGGAAGGACCTTACTTTATCCTTGTAACTGCTGCATCTAGAAATCACGTGTTGAAAAGTGTCATAATCTTGATGACTTGCCTGTGGAGTACTAGAGGGTAATCACTTTCCAAAGATGTGGTTAGAGAAATGTGTTAAAGGTTGATATTGAATTATCTGTGCTCGTGATTGCTCTGCCAGGTACCTTGAAATGCTTCTTGAGTACCTACAGGATTACACAGATCGAGTGAAACCATTACTGGACCAGAATGAACTTTTTGGGAAGATTCAGACTGAGTTTGAGAAGAAGTGGGAGAATGGGACGTTCCCTGGCTGGCCGGTGAGCAGTCCGTAGGCCCGTGTGAATGCTTCTGTATTTGTGATTGGTTTTCTGTGAGCCGTTTGTGTAAAGCCGTGACTGAGGTTAAGTCTGACAGCAGGGTGTGTGGTGTGTGTCACAAAGACGCAGTTTAATACTCGCTCGAAAACCAATGTAACAGATTTGAAACAAATTTTGTGTCTTTTCCGTTGTTCTATTGCTCAGTCGAGTGAGAGAATTTTTCTCTGTGAAATTAACTGCTTTTCTAGAGGTCAGACTGTTTCATTGCATGAAGTACTGTAGGATGTCACATGGATGTTGTGGTTTTTCTTGGCAGAAAGAGACCAGCAGTGCACTCACTCATGCTGGGGCCCACCTGGATCTCTCGGCATTTTCCTCTTGGGAGGTATGTTTTCAGTGCTCTGCACTTAGCGCAGAGTTCTGGACTAAGGTGGAAGCTTAGTTATTTTGATTCTTTTAATAATTTTCATTGCAGTGCCTTCACCTCTGGCTCTGTGCTCTCTGAATAAAACTTTGGTTATGCTGGTGACTTAATTGCTCCCATTAGGGGATGAAACCTGAAAGATCTGGTTAGATCTGTCACATTCCTAACTTTTCAGTGAGGAGTGGTGCACCCTTGACAGTCCTTCATTGAATGCTGTTTGTTGCTTGGGTGGGGGGTTTTTTTGGCTGGTTTTTTTGTTTGAATTAAAATGGACATCCATCCATACTGTATTTGTCTAACAGCTGCTCTCTTATTGTGATTTACTTTAATTGAACAGGAATTGGCCTCTCTGGGACTGGACAGATTAAAATCAGCTTTACTGGCTTTGGGACTGAAATGTGGCGGGTAAGTGCAGTCCTTTTATGGTTCCTTTTCAGTTTTTGAGGTCGTCCTGTCTTTATGGGATACTTGTTTTGTCCTCTCTGTTGTACAAGAATTGCTTGAATGAAAAGCAAACCAATCAGGGGATACTGGGATCTACTGTTTTGAAAAGTGCCCCATGCTAAAGTCTCTTGTATAGAAGAATTTGGCTTAAGGAACAAAGATAATAGGAAATCACATGATCTCTTAAAAGCTAAATTCAGAATTTTGTTGCATGAATTCAAATAGTTCTTGGGAAATGCACAATTGTAGTTTGGCCTTGTCTCCTCCTGCATCTCCACAGGACTCTGGAAGAGCGTGCTCAGAGGCTTTTCAGCACTAAAGGCAAGTCCCTGGAAGCGCTTGATCCTTCCTTGTTTGCTAAGAATCCAAAGACAAAAGGAAGCAAGAGGTGAGTTCCTGAAGATCATTCTCAGGTTGGTGGTGTTCTCCTCACTTGGATGAGAAGTATTCTGTAGACATCACTCCTGTATAGCTGTGACAGATTCTTGGAGTATTAGAAGCTGTTCATTTTGGACAAATAACCCCAAACCAAGTGGCAGATACTGGAGCTGGGTGGTTTGTGTGCAGTTCAGGGTACACGAGCTGCCTGAAACTTGTCTCTGTTTTCTTGCTGTACACAAGTCACATGTGGCTTTAGAAGTTCAGTGTATGCATGGCGTTTGCAGTTCTGGAACGGACTTCATAAAGTTTCTTTATCTATTTCCAGAGACACTGAAAGAAATAAAGATCTTGCATTCCTGGAAGCTCAGATTTATGAGTATGTAGAAGTTCTTGGGGTAAGGATTATATTTTGTCTTTGAACTTTTTTATTTCAGAGCTGTCAGATATTCAAAAGACAGATTGACATAGTGCTTAGTGACATGGTTTAGTGATTTATTTTTTTTTAATCAGAGTTAGGTTGATGTTTGGACTAGATGATTCTAAAAGGTCCCTATCAACCCAGACAATTCTGTGATTCTATGACTGGAAGGTCACCCACATCTTTACTCAGTGCTTTCATTGACAGCACGCTCAGGAGAGCTACTTTAATGTCCAGAGTTTTACTGTTTTAAAGTGGTGCATGTTAGCAGATAGCTTTTTCTGTCAGTCAGTAGAATATGATGGATTACATTGATATTTCCGCTAGCTAATTATTTGGCAGGCTCTTGTGAACAGACCCAGACACGGGGGCTACGTGTTCCCTTGGGAAAGCCTTTGGTTTTTTTTTATTTTCCCTTCTCTTCTCCAAGGCACCACATTGATGTAGATAATTTCTGTTTTATGCCGAAGCCACAGGGGATTGTGAACACTTACTTCTTGTGCCTTGATGCTCGCCTTAAGTCCTTGCTTCACTTTGGGGTGGTTGCTTTTAGCAGGGTGGCTCTTACTGTTAGCTCATCATCTTGGAAGTGCTAAGGGTAGTACAGGTTTTTCATTCTTTAGGAAGGAAATGTTATACTGAAAACTTAAGTTGTGCTAAACAAAATGAGAGTTCTCTGTTTTGTACTGGTCTTCCACTCCCCTCCCTCTGTACACTGAGGAAGTGTTTCACACTGCTAGAGTTTGCCCTTGTTTTGTTGCTGTCACATTGTGTGAACAATTCCCTCTCTTTCCTCACACTCCAGGAACAGAGACATCTCACTCATGAGAACGTGCAGCGTAAGCAGGCGCGGACAGGGGAAGAGCGGGAGGAGGAGGAGGAAGAGCAGATCAGCGAGAGTGAGAGTGAAGATGAAGAAAATGAAATCATTTATAATCCTAAAAATCTGCCTCTTGGTTGGGATGGCAAGGTATGAGATTGTCGGGTCTGGAAAAGAGGGAGGTGTCGCTGACTCCACTCTTCTCTTGGAGCCTGCCTTGCTGTTTGGCCTAATTGTTGTTTCTCTTTGCTTGTCAGCCCATCCCGTACTGGTTGTATAAATTACATGGTTTAAACATCAACTACAATTGTGAGATTTGCGGAAACTACACCTACCGAGGGCCCAAGGCTTTTCAGCGTCACTTCGCAGTAAGTAAATTTTTGCTACAAAAACATCAGTACTGTGTTCAGATAATCTTTATAATAAGTAACTAGTAAATCACTGGAGTGCCCAAGTGGCACTTCTTTCACTTCTGAACCGTGTGTCTGGGCTGATGCTGCAGGGCCGTGTGATTGGAACTATAAATTATGTAAGGCAAGCAAAGATCTTGTCTGCAAATTTCTGTGTGGTCCCTTCTTGTTTGAACAGTAATTCCAGTACCCAGATCTGAGTGGTGCAGGGTGCCTCTTGACTGCTAGTGTATCATTACTGTCTAAAATACAGAAAAAATATTTTTATAGAGGTTTTTAGGACTGGTAGATTTGTATATTGATAGTATTTGTTTCACCCTGTCCAGAGGCTTTAGTCTTTAGTCTTTTAGTCTTTAGTCTTTGGCGCTGCGGATGAAGGGCATTCCCCCTCGTACACTGACCTCTTGCCTCTTCCCCCAGGAGTGGCGACACGCTCACGGGATGAGGTGCCTGGGCATTCCCAACACGGCACACTTTGCCAACGTCACACAGATTGAGGATGCAGTCTCACGTAAGTGAAAGGGACAAGAATGCTCATTTTAGCTCTTGCCAAACATTTGTCTTATCCTATGACCTGAGAGTAGTTTTGGGAAGGAGGGTAAGAAACGTGGTGCACGTGGGATGATCCTTCCTTGGACTGTCCCTCCTGGATCTGAAAAGGAGGGTGGCTTTTTGCCTCTGTTGGATCCCTGCGGGAGCAGGTGCTGGCTGGGATATGAGCCAAGCTTTCCTTTGTTACCAGCTGTTTCTCGTGATGCTTCGTTTGTGAAATCTCAGCCAGGTGCAACGGGCCACCATTTCTTTAGGCAGAGTGTGGCTACACCGTTCCATGTAACTCTTATTAATTGATGTCTGTCGGCATCTTCACGGGGAAGCCAGAAAAACCTTCAGAAATGGTAGAGCTTGTGGGCAGATTTTGAAAGCCCACAGTACTTAGGACTTACAGCGATTGTAATCTAACATGGCTCATCTGTGCTGATGTTCTGAGGAGGCTGCCTCGTGCAGAGGTCGTTTCTTGAATCTGCACCACTTAGGTTAACAGATACAGGTTATTGTTCATGTGTATGTTTTACTATATTAAAAGCTAGTATCTGAAGGGAAATGGCATCAGATCCTGTGTGATTTTGTATTTACAGTGTGGGCAAAGCTGAAACAGCAGAAGGCATCAGAGAGATGGCAGCCTGATACAGAGGTGAGATGTTACTGAAGCACTTGGGTGTCTCTATTTACCATTTATCTGCATGAGCTGCCTGGCTCTGTCAGAAGAATTTCTGAGTGCCCTGTGTGCTGGGGAGATGAGCAGAACCCACGCTGCTGGTTGCACAGCTCCTGTTAGGGGCGGTGAATGAAAAGCACTTCTTGTGCTGTAGTTCTGACAGGACAGACTCAGCCCTTTGTGTGAGAATCTTCTAACGTGCTGCACTTCAGTACCAACGTCATCTCTGTTCCGTGAGAAGCAAAAGGAGCTGTAGTGAGCAGTGTGTTCACTTACACTAGTGCCTTTTTGTAAACTTCTATCTCAAACCATTTCTCACGGGTGCGCAGGGCAGCAGTGGGAAGTGCAGCCTGTAGTTCAGCTGGTGGTTACTCTGCCTCTGACTAAGCTCTTCTCGCCTGGTAGACCCACAGCAGCTCTTCCCGTGGAGAGGGTCTGGGCAGGAGGGTCCCATTCAGTAGGTGCTGCTGGAGCTAAAACTCAAATGCTGTGGTACAGCCCGAGCCAGGCTGTGTCCGGCTGTCTCTAAATTTTTCATTTCATTCTAGGAGGAATATGAGGATTCCAGCGGGAACGTGGTGAATAAAAAGACCTATGAAGACCTGAAACGTCAGGGGCTGCTGTAGCTTTTCCCAAGTGAAGGATTTCACGTCTGAAAAGCAAGTGGAGATGTGTCAGCAGCTCTGAGACTGCTTCAGTTTCTGGATTTTCTATGTGCATGAATATAGATTTCAAGGATACTTTATAGAATCACTTTCTAGTAAGCCCCTTGTGAAGAGCAGACTTGTGATGTTATTTTATATTAAAAAAAAAAGCCTTGAAAAATAAACTGGTTTTAATTTAGGAAGCGCTGAGAAACCTGTCTCCTTTTGTATGCTGGAAGGAAGACATTTAATTATGGTATTTTTTAAATGCTTTTTATGTAGTTTGAATTGTCAGAAACAATTGCTTCTCCCTTATTTCTGTTCTGATGGAAATTTTTGTGATGAGGGCTGACTGTGAAGCACAGGTGATTTTTTGGGTGCTGAGGAGTGACGGTCGGTGCTGTGTCCCGCTGTAGGTGCGTGGCTGCCTTTGGACTCCTTTGCAAAACAAATGTGTTTGTGTTGCTGCTTCTGCCTCGGCTCTGTCTCCCTGCGGAGGTTTGGCCGCTGGGATTTTTCCAGGGTGTTAATAACAGCGGGACTGAGGTTGGGCTGTGCGGGCAGCTCGTCGTTTCTCCGGCGCAGTGACAATCCTGTCCCCTCCGGCTCCTCAGGTGGGTTTCATTTTGGCACCGAGTTGGCTTCTGTGACATCTCTGGCCTCAAACCCCTTTCCTCTGTTGTTGCTGCGCGGGGCTGGTTGGGTCCCCAGATGCCGCAGAGCAGCAGGTGACGGTCCCGTCCCTCGGGTGACAGCGTGCGCAGCCGGTGCTTGCCGGGGTGGGGCTGGTTGGTGGCACCAGGGTGCAGCTGCCACCGGTGTCACAGGCGCTGCCACCCCCCGTGGCGGCTGCAGGCGTTGGCTGGGGCTGCGGGCAGCGGACGGGCAGGGTGAGTCGGTGCCACGGGCTCTCTCTTTCCCTGCCCCCGGGGGGGTTCTCTGAGGGACGAGGCTGTGCCTGGTGGGCATTTGTTCCTCGCCTGCCCCAGAGCTGGGCCGTGCTGGGGTGGCACCAGCTCAGTAAGCGTCTCCAGAGCTGGCCTGGGTGGTGGCTGCCCTGGTTTGGGAGGTCAGAGACGCCGGTGTGGGCTGATGGGGAGAAGCATATGGAGATGGACAGGTGGGAAGGATGTGCCTGTGAACTGTGAGTTAGCCAGAAATACCTGAGCGCTGGCAGAGTGATGATCTTGCTCTGGAAAGCCATAGGTGTAGGTGTTGGCTCCACACGAGCTGTGTGCCAGCACCGATGGGGCTGTGCTCCGGTCTCTGCTGGGTTCTGAGGGCCTGTTGCATCAGCATGTCTGGAAATGGGCATTTTGAACGCCAGACTTTTTCTTTACCTTTCCACAGCAAGAGCTGCCACCCAGGCTCTTTCTTGCTGCCCTAAGGGCTGGTGGGTTTGGGTCTTCCCATGGTGGGTGCTGCTGCCAGGGGTGGGGGGTCACATCTTCATTTGCAGGAGCATCAGCAAAGGGTTGTGTGGTCCAAGTGTCACCGTAACCACCCTGCTCCCTCCTGCCGGCCAGTTGCCACACCAACGGGAGCATGTGGCTCCCTGGGGGCTCCTGCTCCCCAGCACCGTGCCCTGGGGAGCCCCTCGGGAGGCAGCGGCTGGGGACGTCCCGGGGCTGAGCACCCCCCAGACCCCCCTGCGCTGCTTCAGCCGCCTCCGGCTGCAGCTGGAGGGGCCCGACTGTGACTCCCCGACGTCCGGGCAAGCGCAGTGACAAGGGTTATTTCTACGTCAGGTGATTTCTGGGTTGAGAGCCCGTTGGGATGACCTGGACAGCTGTTTTCAGAGCTTTTGGTGGTAGGTGCTGGTGGTGGGTGTTTTCAGGCACTTATTTCTGCCTGAAAAGTGTGTCCTACCACCACAGGGACCAAGAACGGAGTGCTGAACAACCCGGATTTCTCTGGAGTCTGGAAGAAAGGCTGTAGAATTTCCTAGGAGAAAGGTTCCTTCAAAAAAAAAAATCCCTCAACAGGAAAAGTTTCTTTCGTGTAACTTCTCCTGATATTGTTTCTGCCACCTCCTCCCGAGCTGTGCGCCGGGCAGACTCGAGGGGCACGTGCTGCTGTGACCGCAGCAGTGACACCGGACTGTCCCCTCCCGCTGCCCAGCTCCGACCCTGCCTCTTCCCGACAGGTCCCGGTGCCGGTGGATGAAGATGGCAGGTCACCGATGGCTCGTCCCTCCGGTTCAAGGTACCGGGGGCTCTGCTGCCGGCTGGAGAGCGGTGTCCATCCCAGCGTGCCCGGGATGTCCCTCCCTGTCCCAGCTGCCAGGGGCTCCCTGGGGCGAGGGGTGGCTGCTGGTCACCTGGGGCTCTGGGCAAGTGGACGGGGGTCTTTCTGCAGCAGGGCTGGTCCCCTGTGGCCAGTGTGGGTCCCTGACCTCAGCTGTGTCTGTGGGCCCCCCCTGACTCCTGCCCAAGGGGAACAAGCCACCACCCTGCTCCAGGGGGGCTGGTGGGACTGGATTTGGTGTTTGGAGGGCAAACTGCCCCTTCTGCTGGGGAGGCTCCTCGGGCTGGGGGTGAAGGGGGCTGCAGACGTGGTGGTCTCAGTTATCCCTGCTCCGTTCCAGGCCTGCTGCTCTGCGTCTTGGCTCTGCACCTCCATGGCCAGGACCCTCTTGCCACAGCAGGTGAGCTCTGTGTCCCAGGGGAAACCTGGGGGTTCTGTGGGGAGTGGGGTCTTTGTCCCCTCCAGGCTGTATTGTGTAGAATGGAGCTGCACTGAGGAATGATGTCTTTTCAAGGTTTTGACCCTAGAAAAGCCAGTTCTTCCCATGCAGGGTGGCTGGAAGGGTGAGGGAGAAGCTGTTGTAACGTTAGTCCATAGCGCTGCTGCGAAAGCCTCTTGTCTCTGACCTGCCTGTGGGGCTGCCCAGTCGCTGGCTGGAAAAGCACCTTGTTCGGGCCACTGTGTCACTTACTGCCACCCACACCCCAAACACGGTGTCACTGATGCGTCCTCCAGATGCCTTTGGACCATGCAGAGGGGGGATGCAGGGCTTGCTGAGCGTGAGGTTGGTGTTTCCTTCACCAAGGGGGAACTTTGTGTCTTCCAGAGAACAGCACGGCCGCCACCAACGCCTCGGTGGCCCACAGCACAGTGGCCACCAACGCCTCGGTGGCCCACAGCACAGCAGCCACTGCCACGGTGGCCACCACCACTGTCTCAGTGGCCGCAACTACTGCCTCGGTGGCCCACAGCATGGCGGCCACCACAAACACCTCGGTGGCCACCAGCGCCTCTGTGAATGGTACAGAAGGAACACCGGTAAGGAAAGGAAGCTGTTGGCTGGGCTGGTACAGCCCCATGGGCAGGGTCTCTAGCCCGACTGGTCCCTTGCGGGAGCCAGGGCTGCCATGAGAGCATCTCCTGGGGTGGAAGGAGGCAGCTGGGGCACAGCTGGGGGTTACGCAGCCCCTGCAGGTCCGTGGTCGGGGACAGCGCGGTGGTGCCCGTGCGAGGAGGCCGCGCTGCGCGGTGACACCCCGGTGTGTTCTCCCTCCAGCTCACCTGCCAGAGCTTTCGGTGCTCTGGGGAGAGGTGTTACCAGGACGAAGCCCATGCCAACGAAACGGTGACCTGCCACAACGAGACTTACTGTGAGGTACGGAGCTCGCTGAGGCGGAGGCGCAGGGGGGGCTGTGATGGAGGGGCTGTGTTTTCCTTTTCTTTATATCAGGAACCCACAGTACTCTATTGTCTCTGCCAGTTTCCCTGCTCTCTGGCGCAGTCTGTCAGTTATTTTTGCTCCTTCGTAATGGCATCTCTTCACACTCCTCGTGTTCTTTCCTTCGGCTCTGCTGCTGCAGCTCTATCGTTTCTCCACCACGAACTACACAGCCGGGTGCAGCAGCGGGTGCAGCGCGGAGACGTGCAGGACCAACAGCAGCGTGAGCAGGCAGCAGTGTGTCCTGGACTGCTGCGCCTCCCCCCGCTGCCTGCAGCTCAATGCCAGCTCCTACGGTAACTGCCCGTGGGGTCCCCGGGGCGCCCCGAGGGTGCTGGGTTAATGCTGCCGCCCAGGAGGGACATCCCTTCCCCTCTGCCCTGGGGCAGATGCATCACTGCATCCCCTCTGCCCTGGGGTTGCTCTCCTTCAGAGCTGGGGCGAGGGGAAAGGGTGTCCCAGCAGCTCCTGTGCACTGGCTGCAGCCTCACGGGGCTCCTCTTGTGCCCACAGGTGACCTGCCACCCCCCACTACGCCGCCTACGAGGACCACCACCACCCCCCGGCCTCCCCCTCGAAATGTAGGTACCTGCAGGGCAGACGTCGTGGCCACGGACTCCCCCGGGGGCAGCCGAGCTCCCACCTGAGCGGGGCAGAGGGAAAGGTCCCTCCTGCCCCTGCCTCACAGGGTCAAAAGCCTCTGGGAGGGGAACAAATCCCTAATGAGCTTTGAAATGAAAGAGTGTGTAACGAACCCTGTCAAACGGGCCTTCTCCCAAGCCCAGGGGCCGACGGGGCACTGCAGCCTTTCTCCTGAGCCTATGTGGAGGGGAAGGTGCCTATTTTTGCAGGGCCCTGTTAAGAGGAAGGAAAAGGGGGTTGGAAACGCTGCTTCACTGAAGTTTCCTGCAGTTTCAAGACGGGGAGCTGTCAGTCTTTTATCTCTCTGTAGCTAAAATGCCTGAGACAGCACTGGCCGAATACCAAGAGCAGAGGGATTTAGAAAGGAGCCCTCAGGAAAGAAGGGCAGTTCTTTTCCTGGGGGTCCTGCTCTCTGGACCCGTGAACATCCAGTGTCTCCTCTGGCCCTCTCCTGTAGGGGAAAGTGTGCGCAGCGTTCTCCTGTCACGGGGACGGATGTTTCAAAGGCAAGAAGGCTGTTGCGAGATGCATTGTCGGGCATGACTTCTGTGAGGTATGGCCTTGGGGCTAAATGGCAGGACATTTCGCTCACCTCCCGGGAGCTGGGAGGTGCCCAGCAGCCCCGGTGCCTCCCCGTAGCGTGAATGCTAAAGGCTTGGCAGGACCCCCGGGCTAATGTCTCTCTCCTCCTCCCAGATGAAGAAGACCGGCTTGAACTACGTGGCGGGCTGTAGCCGAGCCTGCAAGGCGGCCAAACCAGTCTGTGCTGGCGGGGTGAAGGCTGCCTGTTACCAGGAGTGCTGCCCGGCGACCCTGAAAGCGAGCTGTCTCAAACTGGATGGCAAAATTCACATCAACAGCGCCGGGCAGGTGACTCTGGCTCTGCTCCTGAGGCTCATGGCGTGCGGGGTGGTCCTGCTCCTGAACTGCAGGGTCTCAGCTTCCCTCTGGGGGTAAGCAGCATCCCCCCCGCCCCTCCTCCTGCAGTGGAGCTCCGCAGCGCTCTTTAGGCTCTCTGTCCTCTCTGACTTCAGCCAAGGCTGATATCGAATGCCCTCGTTACGTCCCAGTCCCTAGAACAAAGTGTCCCAGTCCCAGGTGGCTGTTTCTCCCCAGTGTGGGTGCCTCTTGCCCACGGGATGGCCCCAGGCCTCTGAGACATGGTGGCCGTGGGCTCCCTCGATTTTGTCCTGCAGCACAGCTTCTAGGGGCGTCTTCTGGGGGGGTGTCTGCCCAGGGATGGCTCCTGCCACTCCTGAGCTGCTCAGTGGATGGTACTGACCACGGGTGGACGTGGGGCTCCCTCCCCCTGTGGTGAGCCAGCGCTCTCCTTCCTATCTCTGGCTGGTGACAGCGGTGACACTGGCTCTTGTCTGAGCTCCTGCAGAGCAGGGGGGTTTGGGCAGCTGCCCCGGGGGATGCTCTCCCCTTTCCACCTGCTTCCCAGTCTCAGTTCACGTCTCTTCTGGGTTACAACTGGAGAGGATGAATTTCTGGTGCCCCGGTGTCTCGCTCGTTCGTGAGCTTTGTCCCTAAGCCGGTATCGTGTGCGGGCAACACTGAAGCACGTGGCTAAATCCACCCTAAATCCTGCACCTTCCCGGGGCTGGTGAGTCCTGGCTCCTGGTTCAGTGAATTTCAAATACTTGTAATCCAGGCTCCCCCAGTGAATGCAGAGAAAAAGCATTTAATCTATGCACAGAGGTATTCTTCCCTGCCCTGCCAAAAACACGTTGGCCTGTGAGACTTGCAAAGCTGCTCACGGTTTGTGGGAGCTGCTGCAGCGTGTGCCTGTGCGCTGCTGGGGCTGCAGGCGGGAGGGACCTCGGGAGCAGGAAGAGGAGGGTGCTAAGCCTGCTTAAAAGCCAGAAAATTCTGCCTTGACTGAAGGCACAGGGTCTGCTCTACTTAATAATCCGCTTCTAGTGCAGCTTTTCTGTTAGTTACTTGTTAGTTACTCTTACTTGTTAGTTTCGAACCGCTCTGGTACGGGACATCCCTCTGGTACGGGACATCCCTCTGGTACGGGTAGGTAAAACTAGTAGGCGGGAAAACGGGATCACTCCCAAAGTGTCTCATGTTTTAGATGATCCTGTTTTGCACCTGTGATTCTCTACTGCTAAAGGCAGAGCAGAGATATGTGACGTGAACAACCCCACAGTGTGTGTCCCCCCCCCCCAAGCCTGTCATTGCGTCACCTGGAGCTGCTGCGTAGCTTTTTTGGCAGAATTCACCGATGTCAGCGCTGCTGCTCGTGCAAATGCACACTCTGCTGTCCTCTGTCGCTGTTGGCTCTTTCAATAAAAGACTGCAAAAATGCAAAAAAAACGGTGTGTGAGTCCCCCAGCCCAGAGAGGGGGAGTTTGGGGGGTGCTGAGTGGGGCTGGATGCTGCTGGCAGGGGGCAGAGCCTGACCTGGGTGGGCTGGGGGGTGGCTCAGCCCTGGCCACCCCCAGGGGCTCTGCCCTGCCGGCTGAGAGGTTCTGGCACAGAGGATGTGGGACTCGGGTAAAAAAAGCCTGACTGAAGCTGGAGCCAGCCCCTTCCACGTGTCAGGGCAGCCTCAACCAGCCGGACGTTCTGCTGCACCGAAAGGGCAGCGCTTGGCGCGTTTTTGAGTTGGTTTCAGGCCCCGTTGTCATCGTATCCGTAGCAAGTGAAAACAGGATGAAACACAGGGGTTTTCTACCTCAAAAACACCATCCAGCACCGCATTTCTTGTAAGAATAGAGGTGTTCACAGCGGATATTTTGGACTGTTCTCCTCTCGTCTCATCTCTGCAGCCTCTCGTCCGTTCCCCACGGGAGCCGGGAGGCACCAGAGCCCCCACTCGAACTGCTCGGGTTCTTCCAAACCTCTAGATCTTGGCTGTTGCTCCCACACCTCTGGAAAGAGCCGACTGGGGCCCAACTCTCCCACCTCTGCTCGGCAACAGACAGTGTCTGGTGGTGTTTTCTGCCCCTGCTTGCACCTGCAGTAATTAATTTGCATAACGAAACGCCAGCTGGAGGGTTGCTTTGTGCCAGCGGGGGCTCCTGGCATGTCAACAAAAATTGAATCCGAGGTGCTACTGCAAAAAAAAACAAGCCCGTCTCCCCATTTCCCTGGGAAATGAACTTCCCAAGTGGTGCCAACCCCGCAGCTCCCCCTCCGTCCCCCTAAATCGGGGGGGGGGGGGCCTCCAGGCTGCTCCGGGCCAGGGCCCCGCCGGGCGGGATCCCCCCTGCCCGGCCCGGGAGGGGCGGCGCCGGCCGCGATCCCTCCGGCCGTTCCCGGGATGGCGCCGTTATTTCCGGGGGCGGCGGTTCCCCCCGGTCCGGCCCCGCCGCGTCATCCAGCGTCCGGCGCCCTCCCGGTCAGCCGGGCCCGGAGCGCCGGGGGGGATAACGGAGAGCCCAGGGGGATAACGGGGCGCTCAGGGGGATAACGGAGCGCCGGGGCCGGGCCGGGGGGGGCCTGCGGGCGGCGGAGGGCGCGGGGCGGGCCCGGCCGAGCGGGAGCGGTAACGGTAACGGTAACGGATCGACGTGTGGCGACAGCCGGGGCAGCCGCAGGGTCCCGGTGCCCGTCCCGGTGCCCGGGAGCTCGGCCCCGCCTTGAGAGCGCCATCCGCCGCGGGGCATGGACCAGTCGGTCGCCATCCAGGAGAGTCTGGCGGAGGGGGCGACCTGCCGCGCCGTATCCTTTGCTTCGGCCTCGGCCGGAGCGGCCGCGGGCGGGGCGGGCTCCCCCCATCCCCCGCCGGGATCCCCGGCACCGGGATCCCCCTCCATCCCCCGCCGGGATCCCCGTCACCGGGCTCCTCCCCCCGTCCCCCCACCGGGATCCCTGTCACCGGGATCCCCCCCATCCCCCGCCGGGATCCCCGTCACCGGGCTCCCCCCCCGTCCCCCGCTGGGCTCCCCGTCACCGGNCCCCGTCACCGGGCTCCCGTTTCTCCCCATTTTTCCTTGACCCCCGGCCGAAGGCGGTGCAGGGCGTCCTGGCTGCGGGGGAGAGCGTGGAGAGCCGGCTGCTGGGGCTGGTGGAGAGCTGCGGGGAGCACGCGTGGGTGCTGCGGGACCCGTCCGCGGGGGGCTGGCACCGGCAGGGAGGGAGGGGTGGTCCTGGTGGCAGGGTGGTCCTGGTGGGAAGAGCATCCGCGGGGAGGCCGGGAGCTCTGCAGGTCTCTTGTGGGCCTTGGAACCCACCTGGAAACTCCTTCCTCTCCCCAAGACTTTCTGGGTGGGCTCCAGCAGCGGGTGATTTGGGGGGTTTTGCCTCGGCCTTTCTCCTGCCGGGCGTTAGGGATGGTTAGTGGGAAAAGCCCCAGCCCTAGAGATTTTGGCCTGGTGCGCTTTGCCAGTAACGTAAATAACTTTCTGATTGAACTGGGGGGGTGAGGGGGCGGGTGGGCATGTGGCAGAGAAGCTGCGTTGGGGTTTGCCGGAGGCTGCGGTGGCAGGTGCTGCTGGGTGGGATGGGGTCTGGGTGGGATGGGGTCTGTCCCTACCTGGAGGGGTGCCGGGACCGAGGAGGCATCGCTCCCTGTCTGCTCCCCGCTTGCAGGATCTACGTGTACACCCACCGGCGGATGGCCATAACTGCTGAGGACGTCTGGCTGGAGAAAGTTATCCCCATCACAGAAGGGTTTGCAGTGAAAGAAGGTACTAACACGTGTTGGTAGTTTAGTGGCCACCTCCAGAGAAGGGGATGAAGGGGGTTGAGTCTGTATTTTGTTGATCTACTTGCTGAAATTTGGGATCTATTCAGCCTTCGTGTTTTGCCTTCAATTTATGATCCCTGGTGACACTTGTGCTCGCTGGCGTAGCTGGAAGGGCCCTGATGGATTAATGCTCTGCAGTCCAGAGCACCCTGTGTCCTCCTGAGCGCCAGCCACGGCCTCCTGCCCCGCAGGTTCGTGCTGGGTGTCTGTTCCTGCGAGGAGTACTTGGGGTTTGAGGGCACCTAATGAGCTCAGTAACCTCAAAGTGTGGGTGCCGTCTGTGAACTGACCTTTGTAACTCAACTTTGGTTTGCTTTCACAGTTGTACTTGACAGTGACCTTCCCGTCATCGGTGAGTTCAGTTGTTCTGCTCATGCCTGTGCTACGGGTGTTCCTGGGCCCTGCAGCAGCTACACCCCGGGGGGCAGGAGTGGGGGCTCTCCTGATGGGACTGCTGGTCACAGGGACCTTGTCTGGGTGCTGCTGGGGAGCTGGGCGAGCTGTGTGCCGTGGTGCAGCTTGTGCTAATGAGTGTTGTCACCCCGGTTCAGCCAAAGGAAGGGTTTTGCCAAACGCTTTAAACTGCTTCTGGAAAATGAATTATTGTCACTGAATGAGCAAAATAAGAATTTTATAAGCAGTGATTTTTATATTGTTAAGTGGAATTCTGGTGTAAAATGTGGAAAAGGAACATGATAAGAAGGTGTGTGGAGTCTTGTTGCTGAAGTCTGCGTGTGTGCGTGCACCAGCTGCTGTAGAGTGCAGAAAACGCTCGCTTTCTGAAGGCTCTTCTCCTCCCGACGTCTTTAGGCTCTGACGTGACTGTCCAGATCAGTTCAGAAGATGATCAGCTCACGGTGCGGTTGCCGTTTGGTTCCCACACGCGCACGTTCCTTCAGGAGGTCGCCCGGTGCTGCCCAGGTACGAGCTCTGCCGATGTGCCGGCGGGTCGGTGGTGGTGTCGGCAGCTCGGCAGCCCGTTGCCTTTGCGTGTGGCTCTGTGGAAGAGCAGCGTCGGCCTCGCTGCTGCTGAAACTTGCCCAGGACTGTAATAGTTCCTGAGTGTGACCAGTCTCCGTTGCCGCGCGGCACGGCAGCGGCGATCACTCTCATCTTGAGCACTCTGGCCTTCTGTGGTGGCGTGACGGGCTGGGTGGGTGAGGGGACAGCAGTGGACGTTGTCTACCCCGACTTCAGCCAGGCTTTTGTCAGCATCTCCCATAATGTCCTCCTGGGTGGGCTCAGGCAGCGTGGGCTGGATGAGGGGACGGTGGGATGGATGGGGGGGGACCGGGCTGAGCGGCGGAGCTCGGGGGGCTGCGAGGGGCGGCGCAGGGCCCGGTTGGAGGGTAGGGCCCCGCACCTGGGGAGGAACAACCTCCCCCCCCCCCGCACCGGTACCGGTTGGGGGCTGCCCTGCTGGAAGCGGCTCTGCGGGGAGGGGGCGCCCGTGCGGCTCCGGGGGCGGCTCCGGGGGCGGGACGGGACGGGACGGGGCGGGCGGCGGCATCGAACGGCGGCGGCGGCGGCGATGTCCGCGGGCGGGCGGCCCCGCCGAGGTGAGCGCGGGGACCCGCGGAACGGGGACGGGGACAGCGGGGCGGGAGGAGGGGAACCGCGCTGCCCGCCCCGTCGGTGCGGGGACCCGGAGTCCGCCCGGCGCTGGCCCCGGAGCGGACCTGCCGGCATCGCCCCCACCGGGAGTCCGCAACCCCCGGGAGCCCGGGCGCTGCTCGTGGGGGTCGCCGGGGGGGTTCCCGGCTCTGGCAGCCGGTGCCGGCGGCCCCTCGGCCGGGCCGGATCCGCCGGATCCGCCGCCTCCTCCGGCGCTCCCCGGGGATGCCGAGTCCCCGCGGGTCCCGGTAACCGTTGCCGTTTCCCTCTTTGCGAAGGGGAGGTGGGAGAAGGCGCGGAGAGCGGCGGCAGGTCCTGGAGGGCAGCGCGGGGGTCACAGGCGGAGTTCCAGCCCGTCTGGTCGAGCCGCCTGCAGCGGGGCTGGGCTGCTCTCACCTGGCGAAGGCGCGTTTGGTGCCGCTGCCGTCCCTTCCTGTAATTTCCATGTTTATCAGCAGCGCATTTAAAAACCAAAAAGGGGTAAACTTTGTAACTGCGGCAGCGGCGCAGACGGGGTGGGGGGTCTGGGAGCCCCCCCCGGCACCCCGGGTTTAACTTCAGACTGGGGGGAGACTGGGCCGTGTCTGTGCGTTTAGGAGCAAAACCTGCTGAATGAAACGCAATCCCGGCTCCGTTGTTGGTGCGTTTCTGTTGTACGTGGAGCACAGTCGCGCTCTCTGCACGGTAAGCTCCTTGGGAAGTAGCTCTATCCAGTCACGCCTTTGAGCTTTGACAAAGTTGCCTTTTCAAGGCTTCATTGTGGGGGTTTTTTGAGTCGGAGAAGTCTGAGGATCTCTCTCTCTTTCTTTCTTTTTTTTTTTTTTTCTTTTTTTTTTTTCCTCCTTGTATTTGCGGAAGAAAACAATCTCTGCCATCACTTGGGGTCTTTCGGAACCTAAATTGATAGAGAATGAGGTTTTGTCTGCCATTTTCTAGGAATAGCTGTAACTCATTCTGTCCTTAAATGCCCATGGGTACTGAGTTAGCAACTTCCACACGCAAATCAAAGCACATTTAAACACTGTAAATGCTACCGTTTGTTAGTGAAGTGATATTAATTCATTTTATCTTCTGTGAATTAAGACTGGCTAACGAGCGAGAGCATCTATAAATGGATTTAAATGTGCTTTGTCTTGTATGGTTTGTTCACAATTCTGGTTAAACCCCTACCTAAGATCCTACGTGTGTGTGTGTGTGTGTGTGTGTGCTGTCACTGCTGCAGCGTTGCTTCATTTGGAACCCTGGGAAGAACGATTTTACTTCCCTCCAGCCCCAAGTAGCCCAGTCCCACACGGGCTGTTACTTCTGTTAAGTAAAGAGGGGACTGGCCAAGGCTCATATAACTAATGGTAAGGCTAATTGGATTCTCCCTTTTGCACACTCAGCATGGATCCTACTTTACCCAGAAGATAAGACACATGTTCCTGCTGTAGAACAGTACTACAATGCCACTGCACGTTTTTAACAACAACGTCTTTATTATTACTTAAATCTCTCTTAACTGGAAATCCTCTGACTTGGGCCATGCGCATTCTGCTGTGCTGTAATCTCTGCACATGGCTCTTTATTTCTGTGCCCAGTTCAATTATTGAATGAGGTCATTATCTTGCTAAAATATCCCACTGCAGATGGCTGACGTATAGATCCCTCTGGCTAGAGCAGCCTGCGTCTAGGTATAAATTTACCTGAAGGAAACAGTCCTTTTCCAGGGCTAATCTCTTTCTTAGGAGAATCCTGCCTAAAGCTGATTCCCGCTCTGGAGGTTACCACGCAAAAGTGCGATGTCTGACCATGATCTTTGGATCCCGTAGCAGCTGTGTCAGCAGCGCTGAGCAGGAACTGGGCTCTGGCCCCTGGGGCAGCGAGGTGCTGGGCGCTGGTGAGAGGCACCGTCCCGGCCGGAGATAAAGCCTGAGCTTCTGTGTCCTCCTTGGAACAGCAGTAACAATCCTCTGTTAAAGTGAACGTTCAGGTTGGCTCGTGTCGCTGTCAGATTACGTTGCGTGGTCTTTATGGGGAGAACTTGCAGAGGTTCAAGCAGCGCTGGTGCCTGTGGAGAAAAGTTACGGCTCTATCTCACCCCCCGAGCCCACGCTCCCCAGTGCCCCTCCGGCTGCCCGCGCTGCTGCTCGGTTCTACGTGACTTTGGCTGCGTGGTTTGTAGTGAGGTTTGTGTCACGTGCTCTTCTGCAACCAGCCTCTGATAAATCCTCTTACGTGGTCTTTATTCTCAGAGGGCTCTTGGGCAGAAGAGGCTTTCCAAGCCGAGAATAAGGCCACTTCTTATCAGCTTGTTTATATTCTGAGTGCTTAGGTAAAGTACTTCAAGTTCTGTTTCTGGTTTGTGATCTTGTCCTGGAGAACATGCTATGACAGCAACAACACTTTCATTTTTCTGAATTATGCTCACTGAAGGAGAAGCTCAGCTGAATGACTAGAACCTTACAATCTTAAGAACGATCTCTCTCTCATCATTAGTGTGCTAAGTAGCATGATTTTGAGATTGTTGTTTGTGCATCTTAAACACGGAGACCCCCATGCAGAACCCTCTCGTTTCACTGTCATTTTGCCACTTGTAGGAGCCCAATGTGGTAACGGAAACAAAATGCTGAAGGATGGGTCAAATTTTGCTAACGTAGTGTGAAGTGTTCGGTGTCACAGCTGTATTTGCACGGTAGCTGCCCTGTTGTGTTTTTAGGAGCACGCAGGTTGCATTGAGGCTCTTGTTTCTGCTGTGGTGGGCTCCTGCGGTGACTCTGTTCCGCGCTGCCCCGAGGGGGGGGTGATGGTGCTTTGGTCTCTATTTGCAGATTGGCAGAAACACTTTAAATGGTAGCGTGGTGGGGTTTGGTTTTTTCCCCCTCCTTTTTTCTTCCTTCCTTTCTACTTCCTGTCTTGCTTCAGAAAGGAAAAACCTGTTATTAACATACATTTTTGGGATTCTTGCGATAAAGCCCTGGATTTTGTGCTGCTAAGCTTAGCAGGCTGGCTTAGCTGTAAGGGAGAGCCAGCAGCAACCTGTGCCCGCCGCTGGGCAGCTCGTGTTGGCCCTTCCGATGGAGGGGAAGCTGCAGCGTCACAGAACAGCTCTGTCAAAATAAACTCGATCTGTCGGGTGACTGTGAGAGCGGCTGTGGGACACTTGGTTTCTCCACTCAAATCCAAATTGTATTCTGCTCGCAGATTTTTGCCAGTGTTTGATTAAGTGTATTGATAAATACACTTTAAGAGTGTAAATACACTTTAAAAGATAAAGAACTTTTTGTGTTTAATGCGAAACTTTTTGGTTTTTTTTTTCCCAGAAGCGGTTGGCTCTGAAGGCATCAAGCAGAATGGGAAAAAGCTCGCAGGCAGCCAGAACCGGAGCCACGACAGCACCGATAAAAGTGCCCCCAGGTACCATATCTCTTTCGCTCCTTGCAGAGCTTTGGTGAAGCGAGAGTTGTGCTCGTCAGCTCTTCGTGGAAGGTGCAGAGAGGGGTGAGAGTGGTGGTTTTGCTGATTTAGCTGTGCCTCCCCTCCGCGGAGGATCTCTGTATAGTGACAGTAAATATCTAGAGAGCACCAAAATTCTGGGGGACTGCGCGTGGATGGAACGAGCTGCAGTGGGGAAACTGCTGATGCAGGGGTGTCTAGAGGAAAAAAAATAAAGTGCAGAGAGCTTTCTGCCTGGGCTTCCTGCTTTTCAGTTGGAAACCGAGTGGGAAGTTGGTGTCTGTGCAGGCGTGTGAGGTCGGTGCACACACCGGCGCTGCAGCGACCCTGCGGCTGCCTTATCTGCTTCCATCTGCCGGCGACCGTGCCGGCTGCAGTCCCCGGAGGTGGTGGGGTTGAGAGCAGAAGTTGGCAACTTTTTGAGAAGAGAATCTGTAGATTCTAGTTAGGAGAGGAAAAAAAAAAAAAAAAAAAAAAAGAGCATGCTGTCAAAACTTCAGTGGAAACTTCAGCACGGTCTCTTGTGCCCTAGTCCCCTATTTGGGCATATTTTTGCTGTTGAGTGGGACAGGACCCACTAGCGTTGTTTATTTTGAATTCAGAGAGCTTTGGCTTAGGGCCACCCTGTCTCATAGATACACTCCTCAAACGTTACAGTTTCATTTTCCAGTTCCCAGGACTTTGTGGACCCTTCGGAGTCTGTCTGTGCTGTCCTTGGCACGGCCGCGCAGGTTGTTGACCTTGAATCGATACCATCCACTTGCTTGTGGGAACTCCCAAGCTGTGGCATTATTACTGTTGCAAAATGAGTTTGCAAAGTCACAAGATAATAAATAAAACCACCTCTACCTCCACCCACTCTGCGCTGCCTCCTTTCCAGGCAGAGCTGGGATTTTTCCACCAGAAGGAAGGCTTTTAAAACAAACACAGTTTTTCGTTCTTGTGCTGAGGTCAGAAGGGCTGAGCAGAGGCAGTGGAAAATGAGATTTGCATTTGCCCCTGTAAGCAGGAAAGGGACATGGGTTTTGTACCAATATTGAGGTGTGAGTTGGGTGTGCTCGCAGTTAACAGCCTGCACTGGGTTAGTGAAAACCATTTGTTATTTCAGTTAAACTGGTTTTGTCTAGAGATCTGAACAGTTCTAAGAAATGCCCATTTCAGTCTTGTTTGCTTAACCCAGCCATTGATTGTCTGCAATGAAACAGATAAATGTGAATGGAGTGGCAGGAATAGGCTGTTACTGGGGTGTGTGTATTTGGGTTCCATCACACAGTTTTGCTTTCATTTGCAGGCAAAACAAACTCAAACCTGAAGTGACAACTGAAATGGTGCGGTCCTCCAGCGTAATGGCTTCAAACACGGCTTCAATCTTATCAGAACCAAAGTTTGGACTAAGAGATACTATTGTTAAATCTCAGCTTGTACAAATGGAGGATTCCTACACACACATCCAGAGCTTCAGGTACTGATCATTCCTGAGAAAAAGGTATTTTTGTGGGGACTAAGTTAGTTAGCACACGCTGTCAAAATAGCTCACCTGTGTTATTTCATCTAGTATCCCTGCAAATAGGAGTTTTTGTAGAAAAGTCCAATCCATACTTTCCAGAACAGCTTGTTTTCCTTGTTTAGGCATTAGCAGAGAAGGATTTCATTCGTGTCTCTGTCAAGGTTTGCCTCATGGTTCTTGTGGAGAAAACAGCTTTTTTGAAATTACTTTTTCCGGTGCTTATTTCAGACTGTGTCTGGAAATGCCTCAATTCTGTGCATCTCTGGCCTTCACTCTCACTGCTGCTGTTCACCATTTATTTTTGTAGTTGTTCCAATAAGCTCATAAGAGCTTGCTGAAATATATAATTTGGACCAAAATTTGCTGTGGTTGCAATCCTTTTATGCATGTCATCCTATGAATTTATAATTTCAAACTCCTACTGTGCAGCTCTCATAGTCTTTTTTTATACTGTACATAAAAATGTGTGTCCTTCTGTAAAACATGTCTGTAAAGATGCTGCAGTAATTAAATATTTTCTGTAATTTTATATCACATTTTCCCAATGCCCCCCCTGGAAGAATGCTACTCCTAAATAGTTATATGTAGTATTACGTGCATGGGTTATTAATGGTGGTATTTCCATCAGCTCTACCATTTGCAGCTCTGGGATTTAGTTAATTTCTTTGCAGGTTTTTTGTTGGGACGTACAACGTGAACGGCCAGCCGCCCCGAGAGAGCCTCCAGCCCTGGCTGAGGTGTGATGCTGAGCCCCCGGATGTTTACTGCGTGGGGTGAGTGTCTCTTTCTGGCCGACCTTCCATGCCTGGACCCGGGGTAGCTTGTTGTGAAGGTGTTGCATGAGGTGTTTGACACCCCAGCTGAGGGGTGTCTGCAGCACTTCACCCCCTTGCATGGCCCCGGAGTGGGTCTGTGTGGCCTGGAAGGGCTGTGCTGCTGGTGGTGTTTGGGCTCTGGCACTGCGGTGTTATGAAATCTTTAATGCCATTCAATTTAACACCAGTAGTTATTTAGCTTTACTTTTAACGTACATCTAAACTCAGCATAACTGAATTTGAGTTTTCAGTTACAAATTCATGGAGTATAAATTGATTTAGTTCTTTCCCAGAGGAAGGGGCTGGAGAGTTATAAACAAGTGCATGTATCCACGGGTTCCTTCCTCTAACACAGTTTCCAGGAGCTTGATCTGAGTAAAGAAGCCTTCTTTTTCAATGACACACCGAAGGAAGAAGAGTGGTTTAAAGCTGTAACTGATAGTCTTCACCCTGATGCCAAATATGCAAAGGTAAATGTGGCTTTTGGGGAGGTTTGAGTGTGGAATCGTTTTCCACTTGGGCCTCTCTTCCCTTTGCTTTTTCTTCTTCTCAATTTCTGTGTCCTCCAGAGGCTCCTTGTCCGCAGGCTTTCGCTCAGTGGCAGTGTTGAGGTGCAGGAGGGGGTGCTGCTGTGCCCGGCGTCGAGGCAGGGGCAGGGCAGGAGACCAGGCGTCCACGTGTGAAGGATGCTCCTGGTCTCTTCTGGGAGGAGAGCAGCAAGTACCTTTAGCTTTCCCATGTCCCTCTTGGCGATGCAGAGTGGAATGAGTTGTGAAGGTATCTTGGTAGGAATAGTGCTTATGTTCTGGCTCCTGCTGCTTAGGTCTGCTTTGTCTCTTGTTGGAGGGAAGCTCCTTCCATGGGCTCTGCTGGTGCTGTAGGTTTTGCTTTGGGCTTCAGCTTCATTTTCTGGGGTGCTGGTCCCTGGCTCCCCCCTGTGCTGTGCTGTGCTGCTGGAGTCCCAGTGAGCCCAGCTGGTCCATTGGATGAGCCTGGAGCTCTCTTTTTCTTCATCTGTGTTTTGGTGACCTGTGTTCTGGACTTGGGTGATGTGCCTGCTCTCATCAAACCTCTCCCCTTCTAGTATTTAATGGAACAGGATCTGTTTTTCAGGTGAAACTTGTGCGGCTTGTGGGAATCATGCTTCTCTTGTACGTGAGAGCAGACCTTGCTTTGAACATCTCTGAGGTGGAAACTGAGACTGTGGGAACTGGAATCATGGGCAGGATGGTAAGAATGGCAACTGCATGAAAAGGGGTGGGATTTAGAAGAGCCCTGGAGAGCCCCTCTCCTTAGATGTGGTGGTTATTCCTCCAGCAAAGGGATGCAGCTGCCTTTGGAAGCACATATTCCTGTCCCTGTGCCAGCTCAGGACCTTGCCATGTGCTCGCAAAGGCTCAAAGACCTTGGGGGAGAATCTTCTCTGAAGCTTTTTTTCCTGAATTGCACACGCTGGGCTTTCATTTCATGCGGTTGTGATGCTGGCTGTGATTTTGCCCAAAGCAAATGACACAAGGAAGCATGAATAGAAGAAACATGTCTATCCAGATTAGTTTTCCTGAGGAAGATTTCCTGGCCCCTTGCCATTCCACACCATGGGGATGTGGAGCCTGTGCCCATTGAATGTAGTTTCTGTGAACATTGCAGCTCTAACTTCTCCAAGGTGTTTTTGACCAGCTAAGCCATGTGCTTCCTCCTCCACTTACAGCTTTTTTTATGGGTTGTGTTGAAAGATCCAGTTTGTTGCTAAACAGGTTCCAGGACTTGCTGAAGCAACTGACCAGCTCTCTTGCTGATTTTAATTTCCCTTTGTACTAGCTAACTCCTCCATTACAAACTGAGTTCCATGTGCTTGCTTGCTGTGTTCTGTTGCTGTGTGCAACCCTCATGTGAGGTACTGGCTTGAATTCATGGAGCAGTTATCACTAATTGGCATTTTCAGCCTTTTCCTTCCTCTGGGATGAAATGGTCCGCCTCAGTGTCTCCAGGCTTGTCCACTGCTAGTGACTCATTTGTGGATTCTTCTGTTGTGCAGAAGCTTCTGACCAAAGTCTTTGTCTTTATCTTTCAGGGTAACAAAGGTGGTGTTGCCATAAGGTTTAAATTCCACAACACTAGCGTGTGCGTTGTGAATTCTCACCTTGCAGCTCACACGGAGGAATATGAGCGGAGGAACCAGGACTTCAAAGACATCTGCTCTCGGATGCAGTTCTGCCAGTCGGATCCAAATTTGCCCCCTCTCACTATTAGTGAGCACGAGTACGTCTCCCGTCGGTGAATGGCTGCGTGGGGCGAGGAGGAGCCTTGGGCACGTCTGGGGTGTGAGATTCTCTTGGGGAGGTGTCAGAAGGGGGTGCCCAGTGGTGTAATCGTCAGCCTGGAAGGGCTTTACCGTAACCCTGGTTTTGAGAGTGGTCACCTACACAGTTCTGACAGGTCACTTTTCTGCCTTGTGCTCTTCCAGGCCTTGTTCTATTTTCAAGCATGAAGTGGGAATGGGGCAATAATGTGCATCAATTTCCCTGATGGCTTGTGGGATTTAGTCTGTGTGGAATATTAAAAGCAGCAGTTATTAAGAGGTAGTGGCAAACACGCAGAACAGGAATTAAAAACAGGTAGAAAATGGAGCTTCTCTCCAAGTTTTCACTCTTCCTTGCTCTCTCTGGAGAAGCACAGACCCACCCAATGATGGTGAGATCAGGGGAGCTCACGCTCACTGGATGGTGTGGGGCTCTGCTGCGAGCTCTGCCTCTAGCTCACCAGCCTGTGCTTCGGTTGTCCTTAAGCCTCTCAGCAGGATCCTGGTGTACCTTCTCTTCCAGTGTCATCTTATGGTTGGGTGACCTCAACTATCGGCTGGAGGAACTGGATGTGGCAAAAGTGAAGCAGCTCGTCGATGAGAGAGCGTTTCTGGAGCTCTGCCAGTATGACCAGGTACCAGTGTCCCTCCTGCCTGCAGGTGGTGCTGAGGGTGCTCCGTACAAACCCCACGGTGCTCCTCAGCCTTCTCAGTGCCCAACGTCTCCCTTCGAGCTCACATAGAAGTTGCACTTGACCTTAGTTAAAATTAAATCTGTCTTTTTTTTCTTTTGTAGCTAAAGAGGCAAATTAATGCAAATGCAGCCTTTGAAGGCTTTACAGAGGGAGAGATTTCTTTCCAGCCAACCTACAAATATGATGCTGGCTGTGATGACTGGGACACGAGGTATGGTGATTGCCTCATATGCAATGCTACCAATGGCTAATGTTATCACTAAAAGAAGTAAAAACAAAGCTAAAAAGAATTGCAGATCTAATGACTATAAATATGAACGGTTCTGAGATTATTGCAATTAGTTGCATTGTTTTGGTTTGCACTTTTTTTCCCCCAGGCAAAATTTTAGGATCTTTTATTTGCTGATACCTGCTATATCTGCTCAGGTGAGAGCCGCTAGGGTTGGAAATGATGCGTTTGTGCTGTCTGTAGCTGAGTGCATTCTCCAAAAGACTGTGAGAGCTGTTATTCCTGCAATGCACTACACAGAGTGGCTGAGCTGCTTAGTGAGCTTTGGCTTCAAGTGTGGGGATGAAACCTGTGCAGCACTCAGGGGGGAAAAATAATATTAAAATGTGGACTTCGAATGTAGAGCTTGAGTTCTTGTTTTTTGTGGTTCTTGCGGTCAAAAGTATGTCTGAGTATTTCTTTATATGTTAATTGTATCAAAAGAACAAAACAAATAACTGCATCTTTGAAGAGGTAGGAAGTAAAGCATGATATAGAGATGCCCGACAGTAGACAATCAAACCTTTTATAACTACTCGAAGAAACTGTGGAAAATAGAACTTTGATAGAGAATGAGGTGCAGGCCGTGTCAGGAAAGGAGTCTCTGGGAGAGCAGGATTCTGCCGTGCATTGTCATTCCTCCAAACTGGGCCTGGAAACTGTCCTTTTTCCTCTGTTGTAGTGAGAAGTGTCGCGTCCCAGCGTGGTGTGATCGGATCCTCTGGAAAGGGCAGAATGTATCTCAGCTGGGCTACCGCAGCCACATGGCTCTGAAGATCAGTGACCATAAGCCAGTCAGCTCTGTGTTTGATATCGGGGTAAGCGCCTCAGTGCTGAAGGAAATAACTCTGTTGACCTTGTGCTGTGTGTGGGGAGGAGGGAGGTTCTCCGGCTGATTTCCCTCTCCTCTGCCTTTTATGGCATCCAGGAAGAACAATGGCTTAAAAGGTGGGCTAGATAAGGTACTGAGATAGGATTGAGAGAGGGTTGTTGTTCATAGGGAGCCAGGGTTGTGCTACCTGATACTTCAGTTAAGCAGAATAACGCATGAATATCTGTAGGTATTTTTTCAGAAACATTCTTTTGCCTTTTTTCTTACTTTCCTAATAATTTTCACAGAAGCTTGTAGTGCAGGAATGCTACATCACTGACAACATAGTAGTGTGTTGTCAAAGCTTTTTTTTGGGGGGGGGGGTGAAAAGCTGATCAAGAGCTGACTGGGTGACTTTTGCGAGTTATGGCAAGGTCCTTTACTGTTTGATCCTGAGGAGATGGTGTGCTAAGAGGCCCCGTTCATTACAGGTGCTGTGTGCTCCAGTGTGCTGCAGAAATCAAATCACTTCATGTGTTTCCAGCTGTGTTACAGCTCTTCTGCCCAGTAAACACCAGTTGGTGCTGCAGTGTGTGTCCTTTTCAGGTGAAGGTGGTGGATGAGGACCTCTACCGAAAAGCCTTTGAGGAAATAGTCCGCTCCCTGGATAAGCTCGAGAATGCCAACATCCCCTCGGTGACGCTCTCCCAGAGAGAGGTACGGGCAGGGTATGTCCCTGGGCTCTGCCTCGCTGGTGACACTGAGTCACCCTGGGCCCCAGAGCCTGTTCCAGTGGTAGAAGTTTATGAGATGGATTCTAGACCCTGAGGTCTGCTTCCAGAGAAGTAGAATATTTTGACTTCTCTGCTGTTCTCTGTTTACAAGCTCTAGAAGCAGTTGTTTCTGTCTGGATGCAGGTAAATTCCATTCCCAGTACCAGGCTGAAACGCAGGGTGTGTTACTCCCTGAGCTGGGGAGAGACAGAGTTAAAGGGGGGGTTTGTGGCCCTTGCTCTGACTTGTTTGAAACATAAAATGTAAAACCTGAAGGGTTTGGAGAAGGTCACAAAACCAGCATTTGCTTTGTGTGTTGGGGACTAAAAAAGATAAGCAAATGAGACATTTGAGGTTACAGCTATCTTCTTCTCAAGTTCTGTTGGGTTATTTGAGAGAGCATTTGTTTTAAAGGGCCCACTGGTGCAGACAACTTCAGTGTATGGAGTGAGGAAATGTAATCCCATGTAATCCTGGAGGAGACAGGGTGTGGGAGCAAGAGGGTTAATCTGGGGATCAGGGTATGGTACTGCTTAATGATTAAACCACGGGACAGGCATTGCTGCTGGTGCTTGGCAAGGTGGAACTGATGATGTTGACTGACATTTGTTTCTAGTTCCATTTTGAGGATGTTAAATACATGCAGCTGCAGGTGGAGAAGTTTACAATCCACAATGGACCAGTGCCCTGCCATTTCGAATTCATCAGCAAACCAGATGAGCAAACCTACTGCAAGGAGTGGCTGATTGCTAATCCCAGTAAGGGCTTTCTGCTGTCAGGTGAGCTCGTTGTTCCTCTCATGTTAATGACCTAAATTGTCAACTTCTGGCTTAGTTCTCTCTGCTATTTTGAGAGCACTATGTCTGTTTGCAGGCTCACTGCTTTAATACCGTTTTTTAACTGAGTATGGGCTGTTTTTTGTTTTGTTTTTTTTTTTTAATCTTTTGGCAGACGCTAAGATCACAATTGAGTTGGAGGTGTTTGTCAATAAATCAACAGCTACACACTTAAACTCTGGAGAGGAAAAACTTGAAGATATCTTGGTTTTGCATCTTAACAAGGGGAAGGATTATTTTCTATCTGTAACGGGCAACTACCTGCCAAGTTGCTTTGGGTCTCCCATTCATACGCTGTGTTACATGAGGGAACCGATCCAGGACATGTCAGCGGAATCCATTCGGAAACTTGTGAGTTAAAGATTCCCTTCAGAGCACATAAGAACCACTGAAACTAGATGTTAAGTTCTGTTTATTGCTGGAGAGCCTTCTTCCACTCCCCTGGTCCATGGTCTGAAGGTGCTCATACCCCTCATGTTCTCCCTTGCTCCATCTTCACACCTCACGTTGGCTCTTCGCGTGCACGTTCAGCCCATTTCATAGAGAAAGCACTGAAAAGCGCGTTTGCTCTCCCTGCACAATTAAAAAAGGTGTGCAGCTCCTCAGTGTAGACCTTTTCCCTGCAGCCGTGTGTGTGTGAGGCTTGATGTAAGCTGAGTTACGTGAAGCACGTTTATGAGAGCAGCTTGCTTCTTCTGTCTTGACTTCTGATGTAATATAAATGTGCCTGTTGGACTTGTCTTGTGTGAAGACTGGTCACTGACGCCGCATGGTTTCTCAAGTCTTAATTCTCAGGCATAAACTCTGTGAAGCATCTTTGCAGAGTTGAATAAGAACTTTGCTAACTACCTTTTTCTTTATTTTACCTCCCGGACACCTCCCTCTCTCAGACCCTGATGCCACTAGAAATGAGCGATGGTGTTGTTCAAGGTGAAAAGCCTATGGACATTCCAAAAGAGCTGTGGATGATGGTGGATCACTTGTACCGCAACGCTTCCCAGCAGGTTGGCAGCGTTTGTACCGGAAACACAAGATAATTTGGTTGCGTTGGGTTTAGTTTTGAAGATGATACTGCTAACGGCAGTCCTTGCTAACTGTGGGTGTTTGGGCAATGGTAGAAAGGTAAAGGATGTCTGTGATAAGCGATGCTGGCACCCGGGGTTGCACAGTTCCATGATGGTGGCCTTGTCTGTGTGTGGCACATACCAGCACTGCTCTCTGCGGCAGTGCCACAGCATTACTAGAGCTGCTCCTGGTGGGATTTGTGCTGATAGCTACCAATTTAGAGAGATTCTTACAGCCAGATTATAATGACATTGCTCTATTTACCCAAATAACTTTTATTTTCCTTGAGACTGATGGATGGTCTGCTTTGCAGGAAGACCTGTTTCAGCAACCAGGCCTCAGATCTGAATTTGAGCAAATCCGAGATTGTTTGGATAAAGGAATGCATGATACCCTCTGTATCCTTTCAGACTGCTGTCCAGTAAGGCTCACTGCGCCTTAGAGATCAAAGCTGGAAAAGATCTTATCAGTCTCCTGTGCTTCACAGTGGTTTTTAAATTACTGTCTCTCATCTCATGGTAACTGAGATCTGCAGTTCCTTGCTCCTCGCTCCTCCTTGCAAGCAGCACGGACGCCTCCGCTGAGTCCTGGCGATGCCGATGAATGGTTGCTGGTCAGTGGGGATCAGACCTAAGTGCCCGACTGCCAGCAGAAAGAGCTTGCTCTGTGGAGTCAAGTGATTTGACTCAAAGCTGTCAACGACAGGAGGAATTCTTGAACACCTAAGCAAAGATTAATGTTTCAGCAGAAATACAACCCAAACAGATCACACCTCTTCCTTAACCGTCTTTGGGTCAGTTGGCAGCAACCACTCGGTAGCAGAAGCCCTGCTGCTCTTCCTGGAGAGCCTGCCGGAGCCCGTCATCTGCCACAGGTTCTACAGCAGCTGCTTGGAGAGCACCGACAACTACCTGCTGAGCAGCCAGGTACCCCCCAAGCTGTGAGAGGGGGCCTGATTCCCCAGGGAGGGGGGGAAACTGGTCTATGCCAGACCAGTAACAGGTTTTTGCTCTCGGAAACTTAATCATCTGATAATAGAAAGGATCTAGGTCTGGTGCTTCTTGGTTATAAAGAGCTGTTGGTGTCTGTAGATGGGGTGATGGTGGTAGTAGATAAGGCTGCAAATCCATTTCCATGTCTTCAACATAAATGTTTTTTTTCCTCTCCTCAGATTATCTCTAACCTGCCAGGGTGCCATAAAAATGTATTTCAATATCTAATGGCATTTCTACGAGAACTACTGAAAAATTCAGGGAAAAACCATTTGGATGTGAATATTCTTGGTAAGGCGAGCGAAATAACCGTTCTGTTTGGAGGGGCTTTGCGGTTTCTGTAACAAAACATGTTTCTCCAAAGTGGCTGCTGTCACGGCCTCTGCTGTTGTGCAGCGTTTAATAATGAGCGCAGGGTCCATGGACCCACAGCCCCTGCGGTGGCCTGGGGGCTGGGAAAGGACCAGGAGATGGGTCACTGGGTTATCCTGTTCTGAAGCCAGGCCCTGATGGGGTTGAGGGAATCACCCGTGAGATCCTGCTGCTGACAGGCTCTTACCCTGTGGCTTTTGTTGTTTTTTCTTTTTAACTGCAGCGAGTATATTTGGTGGCTTGTTACTCCGACCTCCTCCTGGGCATCCTGCACCTGACATAACTGAGAAGAGGAAAGCTCAGCAGTTTATCCATCAGTTCCTCTTGAGAGAAGACAATTTAGCATGAATTTCAGATGCAGCTAATCTGATGTTGAGATATCAAGTCACTGTAAAAATGTTTGGTTTTTTTGTTTTTTTGTACAGTATACTGGCTTTTTTTATATATATCACAGTATTTTATACAATCTACTGCTTTTGAAGGTCGAACTTGTGGTCCAGGTGGGCCCAGGCCTCCACGATGGCCGTGGTGTTGCTCAGCATGCAGACAGCCCGCTGCACTTTGGCCAGGTCACCCCCGGGCACCACCGTGGGAGGTTGGTAGTTGATGGCCACCTTGAAGCCTGTGGGGCACCAGTCCACAAACTGGATCGACTGGTGTGTTGTAATGGCTGCAATGGCCGCGTTCACATCCTGGGGCACCACGTCACCCCCGTACAGCAGGCAGCAGGCCATGTACTTGCCATGGCGCGGGTCACATTTCACCATCTGGTTGGAGAACTCAAATCAAGCGTTGGTGATCTCCGGCACTGAGAGCGGCTCGTGGTAGGCTTTCTCCGCCGAGATGATGGGCACGTAGGTGGTGAGCGGGAAGTGAATCCATGGGTAGGGCATCAGGTTGGTCTAGAATTCGATCAGGTCAACATTCAAGGCGCCGTTAAATCTCAAGGAGGCAGTGACCGATGAGACAATCCGTCCAATCAGCCTGTTGAGGTTGGTGTAGGTGGGATGCTCGATGTCCAGGTTGCGGTTGCAGATATCACAGATGGCCTTGTTACCCACCATGAAGGAGCAATCAGAGTACTTGAGAGTGATGTGCGTGGTGAGGATGGAGTTGTAGGACTCCACTTTTGCTGTGGAGACCTGTGGGGCTGGGTACACAGAGAACTCCAGCTTGGACTTCTTGCTGTAGTCCACAGAGAGCCACTCCATGAGGAGGGAGGTGAGCCTGGAGTCTGTGCCTCCTAGAAAGCTGTGGAAGACCAGGAAGGAACCCTTGAAGTCCACTGCACTGGTCAGCCTGCAGCAGAATAATGTATATTTACCTCTCTCTGCTAAGGACTGGAATAACTATCCCAAATAATGCAGCAATAAATTCTGCTTAGAGGATTTCCTGGCCAGAGCACACCCAATCCCTAGAGTGGATTCACGCTGTCACCCTCCTGAACATCTAAAGTGTCCACGTGTTAATGTCTAGTAAATCATACTGTTGATCAGGCAGTTTGAATCGAGTCACTTTAAGCTGTAAAGCGTATCAAGTTTCTAAACAAGCAAAAATACAAAAGCTGATATTTACACTGTATTTTATTTAACTTGTATTAAAACTCAGAATTTTTAAGTCCTTGTTATTTAAATAAAAAATTCTCTATGCATTTTCCCAGCCTCTCTACCAGTTTTTGCTGTTGGCTGTTTTAGGCTCTCGGTTTGCTGACAGTGATGGGAGTCACGTTGTAAAAGGCTTAATGCTTTAATACTGTGTCTTGGTGTTACATGAATCACTTCTATGGCCTTCCACCCCTGTACAGCATCATGGAGCAGCAATGGGATGGAGCTGAGGGGCTGGTCTGCAAGAAAACTGGCTATTTTGAAAACATACGCTGGCTGGTGCTGCCACTGGTGAGGAAGGTGTGAGGGAGGGAGGCCCCCAGCCCAGAGGAGCCCCAGGTTTGGAGTAACACGCAGAGGAGCGTGCGTCCATGGCCGGGAGCCCGGCGCCTGCCCGGGCCTATGGGCAGCCAGAGACCTCTCGAGGATGCCGAGGTAAAAACGAGCATGAAAGCAAGCTTAGCTTTGCTTTGCGTGCTCTACATCGAACCTGTGCCCGCTATGGAAAAAAACGGCTATTTTTTTTCTAGTGCGTAACTGTATTTCGCTGTTCTAACTCTGACACCGGGTGTGGTGCGTGTCCGCTCTCTCTCCTGCCAGCCTGGGCCTTGGCCTTCGCCGCCCGTTCCCGGCCCGAGGCCCGGTCGCTCTTCTGGCGCTGGTAAAGCGCCTTCCCGTGCGAGGGGCCGGTTTCCCTTGGCGTGCACAGCGCAGCGGCGGGAGGGGGGGGCGGAGGGGCCCGGTTTCGGTGCGGGCGGTGAGGCCCCGCGCTGCCCCCGGGACGCCGCCGACTGCGCAGACGCGGCCTCGCGCCCGCCTCCCCGCCCCTTCCCGTCAGGCCCCGCGGCGGGCGCGGCGCTCCCGTCGGGCCGTGCGCGGCCGGAAGCGGAAGTGAGTGTGCTGGTAATCATGGTGCCGCCGGGGCGGGGAAGGAGGTGCCTCCGCTGCCGGGAGCTCGGTGAGGGGCAGGGCTGGTGGGGAGGGGGCACGGCGGGGCGGGCGGCGCGGCCCTGTGCAGGCCGTGGGGGTGGCCCTCCGCGGGGCCGGGCCGGGCCGGGCGGGAGTAGCGCCGCGCGAGGGGAGGGGACACCTTCCCCGGCCCGCGGGGCGGGGGCCGCGGCGCAGGCCCCAGTGTCTCCGCCGCCGTCCGCCCTGGGGCTAGTGGGCGGCTGGGGACGCGGGGCACCTGCCCGGTGTCCCCTGAGCGGAGCGGGGCTCGGCCTGGCCCGGCCCGGGTGGGGCTGAGCCGCCTGACCCGGCGCCGCCCGTCCTTGTGTTCCAGATGAGTCGTTCCGGGCCGGGAGCGCGGTCTGGCAGTGAGAGGCGGTGACCATGGGGGAGAACAGTCCCGACGGCAGCGCTATCTACTATGAAGCGGAGGAAGACGATTTAACTCAAGATGGCAATATGATGAGGTTTGCTGATAAAAACGGGCTGGTGTCTTCATCGTCTGGGACGGTGTACGACAGGACAACTGTTCTGATAGAGCAGGACCACAGCGTGTTGGAAGATGATGAGGATGAAGGACAATGTGGTGATCACTTGCCTTTTTTACCAGAGGGTCACGAAGAAGGATTTCATTTAATAGCAGATCATGAAGGAATGTCCCAGGGTTATGTGCAACATATTATTTCTCCAGATCAGATTCACCTAACAATAAATCCTGGTTCAACTCCTATGCCAAGAAACATCGAAGGAGCAACGCTCACTTTGCAGTCTGAATGCCCAGAAACTAAGCTTAAAGAAGTAAGTAGCTAAATATGATTCTGAATCTTATGCTTATTGTGAGAGCTTTTCACCTAGTGGCCTTAGATGCTTTGAAAATGTGTTTTTCTAAAGGTGTTTGGGAGGTAGACAGAAGTTTCTCTTGTTCTTAAAGGTTGTTGTGTGGCGGAGTGAGTTGCACTCCCATAAATCTGCCGTTGCTCTTATCGATAGCCGTGCTTTGTGCCGATAACAGGCTCTGTCCCGCAGTCACTGAGCGGCTCAGCAGCAAAGCTGCCCGTGTCATCGGATTTCACTTTCTTGTGCAGCAGCCAGGAAGCGCTTTCTGACACGCGGTGACACACTAGATAGCAGGAGAACATGGTACTGAAAAAGCATTTGCGGTGGTAGCGTATGGGATTTTTAGTGGTGCTTTATTTTTCTTTTGGTTGGGCAATTATTTCTTGAGTTACAGCACACACTCGGTTGTGCTGTGGTTAACCACGTTGTTGAGAAAAGCGCATCCAAGTTGCAGGTTAAATTCCAGACTGTTGCAGCAGCTAAAGTGTGAAACTTGAGATGTGAAAATTACTTCTGGTTTTATTATATTACCTACAAGGAAATTATGAGAAGAAAATAATGGAAGCTTAAAATTACTCTCTGTTGTATTTTGAAAGCTTGAGTCAGCTTATGTATTTAAAATGGTGATTACTTTCAATTCTATTTCCCTAATGAATTCTGCCTGCATGACAGGTGAGGGCTTGTACCAACTGACTTGGGATTCTTGCTGTTTAGGTGTAAAAGCAATGTAAAGTCGATTGAAATACCAGCACAGGGACGACTTTGTGCTCCTTTTTTTAGCCCATCTGAGTTAAATAAGGGATGGTCTATGCAAGCGTCTGTGCTAGCGTTGGTGGTGGTGGTATCAACTACTTGTGTAACCGGTACTCAGCGTAAGAGAGAATTGCAGAAATGAGCCCTTGCTGAGAAAGGAAGCTGGGTTTGAACACTCTGAATAATTTAGATTAGCAGGGAACCTTCATTATTGCCGGCGCGGCAGTGAGGAAATGGGGCTGTCAGAGGTCGGCTCCGCGATTGTGAAACTTCTGGACTGAGATTTGTTGAATAAGCCCATTTAAGCCTAAGGAACTCCTTTTGCTCAGTTATTATTCAAATTAGCAGCTACTGTATCCTACCCTCTTAGCTGCTAAAATAGTTAATTTTTTATGTCAGTCGTATCAGTACTTTCTTTTCTTCTTGTAGGATAATAAGCTGCAATCTGTAGTGTCAGAACAGTGTGTACTAGCTGAACAGATGTTGATGACTGCATATGCAATTAAACTGATTTTATTTCTTCACCACTCCTATTTAAAAAAGTCCTGTAAGACCTGGAATTTCCTAGTGAAATCCTTTATCTGAATTTATTTTCCATCTCTTGAACTGGTTTTTGAGGGGCGGGGGCTATTACACTATAATTTGAATGCAGTGGAAATAAGCCTTCCTTGGGAGAGTCAACCAGTGTCCTTTGACGTGCAGCCCCAGCCTTTCTCGTCAAGGTACCGTGTTTCTGAGCGCTGGGTGCCTGAGCCATCTGGGGGTTTTCCTCCCCCTGCCATGTCTCTGTTTTGTTGTTGCTTGCGCGTG
The DNA here is from genome assembly GCA_003697955.1 of Calidris pygmaea. NCBI lineage: Eukaryota > Metazoa > Chordata > Aves > Charadriiformes > Scolopacidae > Calidris > Calidris pygmaea. Next base: position 747,288 of record QJSC01002227.1, on the reverse strand, counting down.
GTGTTTCAGGGAGCCATTTACAGAACTCACAGTGGTTTTATTGAAGGCCCGTTGTTTCTTTCATTTATGTGATACTACACAAAGCATTAATCAAATTAGTTATTTTATGGAAGGATTAAAATATACTCGTTTCTTAATTAGGCACACCAAAACTGATGCGTTTTTGATGTTACTTCTATTTAACATGTCTGTTAAATGTCATTTAACAAATATTAACATGACAGACATGCTCCTCCCTGTTATTCTGGGAGGAACATGACTTCAAATAAAGTGATTTTATACTTACCTGACGAGATCAAGGCTTCCCATGTTATTCTGTTCTTGGCTTCCGAGCTGTGCTGGTAAATAACCGTGATTATCAAATGCTCTTTTCTGATGGGTATATACAAAAAAAAAAAGAACAGTTGTTGAGTCATGAGATGGGTAGAGGCCTTTAGGTGTTACACACTGGTTACGTAGGGGTTCATCCAGTTCTCCTGGTATCAACCCCCAATTCAGTATCTGTTTTTTTGGAACACAGTCTGCAGCCTTTTCTAAGCAATAGTACCAGGTCCTGAGATAGGTGCTTTGTGCTCTGGAAAAGAGGAAAATTGCTGGCTTATGCACTGCTGTATTATCTTCCTGGCTAGTTGTTAGGGTACTAAATCTGCAGGTTCCTGCTCCTCTGCTGTGAGTTTGTGTTGCCTTTCTAAACATATCCAAATCAACAGCTTTTGGAATGCTCTTCTGCTTCTTGCTTGTCAACCATCAAGTCCTCTCTTGGGTTCTGTAGTCACTTGTAGATGCTAAGGTTTCTCAACTGCAGCGCTCAAACGAAAGCCATCAGTCTGATAGTTAACGTTGAAGATGAACTTATTCAAGCGTATCAGATGGCTTGTTCCTTCTACTTCACAGAAGAGAATGAGATGTAATTAAGTGTTATGACTTGCACACTGGAAGCTTCTACATGGTCTCCTCCTGCCTACAAAACTATTCTTCTGTAAGGTCAGCCTGCTTTCCAGTGTTTGCCACTCCTTCCTCGCATAGTGCAGCAGAAATATTAAGTTATCTGATAATTAAACGGCAGTAATTTTTTTTTTTTCTTGCTTTTGGTGTCTAAATCTATTCTGTGGTTTCTGATGTTTAACTGCAGTTCTACCCTGTCTGGATTCCTGAAATACTTAAAAGTTATTAAGCATGCAGCATTTTGTCTCTTAGGTTAAGAGGTACCAGTGCACCTTTGAGGGCTGCCCTCGCACCTACAGCACTGCCGGAAACCTGCGCACTCACCAAAAGACGCATCGTGGGGAATACACTTTTGTCTGCAATCAAGAGGGCTGTGGCAAGGCCTTCCTTACCTCCTACAGCCTCAAAATCCATGTTCGAGTGCACACTAAGGAAAAGCCGTTTGAATGTGATGTGCAGGGCTGTGAAAAGGCATTCAATACACTGTACAGGTGGGAAGGCTCTCACTGTTTCTCCTGTAGATGTGGCTGTTGCTGTTTTGCAAGTTGCGTGTGCTTTTTGTTTGTGTCTGAGTACAACTGCTACGCTTCTCCCAGGTACAGATAGGAATATAACCCCCCCAAAACGTGGAAATGCTTTACCAAGAGTAGGATGACAGAACCTGTCATGACACACTTAGCTTATCTATATCGCAGTAGTTTTGAAGGTGGTGCACAAACACAAGGAATTCTTAGGTTTGCTTGAGAACTTCGGAAGTGCTATCGGTTACTTTCATAAGCTAATTACCTTCAATTCAGAGTAAGTTAAGCCTTTGATCTTGTCCAGCACATTGGAGTGAATGGCTTGCTTGCCTCAGGAAGGGGCCATCTCGTACTACAAGTCATAAGAGGGATTTTTTTGTATGCTTTTTAGGTTGAAAGCACATCAGAGGCTTCACACAGGGAAAACATTTAACTGTGAATCAGAAGGCTGCAGTAAATACTTCACAACGCACAGTGACCTGAGGAAGCACATTCGAACACACACAGGAGAAAAGCCATTTCGGTAAGATGCTGGTTGGCAATTTTTACTTCTGTGGGACTTCTGCAATAGGTCATCTGTGTCAAAAGGCAGCTATTGCTGTCCTGAATGAAGAGCTGTTCTGGTGAGAAAAAAAGTGAAGGTGGCGGGTGTTTGAGCGTGTTTGTCCTAGAGCTCCCTCTCGTTGCCTGTAAAAGTGGGTGAAATGACTGTCTTCAAAGACAAGAATAGTCAAGCTCTTTTTTTAAACATAAATGTGTGCCACAATGAGCACAGTTTTAAAACCTACTGCGGCTTCTCTGCCGTGATGGAATGTTTATTCTTTTAAGGACCCCCCTCCCCAAATGCTGACTTTGTTTGAATTGAAAGTCCTGTTGGGAGCCCTGTGTCTGCAGCTCACGCAGCGGCTGTGGAGAGAGACCCAGTGACTGACACAGGTCAGCATTGGGCCGGCTTTTCAGAGTCCTGTGGCTGTTGCACAGTGTGACCTAAGGTTGTGACTAGTGCCTCGAGGAGGCCTGATGCTAACTCTTCTGTGATCCTCATTCAGGTGTGAGCATGACGGCTGTGGAAAGGCGTTTGCTGCAAGCCACCACCTTAAAACACATGTTAGGACACATACTGGTAAGTCCCAAGGGCTTAGTTTTATTTTACTTGAATGTATTCAGTTTCTGCTAACTCTCAGAATCCTAATATGTATTTATACTTATAAATATATGTAATATGTGGGTGACACCAAGCTGAGTGGTGTAGTTGATGCGGTGGAGGGACCTTGCTGGGCTGGGGACATGTGTCCGTGTGAACCTCGTGATGTTTGACGAGGCCAAGTGCAAAATCCTGTACCTGGGTCAGGGCAATCCCCAAAATTCCATTTATGCCTGACAGGTCTTGAATTTCATAAGCATGTTTCACAAATGTATCGGTAACGATGCATAAAAATTAAATGTTGTGTTCTTATGTCAGTTCACGTGGTAAAATGGAAGCTTTTATCTGCAAGATTCACAAGAATTCTTAATGCGTGAAGGGGCATTAAACAGTCGTGTTTATATAAAATATTATCCTTCTCCTCTGGGCTTTAAAAATAGGTGTTATATGTGGTTTTTTTGCTGCCTGTAGGGGAGAAACCCTTCTTCTGTCCCAGCAACGGCTGTGAGAAGACTTTCAGTACTCAGTATAGTCTCAAGAGTCACATGAAAGGTCATGAGAAAGGCCATTCCTATAATGCACTTCCCAATAACAACGTGTCTGAGGTGAGTAGCGCTTCTTCCTGACGCTTCTGTCTGAGGTGGATGTGAAACCATGCTTTGGGGAAGAAATTCCTTGTCTGCCGCCTGTTCTAAAGGTATAATGTTTAAGGCTGGGACTTCTGAAGGGAATCGTAACTGCTTGGTGCCCTCTCTCCCGTGAGGACACCCGGGGGTGCCGCTTGTTTGAACCGTGAATACAGTTCCAGTTCTGCAGCAGCTGGGATCCAGCGCGGCAGCGTGGGGTTGCCTCTCTGTGCTGTGTTTACAGGGTGTGATAACAAACAGCGGGGTCAGTATTTCTGAGACTTCTAGCCTGGTATTTGGTTACCAAGTTATATTTAGAGAAGCTCATCTAAGTCTGTCTATTTATTTTAATCATATTAAAATTAAAGCTTGAGCTACTGCTGCTTTGACGGGTCTGCCACGTATTGGCACAAGTTTATAGGCAATTATAGATTATTGTGCTTTCCTTGTAGATTCTTATGTTTTCATCGAGACTATATTATAAGCGTGCGAAGTAAAATAAATAGTAAATGTTAAGGTTTACATTTTTTATTTTCTATAGGCTGATTTGTTCCTGTGCTAGTTTAAAATTCCACGTTATTTAATTCTTTTTGAAGCAATGTGGAAGAGATGTTAAAAATCCTTGATAGCTACTAAATATCCTTTGCTTAGTAGTATTGCTCCTTTGATTTTAGAACTGAAGCTTGGGTTCCATATCGGTAAAAAAGTTCTGTGTAGGCAGAATTGTGTGGACTCTAAAAAGTAACTTAAAACATTTCTGACACTGTTTTTTTAATATATAACTCAATTTCTTTTTTCTTCTTTACAGGATACAAGCCACTCACTTTGTCTGAGTGACTTAAGCCTCATATCAACAGATTCAGAATTGCGGGAGAACTCTAATCCAGTGAGTTACTGTCTGCAATTGTCTCACTCGAAATTTGAGTGTTGCTTTTTTTCTGGCAAGACCAAGTGAAAGAGAGGGATCTTCCACCAAATTATGCAGCGCTTAATTCAGCCTGTTTTTAAAGGCTTTCCAGCTGATTTTGCCGTAATGATGTTCTTGCTTATTGATAACTGTTGCCTGAGGTTAAATTTAATGGAGAGGAAAATTATATATTAATAAGACCATGTAATTCTTTTGTGCTTGGATGTGGAAGCAGTCTGTCTGTTCCCAGCAGTGGGGGTGATGGTACTGCATAGTCCAGAATATAATCTAAGTGCAATATTTTGTTTTTGCTCCATAAAAAGTTTCACAAACTGTCAGGAACAAATTAATGTCTGTTTCTGATTCTAACAGAGCATTGCAAGAAATAAGAGTTAAACAAATTATCGATGCAGAAGGATATGTTTTACTTTTGAAGGACTTACTTATTTTTGTAAGAATTTGCTCATTATGTTGGTAGATTTTATTGTGGGTAATAAAAACTGTCATTTTATACTTGGTAAGTGAAATGTATTGCCTTTCCTGAAGGTGGTGGTTAATTGGAGAGGTGTTTCTAACATTCCTATGCTGCTTGACTGGAATTTGTGCAAAGTTTATGAGACCCAAGATATAACATTGTCTGATCTCTTCCTCTTTATTTTGTGTTTGCCAGACACACGGACAAGACCTGAGCACAATCTCACCAGCAAGTATCTTTGAGTCGATGTTCCAGAGCCCAGACCACACTGCGAATCAGGATGACTCTCAGCAGACAGGTACGAGTTCTCTCTGCACAAACCCGCTGATGAAAAGGCTAATTAGAGAGAGCTAATGAGGCTGATCAACTTGTGTGTTGCTCCCTGAATTTGGACCTACTTTTGGATGTCACTGCCAAGTGTGACATGGTTTTGAGCACCAGTCAAAAGATGTGAAAGTGGAAATGCTTTACTTAGCAAAGTTGCATCAGCTGGCCCATGAGTTCATTGAAAAAGTTGCTTATTCGGATCTTACGAGAACTGATGTGCTTTCTTCTTTATTTCCTTTGGCAGCTGCCTTGATTGAAGGTTTTAACGGTGATGCAGACTCAGTCACTGCTGTTCCGCCTTCTGTGGGAGACTCAGCATCGCTGTCTCTTCCGCTTGTGCTGCAGCTCGGCATCTCGGAGCCTTCGCATCCAGCACTACAAGCCTCAGCAGCGCCGGCTGCGCCCTCCTCCGTAGGAACCAGCTCACAGCAAGCTGCGTTTGGAAATCCTGCAACTGTTTTACAGTCCCCAGAAGTGCCTGTTCCTCACAGCACACAGTTTGCAGCCAGTCACCAAGACTTCCTGCAGCACACTCAGACGCCACCACAGCCCATTGTACCAGGACTTTCGGTGGTTGCCGGGGCATCTGCCCCAGCAGCCTCTGGTGCCACTGAGCCCCTGCCAGCTGTAGTTCAGACTGTGCCTGTTGGTGCAAACTCGGTTCTGACCAGTAATCCCACTATAACAATTACTCCTTCTCAGAGCACCGCGATTCTGCAGTCCAGCATTGTCATGGGAGAGCAAAACTTGCAATGGATCTTAAATGGTGCCACTGGTTCTCCACAAAGCCAAGAACAAATGGTTAGTATATCCATCACGGCTTTGAAACAGCTTGAACCTCTCCCTCCCAGAGTCCTTGCTTTTGAAAAGGGTGGGCATCAAACCTGGAATTGTAAGATAGAAACCAGGATGCATTATAAACATGTCACCAATGCAGCCCCTAAAATAGAGAGAGAAATAAATAGAAAATAGATAGAGAAATCCAGGGTGCAGAAAAAAAACCTTGCTCTTTAGGGCTACTGAAGTAATACTCTGAGTTTTGGGGTAGCCAGAACACTGCCCAGAACCAAGCTAAATGTTATATTTTTTTAATTACTTTTATTTCCTGTGTTTTCTCTTTGGAATGTGTGTGTCTAGTTGTTTCTTTTGATTGCAGCTGTTTAGAATTTGAACAATAGAAATTTGATTGGAATCAGCTCATACTTTTTTTTTATTTTTTTCTTTAAAGCCACAAGTTCCAAAAGTAGTAGAAAAGGTGTTTTTTACCACTGCAGTACCAGTAGCTGGCAACACAGGTAAGCATGACACTGAACTTGCTTTTTCCTCTTTCTCTGTGGTGCTGATAGCTTGACCGGGATTTGTGGTGATTTTGTTGCTTGCAGAAATGTTGAAGATAACCTTTATTTTTTTGCCTTCCTGAGGTTTTAAGTGCATTCTGCTGTGGACTTATAGGTTGGTGCTGAGATCTGTCCTGTAGTAGTTTATCTAGCAACTTATAAGATAATCAAGTTCAAAAATCAGATGCAGTATTCATGAAATGGTATTTTAATGGGACTTAGAAGAATAAGAGATAGAAACGCAAGGACATAATTTGTTTTTTGTTCTTTTAAGTGCAGATGCGAAACAGGTAGTAAACTTAATCAGTTTTTTAGCAATTATTTTTGGTAAGCACTGTCTGTGAGATCCATCAAACTGATACACGCCTGTAGAAGTTCTGTTCCATCACTTGCTTCCAACACAGTGGTGTTTTATTGCAAAGATGAACCGATCAGAGTCAAGAGAGATCAGGTAAGTTAAAAATCTAAACTTTCCAAAGGAAAGGAAGCCAGGCAAGTAGAGCAGCATAGGAAGAGTGAGGAGGAAGCGTGACAAGCAGGATGGGAGAGGAAAGCAGACTCGAGAAAATGAACAGGAAACTCCCTGTGTTGGTGTCCAGGAATGGAATTGCTGGTGTCATGTTGTGTCACCCATTCAAAGATGGGTGTGTAGGGGCTGGGGCATTTGAATGCCGCTCTGTTGCATTTTATGCTGTAAAAGTTACAGTGGTTGTCAGAAGAGACGTGTTGGGCTGTGTAAAAGATTTAGATCAGAATTCTAATGTCTGGGCTCAGCAAAGCACCTGCCCCTTTTCTTTTATTTCTCACCTGCTGGAGGTATTGTGTTTAAACAGAGTAAGGAGCAATCTGTGCTGCAAGGTGCATACAGTCTAATTTAGCAAAGATGATGTGTCTCTCCCTGCTGTGAAATTATGTAGTTCCGTTGTGTTTTGTCTTTGTTTCCCCTTCAGGAAACGCTGTTCAGCAGATTGGTCTCAGTGTCCCTGTCATCATCATAAAGCAGGAGGAGGCCTGCCAGTGCCAGTGTGCCTGCCGAGACTCTGCCAAGGACAAAGCCACCGTGAAGAAGGAATGTTCCTCACCTGATACAAAAGCTTTGGAGCAGCCGGCTCCCCAGCTGCAGCCTCAGACCTTTCCTTCCTCCTCCCCTTCTCCTTCCTGTGGGCAGGGCGGTCAGGTAGTTACCCCTCCAGACTCGCAGACTGAAACGCTAAGTGCCATGGATGTATCGGACTTCCTGTCCCTCCAAAGCCCTGAAACCCCATCGAATATAATTCCAATCGAAGCACTACTGCAGGGTGAGGAAGAACTTGGTTTGAATAGCAGCTTCTCTAAGTGAAGATGTTCCAGATTTTCCTTTGCACCTGGAGGGTAAAACCCTTCTCCTTAGAAGCAGAAACTGAAGGATCGATTCTCTTTCCTTCCTCTTTGGAAGTTTTGTGGCTTATTTCTGCTTCACAGATGTCATCTTAGTCACGTCCCAGGTACATCCATCTTTGAGAATCTATCTAAAAAAAGAAAAGGAAAAAAAAAAAAGAAAAAGCTAAGTTATATATGAACTGTTTTGGCTGCACTGTCTGTCACTTTTGCTTGTCATATGTGAACACAGAAGTTAAGGTTACTCGTGTGCAAAAAGATTTTTAAAAAGAAAAAGGGGGGGTTAGTTTGTCTCCAATTGCACATCACTTACGTTTGGGATTAAGGTACTGGCAGCGAGTGGGTCTTTGTTACAACTCCTTGGGTCTATAATTTTCTTCTGTCTCTGATGTCTGATACTAACCATGCACTATAAGGGGAGCCCAGGAAGGGAATTTGCTGTAGTAGAAAATGGCATTATTGTAGAAGATGATTTATCTGCAATTTTATTGGGATGCGATTGTCACATCACGGAGCTGGGAGCTGATGCCTGGGTTTGCTTTGTAGCTGCGCTGTTACTAAAGCCTACAGAAACTTTGTGGAGTTTATTTCAGTAGAGCACAAGTACCTTGTGCTCCTGATAGGTCCGTTCATTTAATTTCGTTAGGACTTAGAAGTGTGGTGGCAGACACTGTTTCACAGCATGGAAACACGCTCGGAGCCCCTGCTTGCTCAGGCTGGAGGCTGGTTCTTTGCCTCTCTCGGGAGGGTGCCGAGAGTCCCCGGTGTGGTCAGAGCGGTGCCGGCTGCTCTTGGGATTTATCTGGCTGTTCAGAAACAAGTCATCCTCTTACCCCGTGACTGTTCAATCAGGAGCACGGTGCCTTTGCAGGTTACTCTCATCTTTTGTCAAGAAGAGCTCTAGGAGAATTTTCAGAATGGTTGAACTTAAGTTCAGTTTGAATTCAGTGAGTCTGTCCTTTGGCTGTCCCTAAATGCTTCCTTTTTTCTGTTCAGCTATATAATTTCTGCCTGAATCTGCCTCCAACCTACTGCAATGCCAGCTTTTTGTGCACGGGGCTATTTCTTGACTAAAAGATGTTACACAGCATAGTAGTTTTTCATATCAAACTGAAAGTCTATATTCTAACCTACTCAGGGTAAATAAAACACAAACCCCCCTTCCACCAAAAAGCCTGTAATGTTGCAATAAATGCAGTCTCATTCTAAATGGTTTATTTATGCTGCATTATTTTAAAAAAATGTAATTTTATAGTGTTTTATCCATCTTTCTGGCTTTGGCTGTCAGTCTTTTTGTGTTAAAGGAAAGAATATTAAATAGTCTTTATTCAGTTTACAGTGTTGTCATTAGTGAGATACAAAGATAATGACTGTAAGCCAATTAATGCGGAGTGTCTCTGTGCACTAAATTTAGGAATGCAAGCTCCTAGTGGATAGAGATCTTTCGCTCTGATCAAAGCTGCTCTCTTTACCTGCTGGGGGGAGCCATAGGAGTGCAGCCCCACCCCTGGGATGATTAGCTGGTTTTTAGCCCTCTGGTGACGTGCTCTGTGTAGCCCTGCCACCACCGCTGTCACCGTCCTTGCTGGGACGGTGGTGGGTGAGCGATCCGGCCTGCGATTCCCTTGGGAATCCTCTGCCGAGCGCGGATAGAAGCGGGCTGAAGGGAACTGGCACTTCGCCTCTCTGGCAGCTCGCTCCCAGTCGTTACGTGCAGGAGGGAGAACCGTGTCCCCTTGGGGTGACCGTGAGGGAAGGAGGCTGCAAAGAACACCTTGTCCCTGGCAGGTGCCATCTCGCTCTGTTGGGGCAGTTGCCGGGGCGAGCGTGGGGGCACGAGCTGAACGGGGATCGCGCTGATTGTGTTTCCCCTCCGTGCGTGTTGGTGTGTGTTGCTGTGCGGTGCTGCGGCAGCGGGGGTGCGGGTCCTGCAGCGATAAGTTTTGCGTCCCCGAAAACAGGGATTAACAAAGCGTTTTCCGTTTTGCTTTTGTAGCGGGAACCCCTCGAGGGCAGCGAGCGGTGGCCTCTGCATTTCTCCTGCAGCTTCCCCGGTGCTGCGGGGTGGTGGCACAGCAGCAAGAGCTGCTGAGAGCACCCAGGAAACTCTCAGGCCCGTGTGGCTGGGACGGTGCTCCCGGGGCTGTCCCCTGCCAGCTCTCCTGCCCACAGCTCCGCTGCCGGGGGTCCCGGGGCACAGGCGCTGCCAGGGGCTGGGACATCTCTGTGTGTGTCGGAGGGTGAGCAGATGGATGTACGTGTGTGTGTGAGACAGCTAACGCAGATCCCTCTGGAGTTAGGGGTTCTTTCTGGTGGAGACAAGGGTACCAGGTGGGGCCTGGGATGTGACAGCTGGGGGCTGTAGCAACCTCTTCTGAGCCTTTCCATCCTTCAGGGAAGTGTTTTTCCACGCTGCTCTTGCTACTTGTGACTTAGTCCACCTAAAACAGACTTCTGGTTGGGATCTCCTTTGTGACAGAAATGAGTAGAAGACTCTCCAAAGGCTTTGGGATGGGAAGCTGGTTTGGGAGCGTGGTGGTTGGCAGCGGTGAGGTGTTGGAGTTGAACTTCTGCTGCTTTCTCTGCACAGCCACTGTCTTCTGCCCCTGCGTTCTGGGAAAAGCACCATGTTCCACGTTTATGCTGACTTTTAGGTGCATTGAGTTTGCTGTTACCCTCTTGTGTGTGTGTCAGGTAGGCTGCGATTTAGGTGGAAGTTAATTGGGGTTTGTCATGAGGCCAGAGTGGTGTGACTCTGTGAACACCTGCACCATGGGCTGTGCCTCCCGCCCGATTGCGTTGTACCGGTGTGTGCTTTTGTTGTTTAGTGTTGGTCTGCTGTCAGAGAGCTCCGTGCCGCACGTGTCTGAGAACGTTTTGCATCATCCCAGTGCTGTGTGGTCAGACGTGGTCCTGCAGGGGTTTGGTGACGCGCTGGGACAGGAGGGGACCCGCAGGCAGGAGAGGGCAGTGGCAGCGAGGCCCTGAGATTCCTCAGTGCCAGAGGATTTTCTGTCCTCCTCCTGCTGCCTCAGCATTCACCTCATCCACAATAACATTTTCAATAAAGGGAGGACTTTCTACTGTTGTAGATTTGGTGAGACATTGGATTCCCAGAAAGGGGTGTGTTTTCTGTGAATACTCTGGAGCCTCTGAGAACAGTGTGCCCTCCCTCTCAAAATCTGCATTTCACCAACCCCTTTAATTATCGTTGAGAGAACAAACCCGCACTGCTCCGGGTCATTCCGTGTTAAAGGTTTTGTGGCTTGTGGGGTTTACTTGGTTACTCACAGTTTCTAGATGGGTGCAGAAGCTTAAACGTATAGAATGGGTCTAATTACCAAGGTGGGTAGCTCTGGTCGCTGAGCGGTGGCCCCAGCGAGCAGACTTGGCATGCGGCTGAAGGCTGGAGAAGTTGCTTTTCGTGCTTGTAGGTGCTGGAGGGATGGAGAATCAGCACTGTTTAAATGCTGGTACTGAATTATATAGAACAAAGTACGAATTGGGCACTTGTGTAATGCTGACTGTGTCCAGAGAGACTAGTTCGCAGAACCTCATACTGGTATCTAAAATGCACTTTAGGTTATTTTATCTTTAACCCGATTGCTGCAATTTCTTTTGTATATACTTTCACAAAGTTTATTTTTGCTCTGAGTAAAAGTTAACAGGGGTGTGCAAAGATGAGCACTTAACTTGGTGCAATACTTGTAGCTAAAGATTGTTGTCCCGCGTGGTGGGTCTGTCTGTCTGTCTAACTGAACCCGTAGGAACTAGCTCAGCGACACCTGCCCTTCCCCTCTCTACCCAAGAGAAATTATGCATCATTAGCAAACGTCCAATCTATGCAATTACTGCACTGAGAGCACTGTGCTTTCGCAGGCCTTTTCTCTCACGCTTTCTGGCGGGGCCGCTCGTGGGTTCGGTGGGTTCCCTCTCCCTTGTCCTTGCTCCGCTCTGCCACGCGGGCAGAGGTGACGAGCTGGTCTGAAAGGGGCATGTTGCACCTTTATCGTTTGTCTTGGCAGTTGTGTTTGATGTCACGTTACCTGCCTTACTGCACGGAGGGTGGCGCTTCTGCCGCCATCCCAGATACTGTTTGTGCAACCGCAGCGCCGCTGTGGAGCTCTTTGCAGTGCTCTTCCCCCACCGACCGCAGACGGGGCTCGGAGCTGGTGACGGGGCCAGGGAACTGCCCGGGAGAGGGGCCGAGGTGGAATTGCCCTCGGAGTTGGCTGGAGAATAGAAGCTGTCCCTGAGCCAGGAGGAGCATGGCTGGCGGCAGGATCGGGGAGTCGTCGTCCCTGTCCTGCCACTCGCCTGGGGCGAGTCCCCCTGACCCCCCAGCCCCTGCCTCCCCTCCCTCCTGCCACAGTGGAGCTTGTCTTTGTCAAAAGCTTTGGGATCTGCAGGTGACAAGTCCTTGGCATGAGCCATCTGAGCTGCTGGGCAGAACCGTTAGAGTCGATTCGGATCGTAAGGCAAAAATAAAAAAAAAAAAGCATCTCTTTAATAAACCCTCCAAATTTCTGATTTTTAATTGGTACACTATTTTTTTCCGTAACATATTTTGGAAACAATGTCAAGTTTTTATAAACGTTACCTGTAAGTTGATACTCATGGACAGGGCTGAACTTTTAACTTTCTTGCGTCTCGTCTTGATATAGATCATATGTTCTAGAAGTGGGATTCTGTGTCTGCACTGAGAAATGCAAATTAAACTGGATATTTATGTAGTAGCGTACGTAGTCTGAGTGTGTGTGTTCCTGGAACTAGTTTAAAATCCCACACCATGCTTTTGGTGGTGTGCAAGCTGGCCAAAATTTGGTTCATTATGCAGTGTACACTTTCTCAAATAAATGCAGTTTCTACTTTTTTCTTACAAGGAATTTTTTTCATATGATCTTTTTCAGCAAAACCAAGGGTCTGTTTTTGCAGTACCGTAGTGGCAGTAGCTGGTATTTCTTGCTGTGTAGCTTTGTGTCCTCCCACTCGCTCGCTGACCCGGAGCTGTCTGTCCCACCCTTGTTCTGGAGAGTTGTAGTTGCAGCCGGTGTCGCAGCCGGGCAGGGACGCGGCCCCCGGGGGACGCTGCCCCCCAGCCTGATCCGGGGTGTCCTCCTCACCGAGGGCTGCCCGAGGTGGAGCAGCAGGGCCAGAGCCCCAGCTCCCCTCCTCACGGCTTTCCTTCCCCGGGGAGCTGGGCGCTGGTCTTGGAGATGACGAAATAAAAATAAAAAAAAAAAACCACCCAGTTTTTTTCAAGAATGTGTGTATGGTGTTAAAGGAATTTATTTAACTATGAAACTTGGGAACAAATGTGCTTACATTGAGCAATGTGAAGATGTTAGTTACAGGTACAGTACTTCCAAAGGAAGAGCATCTCCAAAACCCCAAAAAAAAAAAAAGAGTAAATATGAATTTGTATTTTTTGAAGAATGTAAAATGTGAAATAATGGTGTTTGCTTAATTGCTCATTTTGTATGAAGTTAATATTGTACTTTGAAATATCTGCGAAGAAGTGGAAATTAACTTTTTTTGGAATTGAAAGCAATATTAATACTAATGGAATCCTAATTAAATGCTTATTTAAACATTGTGTTATAATAGTCTTTCCTAAGAGCACTTATAAATTACTTGGGAGACGAGTGTCCTTCCCGGGAAGGTGTTTCCAGCAGCAGCCTTGGCCTCGGCACACGCCTCCCTCCCACCAACCACCACTTGAATGAAGGAAGGTCCCTGGGGCGTGCACCAGGGCGAAGGGTGTGAATCTGCACCTTGTGCTTCACTTGTGAACAGGGGAGGTGCTGGTCCCTTTCCTGCAGCCACCAGCCGGGTGAAGCCGCAGGGGAGCCAGAAAGGCACAAACTCTTGTGTAAAGTTGGTTATTTTAGTGCCTAAAACCTTCAAAGCGGGGATGGCAAGTACTTTCTGATGAAGAGGATGGGGACTTTGGGGAAAGCTGTTTGGCTCTAAGGGAAACGGACTGAATCTCTGCTCCCAATAAATCGAGATTTCAGCACTTTCAGGCGGAGAAAAGCCTCCCCCAGCAGCTGGAGGGCATCTCCCCCTCCAGAGAGGCCCCTTTGCACCCTCAGCCCCTGCAGCGGGGAGCGCAGTGAGCACCAGAGAGTGATCGCTCCCCACGGCCCGAGGCGCAGCGGCCGCCCAGCCCCGGGAACGGGCCTCGCTGGTGCGAGCCCTTCGGAAGCCGCGGTCCCTCAGCGGCTGCAGCCCCCCCGGTGCGCGGAGGGGCCGGGACAGGGGCTGAGCCAACACTGCTTTATTTTAAAGTGCACAAGGAGTGAGACGCGGCGTCGGTGCAGCGGGAGAGGGCAAAGCCCGGGCCGCGGGAGTCGGTGGCCGGTCGCTGGCTCCTCAGTCCGGGCTCTGCCAGGGCCCCCCCGGTCCCTCCGCATCGGCGCTGCGGGACCCGCCGGGCCGCTCGGGGCAGAGCCGGCCCCTCAGGGCCCCGCGTCCTCCCCCCCCGCCGCCGCCGGGCGCGGAGCTGCCGCCGGGCGCTCCGGGGAGCCGGGGGCCGGGCCCGCCTCCCGCCGGCCGGCAGCCAGGGCGGCCATCTCCGCCGTCAGCTCCTCGCAGGCGGCGATGCGGGCCCGCAGGCACCGCTGCCGGGCCTCCAGCCGGCGGCGCAGCTCCTCCTCCACCTGCGGCAGAGGCGGTCGGTCACGGCCGGTACCGCGGGCCGCCTCTCCCCCCTCCCCTCCCCTCCCCTCCCGCACCCACCGTGCGCCGCGCGCCGCGCCCCGCCGCCGCCATCCCGGCCCCGCCCCGGATGTGCGTCACCGCGCCGCCCTGCGCCGCCCGGAAGAAGCGGCCGGTGCATGCGGCGCGCGGCGCTGGCGGGGCTGGCGCGGCTGGCGGAGGGGGCGCCGGGCCCGGGACTGGGCCTCGGCCGTACCCGCGGTGACCGGCTGCTGCTGCCGGCCCGGCCCGACCCGCGGGGTGCGGTACCGGGGGCGGGGAGGCCGGGTGGGGTGTGGCGGGGAGGGGAGCCGGGGCCGGCGCGGCGGGAGGGCCGGGCCGGGCCGGGGGTGCGGGACCGGGGCCGAGGCAGGGGGTGCGGGGCTGGGGATCCGGGCGCGCCGGGCCGTCCCGCTGACCGCCGTCGTTCTGCAGGCTGGAGGGAGGCGGTGTCGGCCGCCGCGGGCGCCCTGCAGGCGGGGGGGCTGGTGGCGCTGCCCACCGACACGGTGTACGGCGTGGCCTGCCTGGCCCAGGACTCCGGCGCCGTGCGGAGCATCTACAGCCTGAAGGGGCGGAACGGGGAGAAGCCGCTGGCCATCTGCCTGGGGGACGTGGAGCGGCTCTACAGGTGGGCGCGGCCGGCGGGGTGCCGAGCCCCGGGGCCCCGCAGCCCCGGCGCGGGAGCAGCCGCCGGCGGTGGAGCCCCGGGGCGGGGAGGGGGGAGGGGACGCGGGGCCGGTCGGGTGAAGGCGTGAGTCCCCGCTGAGGCTCTGCCCCCCGCCCGCAGGTACTGCCAGGTGAACGTGCCCGACCAGCTGCTGCGGGACCTGCTGCCGGGACCCGTCACCCTGGTCTTAAAGCGCTCGGAAGAACTCAACAAAGACTTGAACCCTTTCACATCGGTAGGGCTTCGCCACAGCACGAGTCGCTGGTTTTGAGGGTCATTGTGCTGTTTTTGTGCTTCTGCTGTAGTAGCTTTTACTCTCAGGCGTCACAGGGCGTGTTCAGCAGCGATGGGCGTTTTCCCAAAACCGGTCCCGGTGCTCTCCTGCCCCCCCGTGACTTATTTGAACATGGGGTGACCCAGCGCTAGGGACTGACTTAAAGAGCTTGTCTGTCGTTGTCACCAGTTCAGCGGGCGTTGATGTGTTGATTCTCTAGAGGATCAGCTTAAGCCAAGGGGGCTTTAGGCAGGGAACGATTAAAACCTGTTACTGCGTGTAAAACCTCGCTCTCTTCTTCTCCCTGCAGCTGGTGGGTGTTCGTATTCCAAACCACCCTTTTGTTAGGGAGCTGGCACGAGCTTGCTCTGGACCATTGGCCTTGACAAGCGCTAACATCAGCTGCCAGGCGAGCACGCTGACCGTGTCGGTAAGTCTGCTTTTGCCCCGGCGTGATGTTATTGTGGTAGTTTGTGAAAGCCCCAGCCTCTCAACAATTGGAAGCCAGCTTTAGTAATAGAATTCTATGCTGCTATTATTCTTTTTTTCTTTTTTTTTTTTTTTTTTTTTTAACGTTAGTTAAAACACCTTTCAGGTACGTGGTGTGGGGTAGCTGTCTTGCTGTGATCCTCGCCTTAAAAGGTGAGGAGAGCAGAGCTGACAGGTAATATTTAAAGGCTCAGATGCAGTTTTTGAAGGGGGTGCCAAATCTGAAAGACAGAAATTGCCGTGGGAAGGGTGGCTGTGGAATGAGGCTGCTGCTCTCTCTGCAGCTCTTGGTAACTAACTCTCTTTTGGCAAAGCGTGTGACCCTGGTGATGGTGCCGCTGGCGTAGCCCCAGACAGTCACCCTGTCCTCGCCCCCAAAGGCTTCTAGTTCTTTTTGTGTGCTCCTTAATACACAGGGGTGCAGCTAAGAAGCCTTTGGCCAGAGAATCCGTGTGGCTTTCCTGCATGTCTGAGATAAAGCTGTTCTCAGAAATCAATCCGAGATGTGTTTGTGAGAAAAGAAGTGAGGTGGCCTGAGGGAGCACTTCCCCTGGCAGCGTCTGTTAAACATGGTCACAAACCATCTTCCGGGCTCTCAGCCACATCTCTCTCTTTCAGGAATTCCAAGACCTGTGGCCTCAGTTGTCCTTAATCGTCGACGGAGGCCCCATAGGGGATGTCCAGAGCCCAGAGTGTCGTTTGGGGTCAACCGTGGTTGACTTGTCCGTGTCGGGGAAATTCACCATCATTCGTCCCGGCTGGTGAGTGCTCTTTGCTGGATATAAATGCAGCTTTTTATTTACTTTAAATGAAATGAAGCTTCCAAGTTAGGGTGGGTTGTGTTTTGCTTTAGAAATCCTGAAAAAGAGCCTCAAATTCTGAGCCCAGGAGACCCCTTTCTAGAAGTTTCAATGTGAAACACTCTAGTTTCTGGAGTTTGTCCTCTCCTTGATTTGAGATGCAGTACTGCATCTAGCTGATTGCTCTTTCCCAGAAAATGCAGTTTAATGCTTAAACCCCTTTTTTTCTGGCCATTCTGTTGCACCCCACAGCGCGCTGACGTCCACGGTGGAAATCCTGAGGCAGAAATACGGCCTGACACCGGAACCGTCGTGAGGCTGGGGCTCCGAGGAGGCTCTGCAGAGCTGGTGAAGCTGGGCACCGTGTGCCGGGGCATTCGTGGCCTTGTTTAATAAGGTCAATGGGTTATGCTGAGGTTAATAACCAAAAGCTTAAAAAAAAAAAATAGAGCAGCAGTTGATGGGTATCTGTTAATTAGCATCACATCTGCTGTCGTCTGAGGAACCAACCCAAACCGAACGCTGAGCTCTTTGTGTTGCTGCACCATTCCCAAATACCTCTCTGTTTAACGTGATAAGGCCTTTGAAATACGATTATTTGAACGTCAGACTGTTCTCAGGACGGGATGATGAAGACAGTGTCTGATCCACCCTCCCCTTCACACTCATTCCATACCTTTGTTTATTGAGTCTGCACTGAAAGAAAAGCAAAGATGGAGAAGAGGTTTTTCGAGCTTTCAGGGTGTTGCAGGGAAGGTGTTCCCTGGCTCGTTCTTTCTTCTAAGTGTCATCAAAACCTGCTACTGAGATGAAACTGTAAGTGCTTTTGAAAATTAACAGTTGGTTAAATGATCCCTATCTAGACAAGAGCTGCTCAGAAAGACCTGACTCTCTCCTAATAGAAAGAACGAAAACAAGCTCTTACTGTGCTGAATTTCATTGTTTTTGAACGTTCACTTCCTGCTCTTGATTTTGTTCTGACAACAGTGCGAAGCTGAAGTAAACAGGGAATAGATGAAAGTTTCCTCTGGTATTTATTCTTCATAGAAAAGGTTTATGGAGCTGCTATTAATTTAAAAACTGTTAAGCAACTTGCATGGTTTTATTATAAATGCTCATTTTTGGACGTTGTTGTCCATCGCTGTTGACGGACTTAGGTGCTCAGTAAGAATGTCTATGGAGTTGTCATAAATAGAATTTTGCTTCTCATCCAGAGCTGCTGCTTCTCATTGTATTGATACAGGCAAGTATAAATTAATTTTATGGCTAAAACCACAAAAAAAGGAAAGCTACCGGGAGCTGAACCTCTTTCAAAGCACTGAGGGTCCTGTGGCTGCTCCCGGAGTGCTGCTGTGCTCAGGCTGTCAGCAGGTGGCCCGGAGCTGGCCCAGAGCTTGCCCAGCGTGGCCATGGGACCCACAGGGGCTGAGTGCGGGGGAGAAGCTGGACCCGATGGTGGTGGGCGGGTGGTGGTGGCCGAAATGTGGGGGTCCTGGTGCCGGTACCGGACTTCGGAGCACGGACATCGCCCCGGCCCCGCTCTCAGCAGAGGCTTGTCCTGGCCCTGGCGTGGGATTGTCTGCTCATTGGGACCGGGGCCCGTCTCTGGGGGTCTCTCTGTGTGGCGGCGCTGGGGGCTGATCCCCCACAGCACCAGTGATGCTCCTGCAAGACCATCCTGAAGCTCGGACTGGCCACGGGTGGGAGGGCAGAGGTGGCTGGTGGTGGGGAAGGGCAGGGGCCACCGTCCGCGCTCGGTTCCCGAGGGCAGCCCTTGACACGAGGGGTTGACGAAGGACTGAACTTATTTGAGGGAAGGTAAACACACGCCGGCAGACACTGAAGTGGGACTACCTGAGCTGTTAAAGGAAATAACATTTTAATTGGGTGAATCTGTTATGCACAAATGTTACAGGTGATAAAAGCTCCTGCTAAATGGAATCCTGGTAATGAGATGAACCTGTTGAGGGAACAAATTGCCGGCAAATCAGAAACAGGCTTCCCAGGTGCTCCAGAAGCTTTGGGGCTTCTGTTATTTCTCTTGGCTGAAGCTCGTGCTGCCCCACGGTGCTGGAGCCTCGTGGCAGCTCTTCCTCAAGCACCCCCTGTGCGGTGCCGGGTCTGCGGGGGGTGCAGGTAAGTGTCAGCGAGCAGCAGAGACAGAGTTTGCCTTCCAGTGCTCTGTGGTTTTGTGTGGGTTGATGTGTGCAAGAAGCAGCTGTGGGAGTGGTGGTTCAGGTGGGACATGGGCGTTGGGAGAGCATCCTGGTTCTGGCTGGGAGTCCGGCGAGGGCAGTGTCTGGCCAGTCTGGCTGCCCTCCTGTGTGCTGCTGATTGCCTTGGGTATGGTTTGGCTCCTGAAATCCCTGTAACTAGAGCCAAAGAGATCTGGCTAACTTCTTGTTGCCTGTACACTGGTTTTTCAGTTTTTACTGGGCTCCTATCCCTGAGCCCACCCGACTCCACCGCCCCGTCATGCAGAGGGCCCAGAAACACAAGTTCTCAGAAGTTACTGCACTGGGGCGCTTCTCCCTGCTGCGTGGTCCCAAAGGAGTGTCCTGCTGGCTTCCCCATGCCCCCGCGAGCCGAGCCAGACCTCCAGCCGCCTTCTTTCAGGGTGGCAGAGCCACTGGAGCCACGTCTCCCACCACTAGATAGTGCTAGGCCACCGCGGGGAGCCTCGGGGCTGGTGGCCATGCTGCTGCTGGTGTCTACACTCGTTTAAAAGCATTAATAAGCAAGCACCGTGCCGGGGCCGTGCCACCGTGGGCTCGGCTGGTGCACATGGTGGCCAACGTGTGCCATCAGTTACCGGGGTGCAGCTCCTGACCTCTCTGCTGGCACCTCCACTGGTGCCTCTGGCTCATTCCGAGCTGCTGGCGTTCTGCATCCCTGGCAAGTGACAGCTTTATTTGTGCCACTTCGGGGGTGGGTGAAATGGCTGGAGCCCTTGTTCCCGTGCAGGAAAACTGCAGGCACCGTGAATTACTTCTTTCCTCTGGCTCTGGGTGTCTGCAGCCCCTGCGGCTGCCGGGGTGATGTGCTCGGCACCAGCCAGAGTGACTGGCCCCTGTGCCAGCATTTGGGCACTGCCAGGGGCTCTGGAACGCAGCGGCACGGAGCAAACCCGGGCTTTGTTCCTTATGCAGGTGTTCTTGGTGCTTTCCCAAATGGGGACCCTGCTGCTGCCCTGGGTGACTTTGTGCCAGGAGCCGTGTGTGCTGTGGGCGGGGGGGACATGGCGGGGGGACCCAGGGGATGCTGCACGCTGGGACGCTCTGTGAACATGCTCCCGTGGCCAGCTGGGACCCGCTGGTCAGTCCAACGGGTTCTGCTGGAGCGGGGAGAGATGTCTTTTTGGATCTCGCAGGTGGAACTCTAAACGCTTCCAGAAGCCAATTCACAGATCAGGGTGACTCTTGTGCTCGCAGCCCTTGTTGAAATCACATTGGCACGAGCACTCGGAGCAGGAAACACACGGTTTGCATTTTAATTAGCACTTGCCCTCCAAATAAAAACGCATCTTTAGAACCTCATTAGAGGAGCCAGTTTGAACTCATACAGCCATGATTCAGACGAGCTGGAGCGGCCCCGGGAGGCTCTGCCCTTCGCTGGTGTCGGGGGTGACGCCGCTGAGCGTCCGACCGGCTCCGTCCCGTTGAAGCCGTTGGGGACAAGCTCTGCCAGGGGTGTCTGTTTGGAAGCCTTGGGCGAGCAATGGGGCAGTTGCTTTGTGACTCTTGCTTGTCACTGATTTAATCTGCTGATGTTTATTGAGTGCTTCCCGCCGCCCACAAGGCCGTTCTTGCTGCTGCAGTCGGTGGCTAAAACCCTGTGGCTTTTCATACCCTTTTTTATTTTGTGCAGCTGTTAGCGGCAGATGTGGCTGTGCTGAGAACGCCTCACAGCTGCTGTAGCTGGAGCAGCCTTTATTGTGGACCTTTGGTTGTGGTGTGGAGCACCGTAGGAAGCAGGACATAAATTTGAATAACTCTTGTTACAGGAGGGTGCCTTGGAGAATGTAATTGCTTTAGTTCTTTTTACACATTTTTGGCCATCTCTAACTATGACATTAGATTTAGTTCCTCATCCTTCCTCGAGCTCTGCAGGTCTGAGTGAACATGCAGGGCTTCACCCTGCCCCGTTACAGGCCTGGTGTGTCAGTCAGTGCAGGTACAGCTCAGGTCACGGCTTCGAGGGGGTGGTCAGGAAATCTGTGCCAGAGCCGTCCCGTGCGGGCTCAGGGCTGAGCTGCAGCCGCGTCCTGCTTTGGTGCAACGCTCTGCGGGGCTGGAGCATCCTCCTTGCCCCAGCCTGGCACAGAAAGCCACGGGGGCATCGCTCTCGCTGCAAAAAGCAGCCTCCTCCGGAGACCCTGGTGTCCCAGGAACCTGCACCCCCCCACCCCTCCATCACTGCAGACACATCTGCAGCCCTGCTTCTGAATGCCCCCGCCCGACTTCACAGAGCAAAAGAAAACCAGGCTTGGGCTAATTAAGCTGGAAACATAGCATTGCAATTTGTAGCTGATTAAATCTTTCAAACAATATTTATGTTAATCTCCTTCTGATTTATTTTCTTATAATGCCTCGACGAGGAGATAGTCCAGTGCGGGGGGAAACGCTTCCAGATGGAGCACAGTCCGCCTTGCCAGATGCTGGAAGCTCGGAGTGAGGATTTTCACTCCCTGTGGTTGTACCCAGGAGCAATGATCTTGTCCATCTTGGCCATTTCTGTATGTAGGGGGGGATGCTGAGCTGCAGCTCTTGGTTTTGCTGCAGGAATGAGTCCGCCTGTGGCAGGAGAGGGTGTGAAACAGCGCGTGGGAAGGGGCATCCATGAGACAGCCAGTTCCCGGGCAGGGATGTTCTGCTTCTCTTGCACACACCTTGTGCCTCCGAGCCAGGGCTTTGCTGTCTGGAGAGGAGGCTGCTGTGAAACACTGCTTTGAGGTTATCTCTGGAGATTATAGAGGCCTGTTGCAAAAACCCAGTTTCCTTTTACATGCTGCGCATGAATATCCACTTACACTGTCCTCCAGCCCTTCTTCCAGCTCCAGGGCTGGCAGGATGCCTGGCCACTTTCCACAGGATGCTGATTTAAGGAGTTAGTCTGTAGAAGCGTAGACGATTGAGACAGAAGGGACCTTGAAGCCATCTGGAGAGTCCCCTTCCCCAGACAGCACCCCCTCTCCCAAGTCACTCCAGACACATTTGTCAGATTTGCTCTCAGCTCCCTTTACTGGAAGAGATTCCACCCGCTGCTGCTCAGCTTCTTCCTGTTTTCCAGTTCCTTAAAAAAATATTTATTGGGACTGGCGTCCGTGTATGCCTGTCTCGTCTCTTTTATTATTCCTTTTTCAAAAAGGCTGTAATTTACCCTTTCTGGTGCTGACACCCTGGGGATGCTGCAGGGTCCCTGGGGAGGGGTCTCGGGGCAGCACCGGCCGAGGTGGGGACGGGGCGAGGGACAGAGGACCGGGAGGTGCCACCGCTGCCAGAGCCAAGTGCTGGAGCAATGATCAGGGAGGACAGCTCCAGAGGTTAAGGGGTTTTCACTGCGGAATTGTTAAATTAACTATTAATTTAATTATATTTTGATTAAATTAGATCCTCTTTTTTTTTTTTTTTTAATTTCACCAGCAAATGATTCTGTGCATAATTAATGCTGGCTGATTCTGCTAATTCACTTACTGCTGCTGAGGGGACAGAGGTTTCCGTTGAAGTCTGAGCCGCCGGCTGGTTCCCAGGGGCCGGTGCTGCCCCAGACAAGAGCCACATCATGTCCCTGGGGCCTGGGGGTCTCTGGGACAGGGAAAGCACTGGATCAGATCCCTCTTTGCAACAGAGTGATTGACTTCTATTAATGAGCCGGCTCTCCCCGGGGTCCGTGAGGAAGCTCCCCATTAACTGCCCGTCGTGGCTGGGAAGGGCTGGCTGCGGCTCTGGCAAGTGCAATTACTTCATTACGCCCTGATGCGAACTGTCATTAGCCACAGCTCGTTTGGATGGGATTCCTGGGGGAGTGGGAGCTCGCTGCCCGACGTGGGCCCTCGCTGCCTGACGTGGACCGTTCACGCACCGTGTGCCGACAGGTCTCGTGGCAAGTGTGCCCTGAGCCCGTGGTGGCCACCAGGGCTGGCCCCGCCAGGTGCTGGAGCTGCTCTGGGGGGCTCTGCGAGAGAAGCAAGAGTTTGGTACAACTTGACCCTGCTGCTTCTTGGGGACAAACCCCAAAACCTCCCCTGCTTCTCGGGGCCGTGCGGGAGCCTGTGGAGCTGTTGTTGCTGCGGGCTGAGCTGATGAGCCGTCTCCTGGTGAGAGGCAAATTTAGTTAACCTTAAATTAGTCAGGAGAATGGGAGACTCTTCTTTGAAACGATGTCATTCAAACCACTGCACCTGAAATTATCCCCACTAGAAATGCAGCTGGAGATAGTAATTAATTCATCGTGCTCCTGTATTAATTCTGCAGCCTCTCTGCTCCCACGTGGCTTTGACGAGCCGTGACCAGCAGCCGTTCTGGGCAGGGAGCCCCGGGATGAGCCACCCGGCCCCCGCTGGTTTTTGGCCAGCTGACCATCAAAAGACAATTTTCAGTTTTTTCCCCTCGGTGCACAGTTGTATCCTTTAAATACCCTTCAGGCTCTGACAAGCTTCCCGAGGCGTGGAGGGAGCACATCCCTGCCTCCAGGTGTCTGAAGGCACAAGAAGTGGTGAGTCCACAGGGATTTGGGGTTTTAATGGTGAAAGATCATTTTTTTTAAAAACTGCAGCGTGAGCAGGACAATGGGTTTAATTATTCTGAGCATGTTGGGCCCAAATCCCCTGCCTGTTACGTGACGTCCTTGCCCCTCGCTGCCGCTGGGGATGGGGTGGGGGCACAGCGCGTTGCTGCAGTTGCTGGGGAGGTGAGTGGTGGGGCAGGGACCGCAATGGGGCTTGGACCACTGTCTTCTCGCTGGCCCCAGCACCCTGGGGGCTGGCGGCAGGAGCCGGTGGGGTCTGCGGTGCCCGGTTGGGCAGGGCTGGCTTTGGTTTGAAGGTTGCCAGTCCCCAGTAAAACCCAACTGGGTGCAGAGCCTGTCCCCAGAGGTGACACTGCGGGGGCCGGGAGCCGACCGGGTGACGCCGGCAGCACCGGGTGCCTTGCCCGAGATGGGCGTTCGGTGCAGAGGCCGCGTGTGGCTCCACTCGTGCCTCCCGTGGTTAACGCTGCTGCGAATAACCTCTTAGAAACGATTCCAATTAGGCCAGCACATCTCTTTGTAATCTGGATCCCTGTCGCGCTGTCAGACTCAATTCAAATTTAATTTGTAGAAGGTGTATATCGGGCAGCTTTTTTTGCTTAGCACAAAACTGAGAGGAAGATAACATTGATGGAAAAAATAATACAAGTTCATATTCTTCTTACCTTAAGGAAGGAAAGGAGATGCCAGAAAACTTTGCCAATTTACATTTTAATGGGAAATGTTACGACTGCCTGCTCCAGGAGGCACAAATTGCTTTCCGGATGGGACCCTGACTCTGTACCAAAGCGCTGGGAATTAATCTAGCAGCCTCCGATGAGATGAAGGGGATATGGAGAAAGGCAGCCGCTGCCAGCAGCGGGGGCCAGGACCAGGGCCAGGCTGTGACAGGCTGCCCGTCCCCGCCTCGGCGATGGAGCGGAGCAGCCCCTGGCTCCAGGGGATGGAGGTGTCACAGGGGCTGGGGGGCTGTTTGCGGGGAAACCCTCTGCCTTTCAAGCCCTGGGGTAGCCCCGCCCCCGATGTTCCCCCCGAGGTGCAGTGGGTGGTGGCAGAGGATGGACTGGATGACTTGGTCTCTCCTGGACCCCCCAGTTGTGGTGGTGGCTCCAGCACCACTGATGGCACTTCCACAAGTGCCACCGCAGCCTCTCCCGCTGGCCGCCGCCGCAGGAGCCCCCCGAGACCCCTGTCAGTGCCAGCCTCTCTCTCCGGGGCTTCTCTGCCTCTTGTCTAATTGTTCCTCGTCAGAGCAGCTCCAGCCGGCAGACGGGCTCCGGCAGCGTGTCTGGGCGATGCCAGCCCCGTGTCTCAGACCTTCAGACAGGGACAAAAGCTGTGCCCAGGAGAGGCTGCTGTTAATTTCTCAGCATCTTAAAGCTCTTTGAAGATGAAAGCGCGGCGCGGTGCTGCGTGGTCTTATCTCTGGCAGTGCCCATCACCTGCAGCCGCTCCTGGCACAGTCAGGAACGTGGCAAAGGCTCATCCCTGCTGAGACCGACGCTGGGGAGTGACAGGGCTGAAACCAGGGATGGGTCTCGTGTCTCTGGCAGCTCTGCTGGGCTCGGGCAGCCCCTGGCTGGGGCAGGCTCTGCGGCCAATATCCTGTTGTCTGCCCCTTGCACTTGCAGCAAAAGAAAACACGACCTTTTCTTAATATCTCTGGGTCCTTGCTGCTCCTGCGGTCCCATGGGTGTCCCAGGTGTCCCCCAGCTCCCTTCTTTGTCTGCACAGTTGCCCCGTGCTGGTGACAATGACCCAGCCTGCGCTTGGGATGCATTTGGGGGATTTGCCAGACTCTGAGCTTTTTTTTTTTTTTCAGATAATTTTTCTGCGTTTGAGGGTAGCTGGTTTGTGTAAACATACTGGATTTTTCTGTATTGGCAGCACGATGGGCAAAGTTTTATTGGCAACGGATATTCTTGTTAGCAACGACCAAGGTGCCTGAACAGTTGAACTGACCATTAATAATTCAAGTGTCTCAGCTCACCAACTATTTATTTACTTCCAAAAGTTGCTGGTAATTATTTTTCCTGCTTCTAAAGCGTGGGGTTGCAGCTGCCAGCGTGGACTGGCAGGGTCTTGCTGTGAGTAGTGTGTGTCTGTGCCCATGTCCCCTCCTCGGCTGCGCTGGCTCTCCCAGCCCCGGGAGAGGTGGGATGGGAGCCCAGAGGAGAAGGACAGCCCTGGGCAGGGGGGTGCAGGGACGGGATGGGGATGCTGGCTGGGGTCTCGCTCGCTGCGGGTGGTGCAGGATGGGGTCTGTGGGGGCCGGCCCCACAGAGCTCACCCCTCGTGGCAGCTGCCCATGGGTCCTGGAGTTTGTCCTCTCCCCAGGCGGCGCTTTTCCAGTTGTCGGAGCGGTTGTGCTCAGCCGAGGGGATGTACCTTCACGGTGTTGTGTGGCAAAGGCATCACTCACATGAGCAGACAGCGTGCTTACTGGGGACGCTTCCAGTCCAATAAAATAAGCAAAACCGTGGCTGTTAGAGGCTCAGCCGGAGCAGATGCTCTGGCACTCACGAGGCTGCTTCCCCGGGTGAAGCAGTGTCACTGTCTGGAATCCAAAGCGGCGATAAATCATAGGTGACCTTCAGTAATTTATTACTGCCTTGTGCAAAACACTGCTGTTTCTCCGGGCCGGTTCCTGAGCATCTGCTGGGATCGCAGTAATTCCAATCTTTAGCATCGTAATGGGTTTGTCACGGGTTGGATAATGATAAAGGGCTGGGGGTGCGGGGGGACGGCGGGTGCGGAGCGGCTGGAAGCAGAGCAGCCTGTGCCCCCGCGGCAGCCACCGCCGGCGGCTGCTGGTGTGGGAAGGGCTGGGGAGCCCCCGGGATGCCCGGCGATGCTCGGGCACAGGCCAGCCCCCAGGCACAGGGGGGGTTCCACCAGCTTCCCCTGTGTCTGTGGGAATAACGTGGGCTTGGCTGGACTGAACGTTATTTCCCCCCAAAATGTCACAGGGAGAGAAAATACTTTCTAAAAGCGAAAACTTCCCCCAATATTTCAATTGTGAGGCGAAATATACATTCTGATTTTGGAAATCAATAGCAATTCACAAATAATTCTCCTGGGCTGCCACAGGTCATCCATCAGCTTTGGGTCTCTGCTCGATAGAAGCCATTATTGGGTTTTGTTTGTTTGTTTGTTCAATATTAGTGGTTTGTTCAGCTGTTCCCCAGGTCTGTATGATAATGACAAATTACAGACTCGGGGGCTTTTTTTTTCCAAACAGTCTTAGCAAATGCAGATGGATGACATCATTAGGGTGTCACTGAGCCAGGGCTCGCCAGCTGTGAACATCTGGGGTGAAAAGGCGTTGAGGAGGGTGCAGCCCCATGCAGGCGAGGATGGGGTGAGCAGGCCTTGGGTATTTTAATCCTCCCCACTGTATTTATCCTTGTTAGGGGACGGAGTGGCCATGCAGAGCCCGCGGGGGCACAGGGGGGTCCCAAGCTGGGGGGGGTGTCACTCTGGGGGGCGTTTCTGAGCCCAGAGCTGGGGCTGTCCCCGACCCGCTGGGCTCTGGGGGCATCCCTGGGGGTACGGGG
Organism: Calidris pygmaea; assembly: GCA_003697955.1. Taxonomy (NCBI): domain Eukaryota; kingdom Metazoa; phylum Chordata; class Aves; order Charadriiformes; family Scolopacidae; genus Calidris; species Calidris pygmaea. The sequence goes on along the minus strand of QJSC01002227.1, from coordinate 720,393 downwards.
CTGTTTGCCAGCGCCAGGCCTGTGCTGTTACGGGCAAATTACCTGTGAAATGCCTTTTTAATACTGAAAGAAATAACTTGATTAGTAATTATTGGTGCAGAACACTTGGGGAGTCTCTGCAAGGCGAGGATGGGCGGCATCACTGGAGCTGCCTGTCAGTTTGTCATCTAATTATGAGACTGTTCCGTGCCAAGGCTCTGGACAGAGAGATGAAAAAAACCCTCAGTGTAATTGTATTGGCCATATTTTGTAGCCACTAATTACTTGCTTAGCAATTAATGTTTCTCTGGCTCGCTGGGGAGCTGTCATGGCCTTGGCTTGAGCCAAGTAGCTTGGTGCTTCTCGTTGCAGAGCTTCCAGACCTTGTTAAGCAAGGGGCTGGGTGGGGAAGGGGCTCAGCCTCCGCCTTGACCCCCAGCAGCCCTCCTGGGGCTCCTGGGCACCAAAGTGAGCCCCTGGGTGCTGGTGTGGGGATGCTGGTAACAACCACCGTGCTCCCACCCCTGTTACAATGGGAACAAGCTCATTCCTGATCTGTGTGTCCTGCCTTGCCTTTTCCAGCACGTGTGTAGCATCCCCGGGAGAAAGATGGACCAGGGTTGGCTCTTCCCGACGGGGATGGGGAGGCCGGTGCCGGGAGTGGGGGGCAGAGCTCAGGTGGTGGCAGGTCCCACCGTGTCTGCTGCAGGGACCTCACTGCTGCTCGTGTTTTATTTGAAATACATGTGGCATACATGTTTTATTTGAAATACATGTTTTATTTGAAATACTTGTGGCACCTCTGGTAAGTGCAGCCCCTTTCTGCCCCCTCCCCAGTGCCAGGGGTCCCTCCATTGCCCATGGCAGAGGGAAGGGGCTGCAGGGTCCGTTGGGGTGCCTGCTCCTGGGGCTGTCCTGCTGCAGGTGCCCCGGGTTTGCTGCCATTGCTGCTGGGAGCACCCCCGTAACCCACCACGCAGCTGGCCCCCCAGACACCCCAGGCCCCCTCAGGCCCCCCAGACCCCAGCCCGGGCACTGCAGCTCCCACCACTGCCCTTCATGGCTGCTCTGCGGGCGCAGGCGATGCTGGGGAGAATGGCTGAGTGAGAGCATGAAGGAGAGGGGTGTCAGGCACTGAAGTTATTTGTTGTTTACTGTTTGCTTCTTACAGGCATTTTCAGCTTATTAATTGTGGCAGGACGTGAGCTGGGTGAAAATTGATTTGGACCCCACTATCTGAGTGGTCAAACAGTTAAGTACCTATTTTACGCTCTCTAAACAGACATGGTAATTTTTCTCTTCACACGCTGTTTTACACCAGCTTAATTCCAACAGTAAATTGAAATCAAATGAAAAGCAGCTTTCCAGCCCAGAAGGCCTTCCTGGCACACGTGCGTGAGAACACCAGCCCCCACCAGGGAGATGTGTCCTGAAGCACCAGGTAGCATCAGCAGAGGAGCAGAGCCAGCAGACGGACAGACGGAGAAGGGCTGTGCTTGTAGTCGCTCACGGGTCTGGTTTGTGTGAAATAGATGGTGGAGCTCCTGCCATTGCCATGGTGCTGTTACAAATGAGACGATGTTCAGCCTTGCAGGTGGCCAAGCCAGTTTTGGGCCTCTGTTGCCCTCCCACAGCCAATGTCTCAGCATCTCTTGGCTCCCAGCTTTCTGCTCCAGCCCTTCTCNGATTTCTGCAAAACCCCAGATGGTCCCAGCTCACCTCACGCTAGTGTCTGTGCCCCCACAGACCCTCACAGGTGGTGAGAAAGAGTATCTGCAGGTGGAGTCAAGAGAAATAGGCAGGAGAAGCCCTACCTGAGAAGGATGAGTTCCAGATGAGGAGGAGCATCCTTCAATGCACAGAAAGCAAACCCCTCGCTGCCCTGGTTGTCTGCAGCAAGGAGGTGAGGACGTCAGGAGCTGGCATGGGAGGCAGAAGCTGTTGGAGCTCAGACACACCTGCAGTTGCTTGGCTGTGATCCACGGGGACCTCCAGCCCCTGAGCAGGTGAGTGACTTGTTGCTGCCCAAGTCTGGGACAAGGTGCTGGGCCTGGGGCTGATGGCTCCACCTGAGCTCAGCATGCTCGTAAATCAAAATCTTGATGTGAACTTTAGCAGCATCCATAAATTCTTCATTTATCATTATTAAAGATATGTCAGCATTCAAAAATTGATTTATAGCTGGTAATTTAGATCATGGATTGTCTCTGATACAGTAAACTATTCCTATCCAAAGCCCATCATGCAGTTTTCTACTTATTAAGAATTAATGACTCATAAAACAGGGCCAGAACGGGCTGTTAGTGTGGATGAAGGGAAGGCTGTGACTGTCGGAGTTTCCCTCCTAAGTACGAAGGAACCCCTGAAAAACAGCTAATTGGGTCCCTACGGCCTTTTGAAGGCACCATGGGCTGGGCGTTGTGGTGGGTTCTGGCCCTCTAGAGCGGTGCCAGCCTTTGTCCGGCTGCCACACCAGGTGCTCTCCTCTTAAATTTTACAATAACTATGTTAAATCTCCAGTTCTCTGCACTGGCAAAGCTTTAAAGTCCTTTATCTCCAGGAAAGACCATCTGCTTCTTCAACACCATGGAAACAGCTTTCAGCGGATAAAAACTTTAGTTTATCATTTTAATTCAGCACCAAATGCCATAAAGTCAATAATTTGTCGTGCGGTTTAGAAGGTATTTCTCTAAGTCTCTGGTACGGCTGTTGTTTGTTTCTGGTGTTGCAGTGATTTTACATTTGTGTAAGTGCCACAGAACTGACGTTGTACAGTGAGACAGATTGTCCTGTCTGAAACAGCACCTCACAGGGAACCAGCAGCAGCTGCTAAATTGATACGCTGTGTTGACATACCTTCATAAATAACGGATTAACTCCTAAAATAAAACTCTTCTAACATCTAAATTAAAAGCTTAAATCGTCAGCTGAGTACCTCTGCGGGTGCCAGGCCATGGTGCTGTTGGTGGGCGATGGGGCTGGGCTCGGCGGTGGGAGCTGGACCAGGCTCCCTCTGCGGCCGCCGCGGGAGTACGGAGTTTCGGGTGAGGTTTGTTAACGAGGCTCGTTAAGTGGAGAACATGATTCCCTGCAAATTGCGTTCCTGGGATGCCGGGGGAGTGGGGAGGGATGGGCGCTGGGTGCGTGGTGTCTCAGGGGTCTCGGTGTGTGGGTGCCGTGGGGGGCTGTGTCAGACTGTAGTCTGTTGGGGACCCCCAACGGGGGTGACACCGCTCTGTGGCTGCAGAGGCCACGTGTCCTGCCCCGTTTTGGAAGGGGGACAGCTCTGAGGTGGGTTTGTCCCATGCTGTGTACCCATCTGTGGGTCCCTTTTGGCTTTGGGGAGGATGTTTCGCGTCCCGGTGCCGGATTAGTAAAACCTTTGCTCACCCACTGTGACAAAAACTACTGTGTTTTGGTTAAAACATCACAGAGACATACTGGTGTGATAGAATGTGCAACATTGTCTCTAATAAGCAATTATATTTCATAATACGAATTAATTAAAATCTTACACTTAAACCAAGTAGCTAATTACAGACCTTTTAGCTTAATAAATATAGAGTGTGGAAAGGGATAATATATACGGTAATTATTGAGTTAAGCAGAATGTAATGTGCATCCGGGGCTCACTTAGGACGTTCTCAGTCGATACTTAATTACTTTACTGCTCTCTGAAGTCTATGTGGCATCTGGCTGTTCGGCTCGTGCTCCCCTCCCAAGGTATCGTCGCTGCTGAGATTTACCTGCGGCGGTGGCCGGGGAGCGAGGGGGACGCCAGGGCAGGGGACGTGTCCCGTGGGCTGTGAGTGGTCACAGCCAGCTCTCGGTGTGTGCCAGTGGGGTGACTGACCACCATCGGTCCCGTGTTGGTGGCCCAGCTCTGCCTGGAGCCGTGCCGGGGGGGTCTCTGCCGTGGACCCCGCTCGGTGCCGCTTCCTCCCCATCACTGCAGGACCGTCTCTTGTGGCCAAATGGGCTGGAAACTGCTCTGCACCCCGCAAAGCCTGGGGTTTCTGCTGTTAGTGTGTTGTGTGGGGAGGTGAACGTGCTGGTCCGGGCGTTAGGAGGTGTGGGTCTGTGCTGGCAGAGCTCCCCGTCCCCACGCAGCCTCCTGTGCCCCGCGGAGACCCTTTCCTTCTCCCGCTCGCCTTGATTGAGCGTCGTTCCCGGCATGGCGCAGCCCTTACCGGAACACAGAGGAAAAAAATTTATTTAGCGAGGCTTAAAGGTCAGATTTTGCGAGTTAACAGTTACAAGGTCAGGAACGGAGTTACAAGAGGAAAACAAAACATAAACCGCATCCTACGCCGAGCACGGGGGCCGGGCTGCTCCCTCGGCTCGGGGGCCGCAGGGCAGCACCAGGATGCGCTCCCTGCCCGGCGCTGTCTGCGGACCCCTGTTAATTGCTCTCACTGCCCGTGGAAACGAGGGCGATGCCCCTCGTGCTTCTCATGGGGAGGGGATGGACGGGATGGCAGCTCAGACCCGACTGCCACAGTCCAGTTAGTTACGGGGACTAAACCTTGGGTTAACATCCCCAGAGAGCTGTCAGCTCTGACCGCAGCCGTCCTGGCCGTGGAATGACGGGCCGACAGCTGATGGGAGCTTAATGACTGGATGTGGACTTAATGACTGGCCGGCAGTGGGACTCGCTGGCTGGGGAAACTGGAGCTTGACTCGAAGCCAGAGGTGTCTGGCCAGAAAATTCTGGCTTGTTTGGGAAAGGCCACTGCAATGCTGCCACACTCGAGCTCCGAAAAACCAGCAGTAGCTGGAAAGTGGGATGACATGTACCAGGGGTTCCTCAGCATCGATCCGGGCGGGCTGTCCCGTGCCCAGTGCGGTGAGGCTGCATCCCAGTGTGAGGTGTGGGAGATCTGAACTGCACACGCTGCAGCCAAGTGTGACACAAACTGGGCTAAACCGCAGCAAACGGAGATCAGCACAAGAACGGCTCTAAGCGAGTAAGGACTGGTAAAGACGGCAGCCGTGGGGCGGTGGTGTGGGGCAGTGGGGATCCAGCTGGGATCCCTCAGTGCTGGGAAATGCACAGGGCACTGACGGCTCAGGGCACTGCAGTATTTCAGAGAAAACTGCAGGAGTAGGGAAAGTGGGATGAAATTTGTTATTAAGAAGTGTAGTGCTGTGCTTCAGGCGTGGTAAGGGGAGCTCAGCGGCTGCAAAGGGCTGCACTGGAGAAAGACCTGAATTTAGCGGTGCCTCATGAGACAATTCCCTCTGGCCTTCACTGTCACCATCCTCTGTCCTGCGGAAAATGCCCGAGCTGCCTCGCAAGGGGGCTTTTCCATCAGGCACAGGGTGGTCCTGCAGGACTCGAGCATCGCGCTTTGTGTCGTAGGTGCCCGTTCACCCTCTGACGCCTTGGGGCTCGCTGCGGGTGTGGGGCTCAGTCCCACCCCATTGCAGGCATGGTCGAGGCAAGGGGAGCACGTTGGGGGGACCCCCCCTGCTGCTGACGGTGGTGCGGGTCCTGCCAGCACGGGGCCAGGGTCCCACCAGCCCCTTCCCCCCTCCCCGCTGCAGGAGGTGATGCTGCCTCCTCCCCTTCAAAGGCAAAATGCTAATTTCTGTCTGAGCAAGAAGAGCCACTAATTGTGTGTAAGCCCCTTCCCTGATGTTTGATTCGTGGCTCGCGCAGCACCCCTGGAACGGGCTTGAAGGAGGATGAAAGCCCCCTTTTAGGCAGAGAGGCTGGGTGATTAAGCAGCTCTCCTCGCTCAAGCGCTGCGCTGGTTGGCAGCTGCTCTGTGCCTGCGATAATTATGTCAAAGCCTGGGGTGCCATCAAGGGTCTCCGACCATCTGCAAGTGAAGAGCTGTATTCCAGTTACCAGCACTGGCATCTCCCGTCCTCTTTGGTCCGAGCTGATGTTTGCTGAAGGATATTGGAAGAATTAGTAGATATATTTCTCTCTAATCCTGTCCCTAGTGACAACAAAATCAAGCTAAAAAGCACCAGATCGTGTGCTGTTGTTTTAGGCAATAACCCAGTGGTATTAATGAAGGTTTTTATCATTCTGGGGGCTGCATTGATTTAGAGAAGGAAATATCCAAGGTAACAAAGCTGGATGCATTAAAAGCTTAACGGCATCAAGAGGTGTTACAGCTCCACACGTTCTTTGGGAACTTGCCTGGGCTGTCCCACTCCCTCTCGAGGCCCGTGTCCCTGCCAGACAGTGTCACCCTTCCCTCGGAGGTTGTTCACCCACGGGGTTCCTGGGTCTCCTCTTCCTGGGAGGGTGGCGTTAGGGGAAGGCAGAGGTGGGGGAGCCGCTGCCTGCCCCCCCAGTGCAGGACCTGGGGTGCCAGCTCAGGGACACGCTGGGGAATGGGCAGGGTGGCGGGGGGGGCTGCACTTTGTATGTGGTGCATTGGGCAGGGACGTGGCACAGGGGGGCTGCTGGGGGGGTTCAAAAAGCCAGGAGACCATTGGTCACTGTATTTTGGCTTATATTTGATGAGCCAAATAATATAAATAAATGGACTGTATTTGCAAAGGTGATGCTTCTGCATTTCCAACTGGCGTGAAGAAGCAGCTTTGGGGAAGAACATCAGGGCGTGGATGTTTCTGAGAATCTTCTCCAGTCTTTGCTCTTCTTTCCTGGCAGTATCTGTGAGCTCTCAAGCACCTCTGCTCTCTAATCTAATCAGTCCTGGGGAAACAGGCTTTGCCGCAGTGTCTGACCACTTACGTACCCGCCAGCAGAGTCAATTCCAGATATATTTTGTGAGAATGGCATCGGAGTGGGGGGGTACACGCCTGAGCCCGCTGGGTCTGCTGGGCAGAGGGATGGGGACGGGAGGCAAAGGCTGCTCAGGGAGGACTCCCTGGTCCAACTCTGGCTTCCAGGTGGCAGGGAGAGCCCTAAATTACTGCTGAACTACTACTCAGTTTCTTACGGACCTGGTCCATATGCCACTTTCCTGAGTACATCACAGGGGTTTTCCAAGCAGCAACCAGACTGGGTGGTGAGGCAGGGAGATTTGATTAGTCCTGGTGACGCTCTGTTATTAGAGCTCAAGCGATGGGAGGCAATGGTCCCGCAGGGTCGGTCGGTCTGTCTGTCTCTCTGGGGAGTGTGAACCTGGCAAAGCTCTGGCTGCGGGTCCAGCCCCTCATCCCGGAGGCAGGAGAGGGGCTTCTGCCAGATGCTGGGCTCTGCTGGGCTGGATGTGCTGGTCCAGGCGGGCAGCTCCGTGGGGCATGGGGACACACAGCCAGCGTCCGTCTTGGCACTGGTGTAGCCCAGGAGCCCTGCTCCACCCCAGGGACCACTTGGCAGCAACTGCCCACCCTTAGGGATGGCTCGGACCCCTGGTGTGACGCTGCTGCCTCCAGTACGGGTGGATGGCTGGCTGTGGGTCTTTCATGTCCGATTGTCCGGGAGGTGCCTTGGACTCACAGACGTGTCGGTGGGGTCAGCGTGGGAGCTGTTGCACCAGAACTGCTGCTGCTGCTGCACCGGGCTGCGGGGCTGGGGTTTCCCTGGGGATGCGTTAGGGGATTTATGGGTGTCTTCCAAGGTTTTATCCTTTATGATTCTTGATGAGTAGATAAAAGGCCCATTTCTTCTTTTAATGGAGTCTCTGATGTTAATGGCCTCCCTCCAGTCAGATTAAGGTGCTTTGGCCTGTTTTACTCTAATAGAGGATGATTGAGAAGCGTCTGGCTGCTTCACAGTTGGTCTCCTCGCACTCTTGCTGTGCCGTGCTGCTGCCAGCCCTGCCGAGGAGGGGCTTCCTGGAAATTAAAAAAATCCTGAGGCTGCAGGAGCTCATCCCCTCCCCTCGCAGGGGGCTCCCGCGCTCCCTCCTCCCGGCCTCTTCCTTGCTGCGGACACAGCTTGGGACCACCCCGGGGAGCGTCTGGGCACAGGGTGGGACCCTGCTGAGACCCCGGGGCAGTTGGTGCTGCCCACCCTGCCTTCCTCGGCCACCTCCCGCCGTCCAAGGGCACGGGGAAGCGCTGGAGCCTGCAGGATAATCAGTGATATTAGAGGCACTCGCGTGTGCAAGGGGGTGTGAAATGCAGATGGATGGAGGACCCTGGGGAGCGGGAGAGAACAAGTGGGGACGTGCCCAGGTCCCAGCTAGGGCTGGGAGGGGAGTGCAGGCTGCAGGAGCTGGCTCGGGGACCCCGGTGTCCCTGTGCCCCGCGGAGCCCTGGGCATCTCCGAATCGTCAAGGAGCAACTCCCCGAGGTGCAGTCTCATTGTATTAACAAGGCACCGTTTCTGCATTTTAAGTGCGTGCTCCTTGATGTTGTCCTGCCTCTAAATGATCCTGGAAATGTATCGTCTACTTAACTACCTTTTAATTAAAAGTCGGGGATATTAGAAAAGAGAAATCAATTCCTGTCACAATTAAGACTTGGTTTGAACAATCGCAGCGTGTTTCAGCAAAGGATCCTCTCTGGACTTATTGATCTGTATTGTCATAATGTCTGCTTTATTACCATGGCTCAGGGGGTCTTAAATGAATATTTCGCCTGAATTATGCATGTCATCTGGCCGGCAGAGCAGGCTGCCAGTCACAGTCTGCAGGGCTTTCTGGGCCGGGGCTGGGGCAAGTAGCCTCATGCCCTACGGCGTGGGGCTCGTCTGCGAGCGCGATGCTCGGTCCGAGAGCCCGGTGCCCGCTTGATACACCGGGGAGTCTCAGGGTTCGGAGCCCCAGGACTCCTCCACGGCGAGTGGCACCGAGGGAGCAGAACCCGGTCACCGGCAGCGCCCACGGAGCATCCCACACCCAGCACGGTGCCAGCTCTCCCGGCTGACGGGAATGGGAGCAGGGCTGGGAGCAGGAGGGACGGCTGGCACCAAGGCTGGAGCCTTCCCCGCGTGTGGCCGTGGCTCTGACAGCCCCCAAAACCTCCCTCTCCCTGAGAGGGGCTGCGGGGAGGACCCGGGTGCTCTCCCCTGTGGGTGACAGGAGAGTAAGAGGATGATTAATCAAAATCTAATATGATGAAGGACCTTTTTAAAGACATCCCGGTTATAGTTTTTCTGCCCTTTAAAAGTTCTTTAAAACTAGGGGGTCTAGGAGGAAAAAAAATTGATTTCTTATGGCTTCTTTTGTATCTCGGGGCAGAAAGTAAATTCAAAGGGGGCCTGACATGAGGTGTCAGAGTCTCTGCTGCTGCAGCTGATAATGAGATCTCTCGCAGACAAATCAAAACACCTGGAATTCACCACAGAGGAGCTACTGGTTTGACCCAAGAGATCAGGCTTGGGAAGAAGGGTGGGCATGTGCTAAAATCCTGCCTGCCGTGGAAGCAGACTCGGCCACGGCAACGCCGGAGCCGCAAGTTTTCCTGGGGCTGGGTCCTGCTGCCTCGTGGTGCCTCCACGGAGGTGCCTCCTGCGCTGTCACCGCTCCCCCCCTTCCTCTGGGCCACCAGTGGGGACTCCTGTGGCTGCTTCCCCCGCTCCTGCAAACTGCCGGATTTCAGGGAATGGGGAGGGAGAAAACCCACCACCTCCACAGCGGTTCTTGTAACCGATGGCCATGGCTCCCCGGGGTTGCAGCCTGCCGGACACCCTCTGCTCTGTGATAAATAGGATTCACATAATAATTTCTGGCTCTTATTAATGCTTTTAATCTACAGACCTCAGGAACACTCAGGCAGAGGGAGGTGAGCCAGAGGAAACCGGGAGGGAGGGAGATGCTCAGAAAAAGAGGAAAGAAGCAGAGGAAAGCGAGTGGGATGAACTCTTTACCTCTCTATCCCATTAGCGCGTTCACCGCAGATTAAAAATCCTGTTGGGAGCCGGCAGCCGGGGGGGCTGGAGGCAGCGCGGGGACGGCGGTGGCTTCGGTGCAAGCCGGGTGTCGGGGACGGCTCCAGCCCTGGTGGCCCCCAGTGCCTTCCCCCTGGGACAGCCCCCAGCTGTGGTCTTTGCTCCTCTCGGTTGTGGGTGAAGTGACTCTCGGGCTCCGCCGTCGTGCCTTTGGTGTATGACTAATTGGAGAAGTGTCTAATCGTGTCCTCCACCCATGTCACCGCTACGCAGCCTGTGATTAAACACGCTGTCAGCCGCCGCTGTTTACAGATAATAATGCGGCTTTCTCCCCGTTCCTACAATGTCAGCCTCATTAGGAAGGTTTATGGATAAATGAGGCTCTCTGGGATTGAATAATATCTCAAATGCATCCCCTGAGCACTGCACCCTCGACTCTGGCTGGTTGGGGGTGACCCAGAGCGCCGGCCCTACACCAGGGTGACCCCCAGTCAGGAGCCTACCTGCTGTGCCCATGTTGGCTCTCCTCGTGGAGACCCTTTTGAGGGTGAGGTCCCACTTTTTCTGCCAGGCTGGAGACGGCAGCAAGTGTCTGGTTGATAAAATTCTCTCTGATGCTTCATTACAGCAGAATGTGCAATACACACGAAAAGATGCTCTTTTTCCACTCTTGCTGAATGAAACATTCATACGTTCCCAGAGAAGGCTCCTGGTACGGGTGGCGCGTGGCCTTTCAGATACAGCAGGAACAAACTGCAGCTGCAGATGGGAACAGGTTGTTTCTGCCATTTCTTATTCTTTCCTCTAATTATAATGCAGATTGGATGCTCTCTCCAGCATTTCCTCCCTTTCTGTTTGTTTTAGCGGTATTTTTGCGAACCTACGTGGCTGTCTCACCCTGGGACATGAGTGCACTGTTATAATGAAGCTGAATATGTTGCTTTTTCCCCCCAAAGCTCCTGCCACTGGTGGCCAGTGTCGAGCCAGCGGCTGGGAGCGGGGCCAGGATGTGCCGGTGGGGACGGTCCCTCTCCATTGGTGGGGACGGTCCCTCTCCATCCCACAGCCAGTGTCCCTGGGACGGCGAGGCCGGTGGTCCCTCTGCAGGGGCTGCAGCCAGCCCGGCCGGGCGCAGGCGGAGCGGGGCACGGGAAGCCACCCAGGTCCCCACTGCACACCCAGCACTCCCTGATTATCAGGGAGCTTTAATGGAGCCGGACACACCGAGCTGGTGCCTTATTTAGAGTCTGCCCAAGTGCCGAGTCCTGGAGTGCAAAATGCATCTAGGAATTAGCCCCAGCTGGAGTAAATTGCTAATTATCATTTGCAAAGTATATTACCCTCTTTTATCATGGACAAATGGAAAAGACTCACGCTGCATGACCTCCCTGTCACCCTCACCCCGTGACTAAGGGATAATTGGAGAGTGCCTTGTGGTGATTGAGTTACGGAGTAAGTCCCGGAGTGTCTTTCTTCATCAGTGTGTCATGCAACTTGCGTCTCTGATTGCCTGATGAACAGGAGCCAGAGCCGCGCTCACCCCGAGGAAACCCGCCACAGCTTCGCTGCCCTTGATGTTAAGGGACATTTACTGCCGCCTTATTGAGGGGTCAATGAAGTTAGAAATCCCCGTAATTGATTTTAAATGGTAATCAGCGCAAAGACTTAAATTTTAAAATCTCCTAACAAATAGGGGAAACGCTGTGAAAGGGGTAAATCCATGCCTGAGGTGCGCTGGCACTTTGGGGTCCCCCTGGGGGTGCACATACGGAGCTGTATGTTCCCTGGGGAGCAGCGTGAACCAGCTGGCATTTATGCGGTCTTCACATCTACAGAGGTTTGGGGTGCAAATTCCACATGGCGCTGCTGGGAGCAGTGGAGGGAGCTCTGGGAAGAGCCTGGGCTGCGTTAGGAGCCCAGCACCAGGGCAGGAGCTGCTCCAGAGCATCCCTCCCAGCTCCCGAGGCCACACGACCAGCAGGACCCGTCCATCTGAAACGCGTCTGACCATGAGTGATGGCCACACACTGCAGATCCCTTTGTAAAACATAAACAGCCTGCTGTGAAATTATTTCCGACGCCACTGAAAATGAAACTCCTAATGACAGCACTTCAAACAGAACTGCTGCAAATCTCCGTAAGTGATTTTAATGAAACCAGCCAGGAATACAAGGAGAGCAAATCAAAGCCAGGACAACTCCTTTGTTCAAATTACATGTAATTGGTATCAAAATTATGATAATGGTTGTTTGCACTATTATACTTGAGGTGTATCATCATTTCTATCACAGACCCCAGCTCTCAGAGGCTCAGACACCCGGGATCAGTCTGCAATTCTGTCCTTCAGCCGGAGCCAGAGGAGCAGCAGCCGAGGGGTCCCGGTGCCGGTGCCTTGGCCCTGGGAGCAGGTCACATTCCTGGTGCTGCAGCTCAGGAGGGACTGACTGGGTGGGGCAGGACACAGTCCCAAATTCAATGTTTACTTTAAGTAATTGGACACTAATTAGCACTAAGTTACAGCTGGTTTCCTCTGGAGCTCTAAATTACTTTCTATTGGCACCAAATGGTTTCCTCTTGATCAATGCCGCCCAGGTGAGTGTTGGAGCCACGGCCAGGGGCTGCTCAGTGGTGGCTGCTGGGACCCTCAGGGGACATGCTGGGACCCTCAGGGGACATGCTGGTCCCCTGGCTGGTCCCCGGGCTGCTGCTGTGGGTGGTGTTTGGAGAGGAGCTGTGCAGTGGCCCAAGGGCTGGTGGCCCAGCAGCTGGTGGCCGTGCCAGGCACCGCGACCGGCTGCCAGAGGAGCTCCCCAGCTCCTCTCCTGACCACCAGCAAATCCCCGCTGCTCTGTGTGAAATCCTGGAGCCACCGGGATGGGTTTGCTGCCGGTTTTCCTTCGTGTGTACTGTGAGCAGGTGATGCCGGGTCTCTGCGCCGTCACGCTGTGATCAGCGCTGGGGCTGGAGCGACCTCTGAGAGCGGAGCCAGAAGCACCGGTTTATTCACCAAGGAGAGAAACGGCCTGAACCCTCCCCGAGCTGGGACAGAGCCGAGAAGCTGCAAACCGTCATTTTCTCCTGGTAAAACAAAAATTAATTCTTTCTCCTCCGAGCATTCCAGCCCCGTGTGGTCCCTGCAGGAGGCTCTGGGGTCACTGAGGGCAGGGCTGGGATTTGTTGGCTTTGTTACAGCCTGGGCTCCCTCAGCTCTCCGGCCTCAGTAATTTATATGCCATTGTGTGACTGATGAGAACCCGCTATCAGATAATTGATTCCCTTTGTTTTTTTTGTAATCCTTTGGAGTCTCATCTGATACTAATCACCTGTACGAGGCCCTTGCCCGTTTCTGCCCGGCCCCCCGCGCCAATATCACTTTTGGTTGGGGGGGTACAGGAGGGGCTGGGGGAACCCGGGCAGACCCCCGGGAGCTGCAGGGGCTATGCCTGCCCCCCATGCTGCCGAAGGAGAGCCCGAGGGTGCCAGCCTGGCCTTCCCCCAGCTGCCTCGTGCTCTCGGTGCTGGTGCCCGCTCTGCCACGCACCCCGTCCCCACGTGCCACCGACACGGAGCTGCGCGGCTGTGGGTCCGAGCCCCCTGGGAACAGCACAGGGAACCTAATTAATGCCTGTAATGAATCTGCAGAATTAGGTGGCCCGTCTGCCCTTGTGCATCCTTTGCTTCTTCCTCTGCAAAGATAATTACATCAGACAGCTCTTAAAATAGGTGCTTTTCCCTGACAGGGTGTATGTGAGAGGAGCTGACGGCAGCGCCGGGGCTCTCCTGGGCTGGGCACCCGGGACGGTGGGGTCCTGGGGGTGACGCTGGACCCTGACCCCTTCACGCCAGAAGAGGTGAGGCCACCTGCCTCTGTGAGAACGCCCCTCGCTCTGTGTCCCTGCCACGTCTCTCCCTGCCCTGATGGTTATGTGATGGGGGGGGGGGGTGTTCCCCGGGTTGTGGGGGCTTTTGGCCGGTGGCAGGCAGAGGATGAAGGTCCTGAGGAAGGTCTGTCCTGCACGGCTTCCCAGCGGCTGCTCCCGCACAGAGGCTGCTGTGGCTCTCGCTCCCCCCGGCCAAAGACCCTGGTGCCACCAGGGATGGGGACAGCCCGACAGGCTGCGTGCAGGGTGAGGGCAGCGTGGGCATCCCGTGCCCCACAGCCGGACACGGAGCAGAACGGGGCGAGCTGTTGCACGTGGGTGCAAAGTGACAGCGAGATGAAGAACCAGAGTTTTGCCCGGGGACTGTTGACTCGATGGCGTTAACTGTGGGGCTAACGGCGTTGGGTCCGTGGGGTTTGGGTGCAGGGAGGGGATGGGGAGCTGCCCGGTGGGGTGAGGGGCTGCAGCACTCCGGGGGGAGCAGGCAGAGGGGCAGGGAGGGAGCAGGGCACCAGGGGACACCCACTTTGGCAAAGGGGCTCACACTCACCTCTGGCCTCTGCCAGCCACTGGGCACGGTGTCACCCCCTCCTGCGGCTCCCCGGGGCCGGTCGGGCTGTGAGAGGGAACGTTCTCCACACGCGAGTCCTGAGCTCAGTCGGTGCCATGGCTTGCCCTTCAGAGTCTGACACCAGACTGCCGCCCATGGATCCCTCCTGTCTGGCTCTAATTAATAGCGGGTGATAATTTGTCTCCGGTTGAGCTGGAATTTAACACTGAACGGATCCTTGCCCCCGGTGAAAGGCTGGGTTTCCTTCTGATGGTGACAGAACGGAGCATTACTTACATAAGCGTAATGATCCTGCGCTGCCTGGAGCTCTGGATTTTCTCAGTATGTGACAAATGTGAGGCATTTAAAAAAATTAGACACTTACTATATTTTACATTATTTTCTAGAACGTGGATCTCTGTGGGTTGGCTGGAAATCCATTAACAAGAAATGTAAAGATGCTTAAAAGCATTTACCCAGATTAGCTGCCTTTATGTAGTCAAGGATCTTTTATGTGATTACCTTAAAAGCTAGAAGAGCTGCTGCAAAATATTTATAGTGCAGACATCCTGAAGCAAAGAGTACACATCTGACAGAAAAATTAAGCTGTTAAAAACAAATGCATAGCTCTGGTTGCTTTAATTTTCAGACAAATGACATAGAAGGAAAACGGAGTTAATACACAGAGTATTTTCCTTTTTCAGCCCGCAATGCAGGGCTGGGCACCTTTGATTGTAAGATGTATGGGGAAGCTTTGTGTTAACTTTTATTTTTGCTGTGATTTCTACCAGTTCATGGTGAGGAGGTGGTGTGGGAACAAGGCAGCGCCGTGGGCAGCGTGCTGCAACGGCTGCCATGGAGCGTGATCCCCCGGAAAGTGGTGTCGGAGCCCCGGGATGAGCTGGGGGCAGGGGGCTGGCGAGGGGCCACGGCACCCGCTGCGGATGCCCCGAGCCTCAGAGCTCTGCCCCTGTCCCGGGGGATTTCCTTCGTGCCGGGTACGTCGGTGCCGTGTTGCTGCTGCCGGCGCTGAGCCCGGCCTCAGCACAGCACAACCAGCAAAACTCCTCCTGGAGCATGTTTTTATGACATGCCCCAAACAGCACGAAATTGCACAAATCCCTGTTTTTCCATTGTAAGAAAATCCTTTCAAGTGTGGAAGAGGAAGGAGAGGTGCGAAGGCTTCCCTGAGGTTCCCGCCTGCTCCTTCTTTCTTCAAGGGCAGCTCTTACAGCCTCCTACTGTGGCCTCCTGGCTCCTTTGTCCTTTAACATAAGAAGTCATTTGTCAGCAAAAGAAACAAAGTTTTATTTTTCAGTCCAGATCTGGCTGTCCTCCCACTGAGACTTTCAACTCTTTATCTCAGGAATTGATGGTCTCGGATTCTGATCCTCTTTCCTTGGTGTTTGTATTGATTTTTTTATTTTTTTTTTTTCCAGGAGGGTTATTTTCACTGTGGTTTCACAACTATCTTTCTGCCTCCACTTACAGCAGGTAATAGCTCAGCTCGGAGAATCACAGGTTTTCTGGCCCCAGGGCACTCCGGAGCCGGGGTGACCGGGTGTCTTTACTTTCCCACTCCCGTCTCTCGGGCTCATCCCGTGGGGAGCTGGGTACGGGGAGCTGCCCGTGGGCTGGATGGGAGTGACAGCGGTGACCAGAGAAGGTGTACCCCTCTTCCTTCGCTTGCAGAAACCGTCCCCTGGTTACGCCACGGGTGCTGGGGCAGACAGACAGCCTGGGTGCCATCCCGGGAACCGCATCCCTGTGCCCCGCTCGCTCCCTCCTGGGGCCGAGCCCTCGGTTCTGCCGTGGCCGTCCCTGCCCATCGGCTCTGCCCGATAATGAATAAATCCAATAGGCTCGATTTAAAAGGCTGCTCTGTTTCCTTCGCCCCAGCAATGGCTTTTAGTCATCCAGTCTCGCCGAAGTAAAATTCATGAGATCATTTCCCCAAAACAACGTGATACTTCAAAATCGTAATTAAAATACCTCTGGCTGTTCTAATATTAAGCTCTTATAAGTGCTTGGAATAATATTTCAGATAAATGGAGAAGCTTTGTACTCTATTAGCATGACATACCCTTCTCCTAATGAAACGTATCTCTAACATCAAATCCTCCACATACATTGAAAATGCTTTTCCCTGTTTGGTTCTCGGCGACAGGGCTGCGTACACCTCCCGTGGGCCTCGGTGGTGAATGAGCTGTCCCAGGGGTCTGTATCGATTTACTTCACGACGTTAATACCGTCAAACGGACCAGCAGCAGGATCCTGTGCGTGAATACTAACTGGGAGGATGCTGTGCCCCAGAGGCTGGTAAGCAAGATCCCATAAATTACACCGTGTGAGTTGTGTGTCATATTAGAGCAATCTAGTTTTAAAGGGCATCTTTCAAGCACAAACTAGCTTTTTCCCACACTTGACTGATCACACAAATAACTGTGATTAAAGGTCAAGTGCCTGGGTTTTTCTATTTTACTCCTTAAAAATTTATATGCGAAAGAAAACCTAGAAGTTAACATAGCATGAAATTGTTATGCAGTTATGAGGCTTTAACGACAACTAAATATCTCTTTTCTTCCTGGGTGGCTTGAAAAATGTCTGGCAATAATGGGTCAATTCTTCTGGTTTCCACTCGGGGAAGACTATAAATAAACCCTGGCTTTTGCTTCCCTGCCCTGAGATGTGGTGGAGGGAGAGTTTTAATCGTGTGAACTCCTGACCCCCATCCCCAGGGCTGTGACCCCCGTCACCGGGCTGTACCCTGGGCTCCCTGGGGGCTCCTGGGCTGCAGGCGCAGGGTGGGAGCATCGGGGGCTCGAAGCTCCGGTCGCTGCGGCCGCACGGGCCCGTGCCGAGCTCTTCCGAACGGAAAGAGCATCGATAAATGGACAGGGATTTCCTCGCAGGTCTAGTTAGCCCAGAGCAAAGGTAGTGCCTGTTTTTCCGGAGGCACGGAGAAACAGAGGGTGAGCTGGAAGCACCCCCTGGCTTCAGGCATTTGTGAAAAATGTTTCCTCCATTTCTGCAGAGTGGCCACGGCAGCAGCATCTCCCTCTCAACTGGCCCAGAGCCCCAGATTTCCAAGAGATTTATACTCAGATGCAATGCCTCCCAAACCTCTCAAAAGTAAACATGCATTAAGTGGTAAAAAAAATATGCTTGGAAGGGCAAGATTCCTGAGGAAGGGGTTAAAGAAACATTGTGCTGGGGTTTAGAGCTGGTACCTGGGTTGCTCAGGGTTCCTGATCCTGCAGGGACTTTCACGTATGGTTCAGTGTGTTCACGTGGGTTGTCTTATTGACTCCAGGACGAGACTACTTGGAAGCTGGAGCATGAGGCAAATGAACTGCAATCACCATATCTAATTAATCTCATTATGCAATGTGCAGATCTGAGGCTGACTGGCAGCAGGCTCTCAAAGGATACCTGCCACAGGAAACTCCTGCACGTGTGAGGCACCGCAGCAGGCGGGCTGTCGTGTCCCGCACTTGGGGGTGTTTCCGCGGGGTGCGTTGGTGCGGACACACCGCCGTGCCCCCCGCCGCGTTCCCTGCCGGCTGCCCCCCAGCAGCCCTCGCTGCACCCCTCATTTCGTGCGTGGGGTTTGGTTTTGCCAGGCAAGTCCCGTCACCCAGCCCTCAGCTCTCCGGGTCCAGACACAGCCCCGCGCTCCGGGCGCCTGCCTGAGGGCTTGCACCACCCGCACTGAGGTTGCCACCCGTGGCAGCGGGGACCCAGCAGCGGCGGTGAGGGCTGGGGGTGCCCCTCTGTGAGCACCCACCACCGTGAAGAGGGGCTGTGCCAGAGCCCAGCCGGCACGTGTTAGATGGAGACTCGGTATTTTTATTCCAGACTGGCAGCGTTTCACAGCTGACAGCACAGGATCACAGGGGAGGGAGCAGCCCCCAGAAGGGCTGTTGCTACACAAGCAAGCGCTTTGGCGTCACGGCTCCAGCCGTCGGGTGGAGAACTGCTGGGCGTTCAGCCTGACTCAGTTTTGCAGGGACCTGCAACACCTCCAATTAGTGATAATCAAACCTCGCCGGGTTCCTCCCCCGGTGCTGGAGGCTGTGGGCCTGGTGACACACACCTCGCCTGCTGCGAGCCAGGAATGGCCTCCCCCAGCCCAGCCAGGCTCCCCGCGCCGTGCTCCCCACCACCACTGCTGGGGCTGCCTCTTCCTGGGGTTTCTTTCTGGCCGCTGGGGCTTTCGCAGCAGCCGCGGGGTGTGAGGCACCTTGAGATGAAGCTGGGAATCAGAGTCCAACCCAGAGAGGCAGAACAGAGGGATCGATGTAAACCTGGCATTCCCGGGCAGGGGCAGAAACGGGACGTGCCCCGCTCCTCTCCTGGGCCCCGCGGCGGCGCAGTGAGGCTCTGAGTGGCCGCTGACCGGCTGTGAATGGCAGCGGGAGCGAAGATCTCCCGGGGGGACAGATGAGCCGCCGCTGCCATCATTAGGCTTCAGGGTGAACGGCAGAGGAGCTGCCGCTGCCATCATTAGGCTTCAGCGTGAACGGCGCTCCCGCCCTGGCCCCGCCCCTTCTCCCGGATTGGCCGCCCCGTCCCTCGGCCCCGCCCCCTCCGGCGGCGATTGGCGGCCCCGGGCGGGGGGGCGGGGCGCGGGCGGCCGGCGCGCGGCGGCGGCGCCGGGGCGCGCGGAGNGCACCGCCGCGCCCAGCCCCCGCCGCTCCCGCGCCCCGTAGCCCGGCGGCTCCGGCGGGGGTCGCCCGCGGCGGGTCGGGCTGCGCGTCGCGGTACCGGGAGAGGGCCGGGGCGGCTCGGCGGGTCCGGACGCGCTTCCCCTTCCTCCCGCCGGTATCGCCGGCAGCCCCCGCGGGGTGGCTGCGCCGCCGCTCATCCGGGGAGCGGGGACCCGCGGGAGGAGCGGGACGGGGCGGGCGAGTCGGTCCCGGAGCGAGGGCACTCGGAACCCGCGCAGGGCTGTCGGTACCGGGAGCGGAGCGGCGGGAGCCCGGCCCGGCTGCGGCGGCTCCGGGGGGGCGCGGTTCGAGCCCCCGGGGGTCGGTGCGTGCCGGGGCTGCGCTGCCGGGCAGGGTGACATCTCCGGGCGTCCCCCCCGCTGGTTGCAAAGGGAGCGACCGGGGATGCGGCGTCGCCGCCGGTACCTGGTGTCGGGAGCCCGAGAGGAGACGGCACTCGCCCGTCGGGGGCGGCTTCTCTTCGCTGGCCGGGGGGGGGTGGCGGAGCTGTGATTTTGGGGGAAATGCCTCTTCCTGGCGCGCGGGGAAGGGGCTGCGGGGTCTCACGGAGACTCTTGTCTCAAAGCGGCCGCCGGTGCTTTTCGGTTCCAGGGGCCCCGCAGGCTCCGGGCGCGGTGCAGCCGCAGCGTCGGCTGGTGGTGTCGGGCGGATTGTCCTGCGGGGTCCCTCGGGAAGGGCTGCAGCTTTCCCTGGGGCGTCATCCTCCTTAGGTTCGGGTGCTAATTGCCTAACGGCGAGGGTCCGCTCTGGGCGTGCAGCCTCGAGTTCCGCAGCGTTGAGTCTTGCTGGGTGCTGGGGCGATGGGGTGGGAGCTGCCCCCCCCTCTCTGGGACCTGGCCCACCGCTGGGGCCGGTGGGGGACCGGGAAGGGCACAGGGCAACGAGCTTCCCAGCAGAGCGGCCGGGGGGATGTTTACTGGTGTCTGCTGGGCCAGTGAGTTTGCTCTCTAACGCCTTGTCCCCCCTGCAGTTGTCCTGCTGGACTCGAAGGAATCGCAAGCGGAGCTGGGCTGGACCTCGCACCCGTCCAACGGGGTGAGTGTGCTGGTGGGGCTGTCCCTCTGCGCTGCCCTTTGTCACTCAGCAGCATTTAATGTCCCCGCGTGGAGCTGGAGGAGGGGGCTGGCGGCCATGGGGTCTCCCTGCACCGGGGGCAGCTCGGTGTGAGCTGTGCGGTCGATCGGCGCCGGGCACCCCCGGGAGCGGGGCGAGGAGTGAAGCGCTGGTTGCGTGAGCGGTACCACCGCTGTGGAGCAGCTCCTCTGAACGGGTTTTACACTCCTGAAGTGAACAGATGAACACCCGCCCGTGAAGCCCCTGTACCGCAGTTCGCAGCCAGCGCCAGCCCCTGGGCTCAGCTCGGCTCTCGGAAGGGCCGTGGCTGGTTGGGGGGTCACCGGGGGCTCCGCATCGTGCAGGGTTTGTCTGATCAGGTCCTTGCTTTGCTGCCGGGGTCGGGCTGTGGCTGCCTTCAGGAGGGTGTGCTGGGGAACTCCGATCTGCGTTCCTTCCTACTTTGAGTTTATTTTCCAGAATGGAAACAAACCGTTCAGAGGGAATGGCGATAGATCCTGGAGTCATCTGTGTTGCCCAGCTGTCAGTCTGCAGAAGAAACTCTGTTTTGGCTACATTTGGCAATCTCGCATAAATTTACCCCCAGAAAGAACAGCTTTGGGAAGTTGCCAGGTCATCCTTAAGGCTGTGGGGGTTGAATCATCATTTCACTAATCAGAATCTCTGCTGGTAACTTTGGGGAAATACCGTTTCACTCACAGCCAGAGGATTTGTCCTGTTCTAGCTAAAACTCCTGACAGAGAAGCTGCTGCTGCTGCTGCTCTTCACGAAGATGCTTGTCCTTGTGTGATGGTGCGACTGTCGTCACGTCTCCTTGGCCATCTTTGACTTCCCTGGGTAGCCCAGCTCCCCTGGCCTTACACTGGTGCTGATGCTGAGCAGATGCACCTTCCCGGGGACAGAAAATCTGGGGGGGTGTGGGAATTGAAGGCTCTGGCTGCTCAACAATTGATGTGTCCGGTTTCATGTTAGACTTTGGTTTAGAGGGTCTGGTGCCAGTGCCCACTTTCTGGCTGTGTCTCCTGGTTGGCAGCTCTGCAGTGAGCTCAGGTGGTGGGTGGTCCAGCAGCACCACGAGTTCCTCAGCCGTGGTTTTGGTGGGCTGAGGACTTCTAGTGCCGGTAATGTACTGGCCTGTAGGTGGAGAGGCTTGTGCTGGTGATATTTATGCTGATGGGTGTGTTTTTGCTGGGGTGGCTGGTGCTTGCTCACGGCAGCTCCCGAGCTGTAACAGCCCTTTGTGTTCTTTCCCCAGTGGGAAGAGATCAGCGGCGTGGATGAGAATTACAAGCCGATACGCACGTACCAGGTCTGCAACGTCATGGAGCCAAACCAGAACAACTGGCTGCAGACAGGCTGGATTGCCAGGCGCGACGGGCAGAGGATCTTCATCGAGCTGAAGTTCACTCTGCGGGACTGCAACAGCATCCCCGGCGTGATGGGCAGCTGCAAGGAGACCTTCAACCTCTACTACGTCGAGTCTGACTCCGACCTGGGCCGCAGCATCCACGAGAGCAAGCACACCAAGATCGACACCATTGCTGCTGATGAGAGCTTCACGCAGGGCGACCTGGGGGAGCGTAAGATGAAGCTGAACACGGAGCTGAGGGAGATTGGGCACCTCACCAAGAGAGGCTTCCACCTGGGCTTCCAGGACGTGGGCGCCTGCGTGGCGCTGGTCTCCGTGCGGGTCTATTACAAGAAGTGCCTGGCCACCCTGCAGAACCTGGCCGTGTTTCCAGACACGGTGGCGGAGACGGCCTTCGCGACTTTGGTGGAAGTTAAGGGCACTTGTGTGGCTCACGCCGAAGTGGACGTGGATAATCCCCCCCGGATGCACTGCAGCGCGGAGGGCGAGTGGCTGGTCCCCATCGGGAAGTGCACGTGTGGTCCCGGCTTCGAGGAGAAGGACGGGGGATGCAGAGGTAAAAGTGGCTGTGGGTGTCCTCTGGCAGTTGCTCTCTGTGTCAGTCCCCGTTGCTGCCAGACTGCTCCCGGGTGCCCAGCACGGCTCGGAGAAGAGGAATTGCCTTTTGTCAGCAATATGGCTCTTTTAGTTGATTGCAGCTCCCTGGCTACAGCCTTAATTTGAAGGGTGGTAATTGGGGAAATGGGGCGCGTTGCCGGTCGCTGCTCTGCAGCGCGGTGTTGGCTGGGCAGAAGTGCCAGAGCTCTGAATACAGCCAGGCGTTTCCCACAGCTTTATGTGGAACTGTAAAATTACTCTAGCACATTAATACCCCCGTTGTCATGCTTTAGACACAACTGAGTAATTCGCTGACTTTATAGTTCGCAAGGTTATGTTTAATGATAGCTGTAAAAATGGATATAGCCTCTACCTTAGCAGGTATCTTAGCATCCCTCTGATGAACCTGGTGCTGTGACCACTTCCATCTCACTTGCAAAGGCAAGTGAGAGCCAGGCAGGGGATCAGCCCTGGGAGCACGGGATTCAGGATGCCGTGATCTCCTCTTGGGGTGTGTGAGGCTCCGAAAGGAGAGAGGTGCCTCCTCCTGGGCACCTTCCTGCTTCAGGCAGTGGCCAGGGCCTCATCCCAGCCCCGCGTGGTTCTCGGCTGCCTCCGTGCCCCATCAGGTGCCCGCGGGAGCCGGCGGCGGTGTGGCTGGGGTGGCTGCTCTGTGTGTGGGGTGGTGGGTGTGTGTCTCCCACCCCTGGAACGGCTGTTTCTCCGTCCCTCAGCACCCGGGGAGCTTTTCTACTCCAGAAGGTGTAATTGGCTATCAATTAACTGGCAGTGTGCGTGGCTACCCTGTTAGCGAGGGTGCTCTGGTCAGGGGAGAGGTCAGACCACCAGATGGGATGTGTGAGAGATGTTTTCTTCAGTAAGATACGGCTGAGACCGCCCTTCTGGTGTCCAGGTGATACCTTGGACCTCTGCCTTTTCCCCTGGTAGAAAATGGATCGAGAGGAAATCAGCTACGTAAGTCCCAAAGAGGTTCAGTTCCCCGTGTTCAGGGTGTATGGTGCGGTGGGAGCGTGAGCTTTTCCTCAGGAGCTGGGTCTGGCCTTCGGGTTACTTGAGGCTTTTCAGATTTAAATTGTGCCCCGTGTGCCCCCTTCCTCCAGAGTGAGGGAGGCCTTTCCCTGCGCCCCGGGTAGTGGCTGTTCGCTCGGTGCCCTCCTTAAGAAGACCTTATTAGAGCTATTGAATTGAAATCTCAGTGCTGTCACTGCTCCAGTGGCTGCGTGGCAGCTCGCCATGCCTTCCCCATCTGTTTGGAGTGGGAATTTACATAGCGAGTCCCAGGCGGCTTTTGCTAATGTTTCAGGTTTCTCTGTGTTGAGTTTAAATAATTCATATTCTCTAAGGAAAAATATTTGAAGTAATTTAATGGACATAATTAAGTTTCTCCCCCCTCACAGAAAGCAGGTCATTAGTCACTCTCTGCGGAGCAGTGTCTGATGTCTGGTCAAATACCAGAAAATAGTTTTTAAGGGTTGGAAGTGTTTGGTTTTTTTGAGCCCTGCATTAGCATAGCACCAAGTGAATAAAAGATTTGTGATGAAAGCATCCGGGGCTGTGGAAATTCTTCAAGAAGGACAAAAGCCCTTGAGCTGGAGGCAGGTAAACCCGGTGAGAGCTTGGGGAGGTTGAAACAGGCAGGTGATGGCACAACGATCCTGGCTCCGCCGCCACGGTCCCATGGCAGTGGCTTTGGGGGGCTCGGCGGGTGCGAGTCTGCTGGGACTCACTGGCTGTGAGTCTGCTGGGTCCTCCTTGCCTGTGAAAACCCCTGGCCACAGCCGCTGTCACAGCTCTTCTGGCCGTGGGAGGCTGGACCCTGCGTTGGTTGAAGGAGCTTTGGGGTGCAGGGACGGCCCAGGGGGTCTCCAGACTGTCCTGGGTGCTGCTTCCCAGCTCCTGCTCCTCTCCCTTTTCCTTCCATCTTCTCCCAGGACTTGCTGGTGCGTGGTGGGGAGACACGGGCCTTCTCTGCGGGAAGAACGAGCTTTATTTCCCACTGAACTGGTGAAGCTGTTTGAACTAAATCACAGAGCAACCGCCCCTGTAACCGTGATTTAAGTGCTGAAATCATCCTGCTGCTGAGAGAGCGTTTGTATCCTCACGCTGAAATGAGGAGAGATGAAAAAGGACTAAATAGGATTTACGGCACTGCTAATTACTGCTGCAAGAAAGCCGAGCCTTTTTCCCGTCCCTCCCTCTCTCGCAGCCCTTCCGAGGGAGCCCGTTCCGGGGGCTCCGGGGGCTCCCACGGTTCTGGTGAATCACGTCCCTGGTGGCTGAGATGCAGCCACCTCTGGGGCGGAACCAGCAGCTCTAGCGATCTGTTCAACATCTCCCCTCAAATGGGAGGAGAGGTTCTGTCACTGTAAGTGCATTTAGGCTGCATTTCTTGGCTAATAATCTATCTATAGCCAGATGCTGGTCTGCGCTTACTCCGGTCTTAAATCCCATTTCCCGCAGACGCGCGGCGGGCGGGCGAGGAGTCCCGTTGCCCTGTGGATGATCATCTGTCCGTCCCCATTTCCATTTCCCTGGGCTTCTCAGCACCGGTGTCTTTTTACCCTTAATTTTACCAGGCGTGAGCTGTGCCATTTGCCTTGTGGTGCATTGCAATGGCTTTTGTGTAAATGAAACCATGATGGGGAGGATCTGCCTGACATTTGCTGTAAAGTTGTCTCTTTCTACTTCGTCTTTTCCATCCAATCCCTTGTAGTATCTGCAAGGAGAATCTCAACAAAGCCCAAGGTTAATATTTACCAGCCAGATTTGCTGCAAATGAGACAACTTCAACCAGACGCTGAATTAATATGATAGAGACCAGTTTCCAAAAATAGCTGTCAGCCACTCTTCTTTGACAGATAGGTAAATTTGTGCTCTGGTGAAGTTTCCTTCTCAACTTATTTCCCTCCCAGGTGTCGGTAGCTGGCTCAGGGCAGCTGTTGATGCGGAGATGCCTGGTGCCCGGCTCCTGCACCACGTGCCTCCGGTGGGTGACAGTCTAATTATCTGGGGGAGCCCTTGTCTGTGTGGGGTGATGCTGCTGGAGCTGGATTTAGGGAGGAAATAGTTTCTAGTGCTCTGTCAGGATGGATTTGGTGGGGCCGGGCCAGGTGTGACACCTCCGGGCTGCGGGGCATGTCCCGTGTCCCAGCATGATGTCCACGGTGATGTTTGAAAAGGGGAATACAGCAAGTTCCCCCCTTTTCTGCACTGGGTTTTTTGAAGGATTCTGAATGGATTTTTGAGCAGCAGGTTGGATTCAACATGCCATGGACAGGACACAGGGAAAATTTACTGTATCTCACTTAGGGAGAAAGCTAGAGAAAATAATAGCCCTTAGACTTGTTCTTTTGTGCCTTTTGGGTGTTCTTGGGCTGGGGGGAGTCTCATCTCTGCTGGGTTCATCCCTGGCAGTGTCTCTGTGAAGGACTTTGGGGGCTTCGCGAGGCGAGCTGGCACCGCTGCTGGCCTTGAAACATAGGGATGAGATAAAAGGCACAAGTCAGTGCTAATTAGAAGAAAGCAGCCTTTGCTAATGATAACTGCTAGTGATATGTGATGTAACGCGCGCTTGAGTCTGTGCAGGAGGCAAGAAATGGCTTCTGTCATCCACTGTGGGATTTGTCAGTGGTCTGCTGGAAAATGAAGGACACCAGAGTGCGAGTCCCCTCTGCTCGTCAGGCCGGGGTGCGTTATTAATGGCTGTGACTGCCTGATGAATCTAACACTGTGCGTAGCGCAATTACACTTCGTGGCAGCTTATGACTGTTGCTGTTAACGAGGAGACAGGATTTGTGACAGCGCAGCCTGGGTTCTGTTGTGGCCTTCGGTGTTGCTGTTTTCTGACCCGTTTTCAGCCTCACACCCCGTAATTCCGTCAGAGCTGTGCCCGTGTCAGTGCCCGTGCCCTGGCAGCGGCCGGGCTGCCCCCTCTCTTCTGCTGGCCGGGGCTCTGGGGGGCTGTGGGTCACCCCGGACTGGCTCTGGGGGGTTTCCCCTCTCGCATCCCCCCAGCGCTGCCCAGGCAGGCTGTCCCACCACCCCACTCTCCTCCGGTCTAACACAAATGGCCCTCGCAGTCACTTCAGCTTATAACTCCTCATCCTCGCGCCAGCGAGCACTGAGAGAGTCCTGCCCCTACAGATACCTCGGGAAAGTCAATATTATCTTTCCTGTGCTTGGCTCCTTGAGTAGTTGGGGAACAGACAGATAAGCAAAACCTTTGAGAAGATCATCCTGCCTGTTGTGGGCAGTAGGTTTGTGGACAAAACCACAGCCGTAAATACTGTGAAATAGAGTAGTTTCTTCATTGCTGCCAGCCATTACTGGGGTGTAATCTTGGTAACGTTCTGAGCAAATTTAAAAGGAAGTTTTTCTGTAAATTAGAGGTTTTGGATAAAGTCCTTGGCTTTTATTTTCCGAAGGGAAATTGCTATGATAGAGAAAGTGCTTGATTTTGAAAAACTAGTCTTTCTGTTTGTGTCCTGTTGTACCTCCCCTTTTAGTGCTTGCCTTTTTGCTGCTGAGCATCCCAAGCTGAACGTGGGGAGAGAGAGCCTCTTGGATGTTTATGCTCATCTGTTGAGACTGCCACAACAAGTCCCTTTGCCCGGCCACTGGTGTTTCCCTCTCCCCTTCCTCAGGAGAGGGAATTGCACCATTCGGTCCCCGTGTCGGCCGTGGGGAGGCAAAGCAGGGACCCCACGTCCCCTGGACAAGGCTCGGCTCCTGCCCAGAGCATCCTCCTGCCCGCATGGCACTGCCAGGCTGGGCTGGTCCCTCCCGGGGGTGAAGGTGCCTTTCCTTCTGCCAGGCAATTGCAGACATTGACTTTAAAAGAAGAAAAAAAAAAATAAAGTCCCGGAGCAGTGGCCTGTCCCTGAGAGCTCCTGACACCATCTTTCTCTTAATGACAGCGAGCTGCGAGCGAGGCTGGTGTCCTTGTGAGTCTCAAGGGCTGCCTGAGCCTGGCACATCACTGCTCTGCTGCGGCTCAGCAGGATGGAGAAGAGCATCTCAGGGGTGGGAGAGTGAGTCCTCACCCAGCCCGAGTCCCGCCTGTTCTCCTGGGAACCAGCCGCTTCATCTGCCTGGGAGCAGAGGAGGAGGAAGGGAAGCAGCTGGAGAGCATTTGAGCTGGAGCCTCCCCGAGCAGGCTGTCTCCTCCTGGAAGGTGTTTTTGGAGATGGGGTGTCTCTGCGTAGCCGGGGCTTGGTCTCACTGAGCAAACCTTTGGGGCGGGAGGGGGAGGTGGGGTTGGTAAGATGCTTCCCTGAGCATCGTGTGTGTCCCATCAAGGCATCATGTCACTACAGTGCCCTTAGATGAGAAATAAATAGCTCAACTGAAAGTTAGAGAAATTTAGAATAATAAATTTCACTATTTTGTCGTTTAGTGCAAAGATACTTCCTGAAGCCTAAGGTCTGCTTTTCCATTTATATACAGAAAAGATGGATCCAAACGTACAGTGCTTGGGGCTTTTGATTTGTTTCATCTTTTATACATTAGCTTATAAACCGGTGTGTGCTTCTGGAGTTTATTTTATCTTCTGAGTGATGCTTGAGTATTATGCATAATAAGTTTATTTTTTCTCCTGGGGTTCGGTAAGTTGCACAAAGCACCAGGTTTTACTTTCATCAGGGATGGGCACCCGCAGAGAGACGCCGCTCGGGGCTGGGGGCAGGTTTCGCAGCGCTTCTCAGGGCAGGAGCTGGTACCGGGGTGGGAAACGGGGCTGGGGGGTAAATCTCTGCCTCTTGCTGAAGGAATAAGCACTGAGGCATTGCATACTTTGGTTTCCTGGACATTAGAAAAAAATTCTTCACAGAAAGAGTGGTCAGAGACTGCCCAGGGAAGTGCTTGAGTCCCCATCCCCGAATGTGTTTAAGAGTCATTTAGACGCGGTGTTGGGGGATATGGTGTAGGGGAGAACTTTGTAGAGTAGGGTTGATGGTTGGACTCGATGATCCCAAGGGTCTCTTCCAACCTGAAGGATTCTATGATTCCTTTCTGAATTATGGTTTGGCTTTCTCCTCCTGGGTCTTGAGTTCTGGCAGAACGTGGCTGGGGCACCTCTGACCTGGGCAAAGTGACCGTTTGAAGACATGGAGAGGTTTGTATGGAATGAACTGGAGGATGTGCCTCTGCCAGCCCGATGGCAGCCTCCCTGGTAACACCGGATGGAGGATGCTGCTTTCCATCAGTCACACTTATGAAGCACCCACGTAAAATATGCTTTCTCTTCGGTCTCTTTTTGGAGTAATGATCAAGCTTGGAGATATTTATTATTCGGGATTGCGTATTATATTGCTGTTTTACAGCGTGTCTGAAATAATTATGGCTATGGAAATTGTGGCACAGCCAGACACAAATTACTCCATGACACTTAATTTTAGAGCAAACTACTCAGAAAATTACAAGCATCACAATTCGTTTGCAGAGTTCTTGTCAGGCTTAAGGTTATAGATACCTGGCTGCTGGATGGACACGCTGGTTGTTCTGCTGGAATATGGTAGGGAGTGGATCTTGCCCGTGGCTCGAGGGAGTTTGTGCCAGATGAAGCCCTTGGCAGGAGCAGGGTGCGTGTGAGGTGCAGGTTGGTCAGTCCTTCGCAGGGGATCGTTTGTAGATACCTCAGGGAACTGGAAGGGACAACAGTAAATTGCAGTTGGGTCAGTGGATGTGTCTGCTTTGGTGTGTCCTTGAGGAACATTCCTGCATAAACAGAAGGAGGTTCTGTTCGGTGATGCTGTAGCACTGAATTCAAGCAAATGCATTCTTTTAGGTATTTCAAGACTGTCTTACTAAATATTCTTGGGTATTTAATTTTCTTCTGGACTAAATCACTGAATTTAATTTCAGCTATTAAGAGCTTATTGTTGGAGATGCACAAAGATCTAGCCTCTGGACATAGGTTTTCATTTCAGTGTTCTTCAAATTATTTAACAAGGGCAGAAATTATAGAGTAGCGTTGTCCTAAAGGTTTCAGAGATGCCAGGAGCGTGTTGGACTGTAAGCTGCTGAAAAGTATTTTTGAAAACCCGTTATTAAAAAAAAAAAAAAGAAAGGTTTGCGGAAGACAAGCTGCCTTTGAATCCTCTCGGGTGTCACAGCCCAAAATGCCGGTGTGGCAGGGGGTGCCGAGGGGTTGGGGACCCGACCCGGGGCTGGTACCCCTCGCTGCCTGGCGCTGGCTTTGTCCCTCTCGCACGGGCACGGAGGATGGATGCGGTTTCTCTCCCTCCCTCCCTCCCTCCCTCCCTCGCAGTGGGGCTCTGAGCGGCGTCACTCTCTGCCTGCACAGTATTGATTACAGGTTTTGCAATAAGACAAGGCGAGATTACATACCCAGCGTGTAAGGGGAAGACAGGAGCCTCTTTATTACCCGAGGACATTTGTTGACAAGGCTCTTTCACCGGCTCAATGCGCCGCTGAAACCTTATTCTCGCCGTGTGTTGTGCACGAGGTGCCCTGTCTGGTTTTGGGCAACTTGTCCTTGTCTGTGGGCGCTCGCCGACAGCCGTCCTTCTGGGGTACCCCCTCCCAGGCCAATCCTTCCACCCCCTCTCCCTTCTGCTGTCACCTCTCCTCCTAAGCGCTGATGGACTGTTTGGAACGAAATAACCGGTGACTTGCTTGGCTTGGTGATGGGATTAAGAAGGATGGGGGCTGGATGTGCCACCCTGGTCTGGGGAGGGGGCAGCAGCAGCAATAGCTCCCGTGAGAGATGTGTTGAGAACAACCGTGTGTTTTATATGACAGACAGCAACGGTGAGTTTGCAGAGACTTGAGGAATGGTGTGTGCCATCGCCTGGTGGCCTGTGTCGCGGGGAGCAGAGGTGCTGGTGGTGCTTCCCCCGGCTGCTGCCTTTCCTAAATAGCGTTTTTATGAATGTCTACTTCAGCAGAGGAAATTAACACACATTAAAAGCAGATGAACTTTGTCAAATACAATTTCACGACAAAAAATGGAAAGGAATTGATTTTGGAAGACAACCGAGTTGTAGTGTTAATTATAAATGAGCGTATAGGCGTTTTGAGTGAAACTGCGGGCGTTATTGATTCAGGCGGGCACACACGCAGCCCCTCCGCGCTCCGCGGGGGTTCAGCAGCACCGGGAAGTTCGATAGTGCTGACGCAGGCAGTGTCCTTCGCGGGGTTTTTCTTTCTTCGAAGATATCTGCAAGGTTTGTGGGTCAACAAGCTGACCTGAGACAGGCTGGTGAGGGAAAAAGGAAGGCAGAGCCCATCAAAAGCATTGGGATTAAGCGCTGCGGAGGGTGTGAGCAGCTCAACAAGAGGAGGGGAAGGGGGGCCCCGGCTGAAGGCGAGAGGGAGCCATGCCGGGTCTGTCACTGGGTTTGTGTGGGTGGGCTGGGAAGCCCAGACCCCGAGGGGCCTCCTGAAATGGTCCTTAAAATGGTCCTCCTGAACCACCCCCCAGGATGCTCAGGGCAGTCCTTCTCCGTCGGTGGCACAGCGTGGCTGGAGAAAGGAACGTGCACAGGGACACTCGTGTTTTTCCAGCTATGGAGGTGGATGTTTGGTGGGTTTTGCATGACTTTTGTATTAACATTAATATGAAGTTGTCTGGGTTAAGTAGCTTTATTCCTAAATCTGTGTTATGAAGCAATTTCAGCCTAGTACTTAATCTGTGCTCGTTCTCTTAACATTTTATGCTAGGGTTCAGTATTTACTTAGGTCTCAGCCCCTTCCTCTCTGTAAAATGATGAACACTTTTTAATTAGAAGAGACTCGTGAGCTGCAGGAAATGTATTTTTTGGTTTTCCTGGTGCCCGTGCTGTGTCTGGGCAGTGTTGGTGGATGCTCACGTTGGATCCCATGGCATAATTCACAAACGTTCTGCAGCTGATGCTGAGCTGGGTTGTGCGGAGCAGCTGGACACAGGCTCGGGGGTGGAGGGACGGGACCCTCAGCGGGAGCAGGGGAGTCACATCAGCCTCTGCTGAACGTCCCGGAGTGGCGTGGCCAGGATGGAGCTGGTGATCCCCTGCTCCGGCTCCCTCCCTGGAGGGGGAATTCGGGTCTGCAGCGTGTCCATCCCCTGCAGCATCTCCTCTGGGGCACGGCCACAGCGGCGTGAGTCCTCAAGGGTCACCTTCTGTCCCTGGTTGTGTGGCCGTTGTCCTGGCTGGGCCTCCAGGGTCCCCAGTCCTGTCCTGGCTCCTGTCTCTCTCGTGTGACTTTGTGCCGGTCACACGCTTGCTCTGTCCTGGTGTCCTGCTTGTCAGGGTGGCTCACGTTTCCTTATGTCACAAAGAAAACAAAGGTTAACTCGATTGTCGAGGTGCCCATCACCGCAGCAGCTGGCCTGAAAGGCTGCTGACCAGCGGGTAGATATGGCCGGGTGATTAATAACTTCATTTCTCGGCTGCGTGCAGAGCCTTGGCCGGGCTTCGCTTGCACGGGGGCTGCCACCAGCCCTGGAGCTTGCACGGCCCGTGTCCTGCGGTCGGGTCATCCTGCTTGATGCACTTAGTGAGTCACTTCTAATCACTGCTCATCGATTAACAAGATAAAGCTCCTCAAACTCTGGTGCCCTTTTGCCGATTAATCAGAATCTCTTCTGCCATTTTTAAAGCCAAAACTTGCAGCTGGCTGTGGCTCAGGAGACGCTGAGATCCTTGCTCTGAAGGAAAAGCTTCAGCATCCTTGGAGCATCCTTGGAGCTGTGAACCCCCTGCTGGAGGGGGAGGTGATGCCCAGGAGCCACTGGTGGAAGAATCTAGTTGTCGTGCTTCATGGTGCTGTGAGATGGAGATGTCTGAACCGCTGGGGAGGGAAAACCAAAGGTGTCCCATGCCAGCCGAGTAGGAAACCATGCTTTTTTCAACTCTGCATCCTCGGTTGCCCCCGCTCTCCCTACGGCACAGGCTGGGTGTGAAGAGGGTTTGCTCTCCCCTCTCGATAGAGCATCCGCTCTGGTCCGAGGGGCCGCGGCAGATGGACTGGAACGAGAAACCCTTCCCGTGGGTGCGTGGTGCCGGCTGATCTGCCAGGCTGTGGCACGGATCAGTGCTGCTGCTTCTGCTGTGAGTTCACTGGTGTGTGCGTGCAGCGCTGTGTCACGGGGGGAACATGTGCTCGCTCTGTCAGTGGAATGAATGTGGCGCGGCTGGTGAGCGGGGAGCAGCTCGTGTGGGCAGCGATGATGGAGCTGGAGAGAGGCAATTAATCTGTCTGACCCATCCAGCTGCTGCTCTTTGGCTCTAGGAGAATGTATTATTGAATTTTATTATTTAATAATTAAGTGGCGGTAGTTCCAGAGGACAATGAATAGGGTAGAAAATGGTGTACAAAAAAGAGAATTTCATTCTCTAAATTGATGGCTTGATCTTGTGGGAGCTGTCACGTACCCACTGCAAAAATGAGCACTGTGAAATAGCAGGGACACCTAAACCAGCTGGGCACCAAGAAAAACACTTGTGGGATGAGGTGGGAGAGGGTGGGAGTTTTTCCGAGAAAAGAAACGGGGGTGCACGCGTGATGCATCACAAGTGCAGGGGCACTTCTGTTCTCCAGTGTAATGTTCAGACAACCAAGGAACAAGATGAACACGTAACACCCCCCCGGGCCGAGCTGTGCCCGGGGCCTCGGGGGCTGTGCTCCTGGGGGGTCATGGTGCCTGTTTCTGGGAAATGCAAACTGGGGCATTTTGTACCGTTTCTGCCGTACCTTCTGACAGACACGTGTGTAAACTTGCTCTGGCTATTGGAAAGCAGGGAGGAACAGCCTGAGAGATGCTGCTAATTGAAAACATTCAATTTCCTATGACAATGTGTCAGATTCCTGTGGCTGTCAGGCTCCCTGTCAGATCCGAGGAACGGGGATGGAACGCCTTGGGTTTAGTGCTCAGGTCCCGTCAAGTTTGTAAACAGGATTGATTTTTCTGTCCTGCCTGACAGGGTGCGAGCAGGAATCTCACACCAGTGTTCAGGCTTCGATGCCGTAACGAGACGGGGTTCTCCCCGCTGGGAGGGCTCCTGCTGTGCCCTGTGCCAGCCATCGGGACCTTCAGCGAGCCGCTGGTGGCCAGTGCTGCCGACCTAAAGGAAAAAGCAAACTGTGTCTCCATTATATGAAGGTCACATTGGTTTTAGTTTGGTTTCTCAAATATAAAGAGGAAGCTGGTGGAAGTTTCGGGAGTAATTTAAACATTTGCTACTTTTTCCTGTTTTATCCGGCACCCTAGGTAGGGAATGACATTTATTATGCATCGTGGCTCGCTGCCTTAATCTTACTTCTCTGTTGTGTTTGTCAAGTCCGTGCATTTAAAGGTTAGCTGTGTCTGGGGTGGGAGATGTGCAGACTGCGAGGCAGGAGTGGAGAATGCAGAACGGCGGGATCTCCGGTCCCACACTGGCAGCAGCTGTTTTTGAGACTTTGCAAGATCAAGGCACAAACATCAATAATTCTTCCTAGAAACACACAGTTTCCTAGAAATCCTCCTGGATGCTCCAGCTGCCCGGCAGACCCTGCCCGGGTGGAGGTGCCTGGGCTCCCCTCGCAGGCAGCGAGCGCAGCGGGGACAGTGGGACATGGATGGTCTCGCCCGGTGCCAGCATCGCGGGCAGGTCGGGCAGACAAACGCCTCTGGACCCCCCTGACACTGTGGGGTCCCGGTGTCTGGCTCAGCCACCAGCTCAGTTGGCCAGAGCCCAGAGACGAGGCTGCCCTTGGTGCCTGGGCGATGGCAGCGTGTGTGGAGATGCCTTGTCTCGTCCGGGTCAGGTAGAACCACAGCCAGGAGGGGCCCAGGAACATGCTTGTTTCGGTTCCCTCATTTTTTTTTAAAGTTTTGGAATTTTTTATTCTCTGTTTTAACGATTTAACTCTACAGTTTTGCTATAGAAATGTAATATTGAGTCCACATCAATTGGAAAGTTGCAATTTCCATTCCGGATACAAGGAAGTCTCTCTTCATTACTTGGGCATGACTGGAATGGGCTTGAGGGGGCCAGATCTGCTGCTTCTCTTGCCTTGGGTGACAGGACAGCACAAGATCTTGTCTGGCAGGGACAAGGCTTTTAGGCAGCTCTTGAAAGGTTTTCTGTGTAATGTACGAAAAGCACAAATCTCTGCTGTGCATCGCTGCTTTTGGCTCTGCCAAGCCCCTGTCTGTCGTGTGCCAGCGGCCGGGCACGAGGGGACCTCACCCCGGCGCCATGCTCCCTCCTGCCCGTGGCTGTGGGTGATGAATTTCTAAAGATCTTGCGGCAGATGAAATAATCTCCCCTCAAATGTTCACCTGTTTCCAGCGTCCCAGGGAAGGATCCTTTCCACCCTGTGCTGTGTCTAGTGCTGTGTCCTCAGATCACAGCTGTATCTGCCAGTTTTATATCATGCTAAAAATTAATGAACCGGAGCACACTGGAATAATCTGCTTTAAAAGGAACAGTCTCAGCAGCCAACTCCTTAAAAATGATAAGAGAGGGGACTGCGTTAGTGGAGCTGCTCATCTAGGAACTTCACGAGTGATTAAGTTTAAATATTCAGGGGCCTGATGCAGGGGTAGCAGACAGCAGCGCCACACCAAGAAGATGAAGCAGCCAAGCAAAACATGAGTGGTTCTGTTCGGGTTGAAACCCAGCTGAGACAAACTCCATGTGTCCCATCTCTCTTGGTGCCAGGATCACGCAGGTGCTTGGGGAAGGCACCTTGGAGGGTGATGTCTGCTGGCCAGTGGCAAAGGATGTCCTGGGAAACGGGGAAATGCAGTCGTCAAACGTGTCCCCCATTCATCTTGTGGTGTCCTTCCCATGACTCCCTCTCTCTTTTCAGCTTGCCTTCCTGGATTTTACAAGCTTTCGCTCCGTCTCCCTCTCTGCTCTCCTTGCCCTGAGCACAGCTTCACGCATGAGGAAGCCTCCACGTTCTGTTCCTGCCAGAAGAACTACTCCAGGTCCCCGTCAGACCCACCATCTGCCTCCTGCACACGTGCGTCTCGCTGAAATGCTGTCTCTTTGTAAAGCGGGGAATCGGGGATCCAGACGCTGGGTTTTCCTGCAGCGCGGAGCCAACGGGTGCCCGGGGCTGTCCCCTCACAGCCCTTGGGGGCTGCGCCTGGGCACGAGTGTCCCTGGGGGTTCCAGGCCACGCTAGGATGCTGCTGTGGTGGGGAGGGATGGGGGACTGTCCCCACGCCACGGGGCTTGCGGGCTGAGGCTGCAATCTGATGAGAGACACATGGCCGGGCTTGCAGGCTCCCCGGTAAAACTAGGGCACAGTCATTTAGTCAATATAGTTCACAGATTTTAATTAAATGGCCTCTAGTTAATTGGATTGGACCCCAGCTACTCCAGTGATGGATGCTGTAGAGCTGCCTGCGCAGCGATGGGAAAGCTCTGGCTTTGCCTGAGTGTCCCGGGCAGTGTCCGACCGGCTGCGGGGCTCCCGGCTGCTTGGCCACCGAGCCCCGGGGAGGTGACAGGTCCGGCTGGCTACTTCCCACCTGCTGTGGGAGCCGTGGCTCGCTGTGTGCAACGTGTCCCTCCATTGACATCCTCGGTGTCCCCACCGTGCTGCATCACTGCCTCCGTGTCCCCTTGCTCGGCCACGAGCTGTGGCCGCTGGGCCCACGCTCTCTCACGGGCACTGGTGCCGGCGCTGCTGCTCCCAGGGGGACCCGTCGGTTCTCCCTCCTCCCCAGGCAGTGCCCGGCCGTCCCGGCGCCTGTGCCCAGACGTTCTTCTGCTTCCAGGTCCGCCCTCTGCCCCGAGGAACCTGGTCTACAGCCTGCGGCAGTCCTCGCTGGTCCTGGAGTGGAGTGCCCCGGCCGACGCGGGCGGCCGCAGTGACCTGACCTACAGCCTGTGGTGCGGCCGGTGCCCGCCGGCCCTGCGGGGCCGCTGCGAGCAGTGCGGCAACGGCGTGGGCTTCCTGCCGCAGCAGACGGGGCTCGTGGACCGCACCGTCACCCTGGTCAACCTCCTGCCTCACGTCAACTACACCATCCGCGTGGCGGCCCTCAACGGCGTCTCGGCCGTCAGCCCGCTCCCGGGGCAGCAGTACGCCGAGGTCAACGTCTCCACCGGCCCTGCAGGTATGGCGCCGGGGCGGCGCAGGCCGCTGCGGGGGGCGAGCGGTGCCCCCGTCGCACCGAGAAAGCAGTTCCCCGCGCTGTTGTGCGCTCGGGTGTCACCTCTGGGGTGTGGGGGGTCTGCTCGGAGGCTGGTTCCGTGGCTTCGTCGCCGGGAGGACGCGGGGTCTGGAGGTGGCGTTGGCACCGGCCTCTGGCTCTGCCTGCCCGGTGCCCCGACTCCTCTCGGTTTGCTGCGGTGGCACCGGCGTGGCGCTCAGCGGTGGCAGGTGACGTGGTGGCACGGGCAGGAGACGGGAGATGGAGACCGACCTGCAGCACTCTGGGGGGTTTTTGGTTGGTGCCACGGTTGGCGGGCGAGGAGCTGGCTGTGCTCTGTTGGCTCACAGCCGGGTGGCAGCGAGTGTGGTGACAGCCCGGGCTCTGAAGGGACGAGTCTGCTCTGTGACCCGGCTGTGGTTTGAATTTACAAATCGCGAAAAAGTGCATTCAAAGAAGCAACATTCTCAGCCCCTTCAGAAAAAAACCCTCCTTAAAATAGACAATTCAAATATTGGCTGTCCTTTGGAAACAGAAAATATTGATTTCGTGTCTCTCTTCTGTGCCGGTCTGTGGCACCATTTCTCTCTGTAAGTGTCCCCTTCCGCTCCGTCTCACAGTTCTGTTCCCTCGTGTGAGGGAAGCGAGCCCCCAGCCTGCGCGGATGGGGCTGGGGGGGGTTGGTCCCTCCCCGGTTTTTAGCTGTGCCTGAGGAGAATCGGCTCTGGCTTGTTGTGTCCTTGTCTGTTCCTCTGTGGTTACGTTATTAATTTGCATGAAATCCCTTTGCCAAGCCACGGTTAATGGAGACAGATGATCCTCACGTACCTCGTGGCAGGAATTGGCCAACAATTTCATCTGAAGAGATTAAACTTTGATCTTGTTATAAATAATTTTCCCACCATTTGATCAAATGTGTTTGTGCGTGTTGTTGCTTTCTCTTCCCTCATGTAATAATTTCTGTGGATCCGTTGGGTGGATGCTGTGCCACAGACCGCTCTTCAGCGGAGGTGTCAGTCCTCATTAGGATCTTTGCTGTTTAGGGATGGATTTAGCCCTGGGAAGATCTTCTGTCTCCTGAGCTGAGGCTATTCCTGAGCCAGCACACAGGTTAGGGAGGGTTGGGCTTAACGAGGTCTCATAACGAGCTGTTCCTCCACAGGCTCGTGTTGGGCAGAGGAACGGGTGCTTGGGAGCTGCCTCCTCGCCCGGAGCTTCAGGTCTGAGGTGGGACAGGAGGCTGGGAAGGGCAGCAAGTGCCCCGTCCTCCGTAGGGAGCCAAGCAACAAGTGGGTGATACCACCCTGTGCCTCAGCCGCTCAGCCGTTTAATGCAGCTTTTCTCCTGGGAAAGTGGGAATCTCAGCCCTGGCTCCACACTGCGAACTCCCGAAGGGACTGAAATGCGCATAAAGAATATGGCATAATTAATCTCGTAATCTGTTCAAAATCAATGTCTCTTGTCGAGCTGTCAAGTCTCCGGATGCAGATGGTGGCGCAGAATTAGCTGAGCAGCTGAGGCTCGGGAAGTTTCGCGGAACACTTGAGTGTTTTGCTGCTGAAGGTGTGTCCCCGCCCGGGGGCTGCTCCTTCCCCAGGTGCCCCTGGTTCCTCTGGCTTTGGTGCTGCGGGCAACAAGTGGCAGTGATGATTGACCTGTGCCTGTCAGCAGAGAGGGGAAGAAGGACATCTCCTGGGGGGATGCTTCTCAGTCTGCTTCGCCTGTAACACCCCTCTGGGGTGAGACCCCCGGGTGTGAGGAGGGCTGTGCTGGGAGGGCACCCTGTGCCGCAGGACGTGGGGGCACGGCTGGCACGGGGGCTTGCAGAGCCGCTCTGCTGAGCGTGCCATCTCCAGCGAGTCCTTGGCCCTGCAGCCCTTGGCGTAGAAGCCCATCAGAGAAGAGCCTGATGGGGCCGGGGATCAGGAGAAAGGGAGACTTGAGGGATGCCTGAAGCCGCGGTGACTCCCTCGGTGGCTGCGATGCGATGGCCTCGGAGGTCACCTGCAGATATGCAGAGTCAGAGAAAAAATTAAATGAAGAAACAAGACCCTATTTAGCTGTCAGATCCCCGCTCCTCTAAGTACAGCTCTGGGTGCAGCCCTCGCGCTGCCCTTCTGCTTCAGCCGTCACAAGAGGGAATTAGCTGTTGTTTGTTGTATTTGCAGGCAAAAAGGAAAGATGCTATTTAGTCTGCGGGATGCAAAATTAATACTGTGTTTTTTCTAATCCGGCCCCAGCATGGTACTAAATAAAAGTGTTTGAGGAGAGAATGGAGCTGTTTACCTGCAGGAGCGGGGCTGCATTAGCTAT
Source organism: Calidris pygmaea (assembly GCA_003697955.1). Taxonomy (NCBI): domain Eukaryota; kingdom Metazoa; phylum Chordata; class Aves; order Charadriiformes; family Scolopacidae; genus Calidris; species Calidris pygmaea. The sequence goes on along the minus strand of QJSC01002227.1, from coordinate 682,018 downwards.
GTAAATGTGCGCTCTGGGACCGTGTCATTTGTATTCCCGGCAGGGATCGGCTCCTGTCTTAAAGGGCTTTGAAATCTGTTGCAGATTAATAATGCAGCGGGTGCCGAAATGCGTTCTCCTTTCTGAGACTGGGGAGAAGGTGGTTTGTGCTGAATTAGGTCTCCCAAGCAGATTTCTCTGGGAGCGCTTGTTGCTGCTGCGACGACGCCAGCACAGGGGGGGCACAGGACGAGCTGATGCTGGGGTGAAGGTCCGTGCCCCTGGGGTCTCTGCCTTCCACGCAGCGAGAACCAGGCTCCAGGAGGAGCTGCAGGGTAACCCCATGAGCTGCTTTTCCAGTTTGGAAAGAAGGACCTTGGGGCAGGAGTTGCCTGGGACGGTGCCCGGTGTGTTTTCCCTGTTGGGGGGTTAATAACTGGTGGCGGAGGGGAGAGGCTGGCTGTCCCCAGAGCGAGCAGTGTGTGGGGCAAGGTGGCAGAGGGCCTTGGGGATGATGGCAAGCTCTGTCCATCCGATTGCAGGGAGCAGTGGACAGCACGGTGACAGGTCGTGGTCTGCTCTCCTTTGCTGTGTCCCAGCTCTGCGAACGTGCGGGGAGAGGGTTCCTGCAGATGCTGGGCACCAAAGCGGCTCTTCCCACTGTGGGGCTACAGGTTCCCCTGGTCCAGCTCCAGCTCTACGTGCTTGCTGTTGTCCCTCTCTAGTGACCCCCTTTGGGTTTCGGGTCATTCAGCGGAGGGGCATGGTGCCCACATCTAGTTTTATGCCTTTTCTACTTGTACACTCGTTAAATAAGAGGAGTAAACCCACATACAACGGAGTAGAGTTTATAAAATCAGGCAGAGTGGTGAATAATTTAATGTTTGCTTTTTCAGAGTAGAGGCAATGTTAGGGGAGCTTAAAATATTGATAGAAAACACATTTTTTTCACAGTGTGAAATGCTTTATAGTCCGTGTGATTTTCTTTAATCCCTTTTAAACATGTTTGAGGCTAGCGCCTGCCTGCTTTTCTGGCTTGTACCTTGGGTTCTACTCTACAGCCCATCACTAAGCGAGTGTGATTTCTCCCCCTGGCTCTGTTAACAGTCAGGACACTTGTTCGGGTTTCCTCAGTCCGTTTGGTAGATGCAGAGATACAGGAGGGCATCTGTGTGATGTTTTATTGATGGAATCACATAAAACAGCAAGGAGCACTTACCTTAGTTTACAGGAGCAAAACCCCAGTTAAACACCCCTCTGGCCTCGGCCGCCCCCGTCACTTGTGGTGCCACTAACCGGGGTGCTGTGTGCTCGGGGTGGGGATCGCCCCGCTCTCCCAGCCCTGAGAGCTGCCAGCCTGACCGCCTGGTTCCTGTAGGAGAGGGTCACCCCAAGGAAGCCCCTGCAGATCTCTGTGGTCCCGGTTTTGCCCCCGAAGGAGGCAGATCTCAGTGTGTTTGTGCTGCGGGTTCGTGGTGCAGCCGCCCGGGGATTTGTGTCCTGCTTGGCCTGGGGGGAGCGTTAATAACCTTTCTGCTGAGCTTCGTGCTGCTGGGGTGAGCTGTCTCCCTCTTCTTTACGTGTGGACAATTCAAGACCCTCTTAAATCCCAGCTCTGGGGCCAGTGTATTTACCTGGAGAATGATTTTTGGGAATGTGGGATGACGCGCAGCCAGACTGCAGGGGCGTGCGGGGGCTCCCGGCCGCCCTTCGGGTCCTCTCGCTCCTTCAGCAGAAGCTGAAGGGATTTGGAATCGAGGAGCAAATCATCATGAATAAAACATCAGGAGGGCTTTTTTCTTCAGCAGAGATTAATGAGCTAAGTAATAAATACAAAATTTCACAGATACTTAAGTTTGCTTTCCAGGGACTTGTTCCTCTCTGCAGGAGTCCCGGTGGGGTGGTCAGGGTCCAGCAAACGTCCTGATGTGATGGAGCAGAGGGACAAGCGAGAAACAGCCCATTTCCCTGTGCCTGCTGCGGGGCTGCTGGTGTGAGCGGGTGCATTGGTCTCTGCAGCCCCTTCACCCTGGTGGGTTCTGGCCCCTGGTGCTTTCTGGGGTGACCTGGCACCACCCTTCTGTGAATCAGTCCTCATTTTCTCTCTAATCAACCCAAAGCAGAACAAGGGGGTCTAATAGATGTGCCAGGTATGAACTTTATTTTCCCTACTAAAAAACTTTGTGTCTGTTGTGAATGGCATCCTCTGCAGCTGATGTCCTAGCCTGTCCCCAGCAGCCGCTGCTGCCTTGCTCGGGGCAGTCGGGGGATGCCGAGTCCTTGGCTGGCTCCGGAGATGCCACAAACAGTCTGGGAGGCCCAGCTGGCTCTTCTGCTGGTGCTTTCGGAGGAGCTGCTGGGGCACTGCCTGCGGGCAGAGACCCTGGTGCGGGCAGTGCTGCTGCGGGAGCTGAGCAGGCACCAAGCTGCTCGGCGGCTTGGAGGCAGGAGAAGGTGGCTGGTCAGAGGAGGAGAGGGCATGGAGGAGGCTCTGGAGATGCAGAGATGAGCCCGGCAGGACAGGGCAGGCAGGGCCACCTCCGCTGCCACGGACAGCACGGGTGTCACCGTCAGGCGTGGAGCCTGGGGACGGCCGGGGACAGCGGGCTGCCCGCGCTGCACTGGAGAAGTCAGCTCGCGTGGAGCCAAACTGGGTAAAATGGGAATAGTTGGCAAGTGCATCTTGCACGGCGAGATGAACTAAACGGGAGCACGCGTGCCAGGGAGGAGGGCTCAGCACGGAGCGTGCGGTAACGAGAAATAATCAGCCGGCTCCTGGGTGAACCGGCGCGTTGGGCAGCAGGCAGGGCAGGCAGCTCCCCGTGCCCCAGCTCCTGGGGTGCTGCGGGGCAGAGCCCGTGCCAGGATGGCTGGAGAAGCCTTGGGATGTCCTACAAGCCCTGCTGCTTGAAGACTGTGTTTTGCCTTTGCCAGAAATCCTTAGCAGCAGGTTCAGAGCGCTGGACGTGTGCCAGAGCTCAGACCCCTCCGTGGCACTGTGGGTGGAGGGTGTAATTAGGGGTTTTTTGCTTGTTTTTGGATAGAACGTTACTAGCTGCCCACAGATTACAAAGCTGTTGTATTTTTACCAACATCTTCTCCCGTTGGATGATCACCAGCTTGGAGTTTGCCCTGTTTCAGTCCTGATTCAGAGGGAGGGAACTGCTATCTGCAGAAGCAGCGTGATCTTCAGCTGCTTAAATTGTTAAAGTTTTTACTCTGCCATCCCAGGGCAGAAGCAGAAACGGAGTAACCACTGAACACCTTTGCGCTGACGTGGGATTCACAGCCAAGGTGAATGTGAGGACAGAGATAAAACACCTTGTGACGTGTGATCTCCTGCTTGCACTTGGCTGTCCAGGACCAGAGCAACCGAAGGGTGGTGGCACGGGGTGTCACTGGCCGTGTCCCCGGGGCTCTGCCAGGCCTGGCCGGGTGGATGGGCTGGTGGGCATGCTTGGGTGCCACCGGTGGCAGGGAGAGCAGGGGGATGCTCTGCCCTGGCAGCACTGCGGTCACCGCTGCTTTCCTCTGCTTTTTCAGCGCCAGCTCCCATCACCGACGTCCGCGCGGATAAAGTTGAGCAGAAGAGCATCTCCCTGTCGTGGCAGGAGCCGGGCTTCCCAGCCCCCAACGGCACCGAGTACGAGGTCAAGTACTACGAGAAGGTAGGCTCGGGGGGTGGCTCGGCTGCGGGGGCTCCCCTGGCCACCGGGTCTGTCCCGGCAGCGCGGTGCTGCCTGTGCCACCGGGTCACCATCACGCTCAGCCGCTGTGGGGAGGGGAAGGGCGCGCGTGGCCGGGGATGGTGCTGCTGTCCCTGAGCTGAGAGTGAGAGGAGCCCTTCAGATGGGGGCCAATAAGCTCTTTTCACCTCTGACAGCCTTACGCAATCTGTTTATGCAAGTTACAGGAAATTTGGATATTTTGTACAGTTTATGTTAATTAGCAGCTTTTTCCTCCCCCAATCTGTGCAGCAAGATTTCATCCAGTCCTAATGTTGACATCTCCATGGGATAAAGAGTAAAGCTAATAATTTTCATTCATTCTTTTTTTTTTTTTTTTTTCGTGCACTGGATGGCTTTTTTCAAGGACATCAGAAATCTGAGGTTTGGGTGTTTGCCATTAGCCAGCCAGTCAGGGACTGCTGAACCGTACGGGGTTTCTAAATCTCTGACGAGATGACACCTGTATCTGTAGCCTGCTCTGGGAGAGCGTTGGACCTTGTGGCCTTCGCTGGTGTAGGGCTGAGGGCCACCAAACCCGTGACTTCAGTGAGCTGTGAGTGGTCTTACACACAGGAGGGGACACAGCAAACATTTTGATGACAGTCTCCTAATTTTAAAAATAGCTGCTATTTGATGGGTGCAGTGAGCTGAGAATTTTAGAAGAAATACTACTGGGCAGAGAGCGGGGACAATGCTCTAAATCAAAATAAATGCAGTTTGTGACACAGTTCCGCAAATTACCTTATCTGCGTGTGCTCAGGCTCGTTATGAAACTGATTACATGTCAGGCAAACTGTGCAGGTGACATGTTGGTGTTCTGTATTTAGAAACAAGCTACCTTGAAACTGATTCATATTAATGTGATTTTCAGCATCTGATAGATTTGAAAGGAGGAATCTGTGGGTGAGGGCGAAAGCTGAAGCCTCAAACAGTAATTCCTGTGCAAATGGGCTGCAGCAACGAGATACTCGGGGTATATGAAATGAGGAAACGTCTTGCTTGGGTAGGGAATTCGAACTATAGTTCAGCAATTATTCACTGAAATTGGGCTCTTGATGCTGACGTGGAAACCAACCTAGTTCCTACTCTTTGCTTTTAAAGATGTACTTTAACTATGGAGATTCGAGGGGAAGAGCGTATCAAATGGGAAATACGTTTCCCAGCGATGTCCCTGGCCCTGGGAGCGGAGCGATGAAGAGCTGGTGCTGGGTCGCGGGGCTGGGACGCTGGTCAGGGCCGGTCCCCGGGCACAGCACACTCTGGGATCCCAGAGGCTGCTGCTGAGGTCACAGGATGTGACCCGGCTCCTCTCCTGGGGGAAAGTGGGCTCAGATAAACCGGGTCCAGGACCGTGGCAGCACCAGCCTCCTCTTCTTGCCAGGGAATTTGTTGGGAAGTTCCCACCACGGCTGAGGAAATGCCTCCGATGGTGGCTGTGCAGTGGCATGGGAGGTTTTTGGGAGCTCATGGGAGGGCTGGGGCTTGTTCTGCTTTGCAAACCGCGGGGTGCAGAGGGGGGGCTGCTGTGGCACGTGAAAGCGGGGCGAGTTGCCCAGCGGTCCCACTGGCTTGCCCTGCCTCCAGCGGCTGCAGGAGGGGGGCTGCCCCTCACCCTCTCCCTCAGTCGAAGCAGAGGGAGCTGGAGGTCGCTGGGCAAGTGAAGAACATCCCAGGGAACAGGACTGTTGGCAGATCTGGCTGCCAGCTTTGGTTACTCAGCATGTGCCAATACCTGTGTATTTACACCGGGGCAGGGAGCGGGACGGGGCCGGACGAAGCAGCCGAGCCCCAGCGCGGGGAGAGGGTCCGTGTGGGGTGACACAGCTGCTCCCCACCGCCTCGTCCCCCGCCTGTCTTCATAGCACATCATCGGGCTCCATCTGCCGTTTCATGAGACCTCTCTGTGTAATTTCTGTTAATGAGACACTTAGTAAATGTATTCTTTCTGTGGACGGTTTATGTTTAGATGGAGTGCCCTGGTGGGGCCCAGGGGTGAGGTGAGGATCCAGCTGAGCTCTGCCCGCTCCGCGGCTGTCAGCCCCACTCCATCTTGGGTATTTCGTTATTTCACAGGATCAGAGAGATCAAAGTTACTCGACTGTGAAAACCACATCAAAAGCCGTGACGGTCAATAACCTGAAGCCTGGCACCCTCTATATTTTCCAAATCCGAACATCCTCCTCGCCGGAGTACGGAAACTACAGCCCTAGTATCGAGGTGGAGACGCTGGCAGAGTGTGAGTGCTGGCAGGGCTCGTCTCTCACACACCTGCAGACACGAAAGCTCTCAGCTGAGTCACGGGGACGCTGCCCCAGATGCTCTTGGTTTCGTGGAGCAGCATCTGTTCCTCTGGTTCTGCTGCTCCAGGTTTAAGAGCAGGTGCTTCCCAGGACGCGCTTTTAATTGCATTTTCATATTTGGTTTCAACAAGGTTGGTACTGCTGTCCTGCCTGTCCTGGGGGTGTCTGTCCTCGCTCCTCTCGGCGCAGCATCGGTGAGGGCGGCTGCTCTCCGGCTGCTGTGTCACGCAGAGGCTGGGGACAGAGTCTCTGCTCCTTGCCTGGGGTGGCCCCAGAAGTTGCTGAGCAGAGCCAGAGTGACGGGGGGTGGCTCTGCCTTAGCAACGATGATGGGGCTGAACAGGTCTCTCCACGTCCCTTCCATGGGGCCACCAGGCAGGCGCTGGCAGGGGGCGAGTGTCGGTCCCTGAGGGTGTAACTGCTGAGGGCAGGGTCCCGAAGCTGCGCAGCCCCGAGCGGGCGCTGCAGAGACGGGGGGTCCGGTCACACAGGCTGGGGCAGGAGGCAGAGCCAGCCTGGAGCTCCAGTGACATGTGTCCCAGGCAGGAGGTGGCTGCTCACCCCCGCTCTCCTGGCTCACGAGGCACTTGGCTTGTTGGCCACTTGGCTGGGTAAGGTCAGCCAGCGTCAGTGCTGTTTGCTGGGGCTTTTCCTTTGCACAGTTTCCATTCGTAACTACAGTCCAGAAGCATCTTATTTCACTGACTAAAAAGAGCTCGGAGAGATGGTTGGGCTTCAGCTTAATAACCCACCCTGGCTAGGAATGAACGCCCCGAGACGGCTGGCTCAGTGCGACTCTCACAGATTGTGTTTAACAGGGCTTTAAATTGCATCCGTTTGCCACACAGAAGACATTTTCAGAACGAATTGAAGCCAATAAAAATTTTATATAGAATGTAGCTTTCTAATACCCCTGTTTGCGAAAGCAAGAAGGGAAGGGATTAATGTGATGTAGGAAAACTATTTGTAAGCCATAAATTTTAATACGTCCCTCTGACAAACGGGAGCCTTTCCTCAGTGCTGACACAGCCAGGCTGGGGGGGCAGCGCGGGGGCTGCTCCATCTGTGCCCCCTCACTGCCCTGTGCCTTGGTCTGGTTGCACCAGCTCCAGTTCTTAAAACTGAGCTGGAATGTAAATTGCTGTGTACCCTGGTGCTGTGGGTAACCTGTCCTTGCTGGAGGACACAGGCTGGCACCCAGAGTGGTGTCCAGGGCTGCCCCAAGCCTTGCTCTTGCCCCAGGGCACATTGCTGACCCTCTCCGTGTCCCTCCCGCAGTGACGGTGGCCTCCAGCGAGCAGAACCCCGTCCTCATCATCGCGGTGGTGGCCATCGCGGGGCTGACGGTGCTGGTGTCCATGGTGATCGGCGTGATGGTCTGGAGGAGGTGAGGGGGCTGCGGCCGAGCCGGGGCACACTGAGAGATGTGGGGCTGGGCAGGGCAGGGGGTCCGAGATGGGGCTCTGGGGGGTCCTGGGCTGAGCTGCCCCTGCCTGCCCTGCCGTGGGGCTGACTCTGCCCCTCAGCTCACAGCCCCCGAGAGGCTGCTGCCCTGGTAACGGTGTGTGTCTTCCTTCTCCTTGCAGGCAGTGTGGGTACAGCAAAGCCAGCCAGGACGGGGATGAGGAGCTCTACTTCCACTGTAAGTGAAGCCTGGCCGCTGTGGTGGGTACAACAGTGTGGGGAGCCTGTATTTATTGCTATTAATAACCCAGCTCCCCATAAAGCCACCCCAAACCCGTGCTTTTGAAGGGCTGTCATCCCGCGTTATCCCGGAGCAGGGGCTCAGCACAGCTCGGCTCCCTGGGGACCGTGGGCTTGACGGCTCCATCAGCGGGTGTCCATCTGTCCTGCACGCAGGTCACTGCCCTGCCCAAGGAAAGGGGGACGCTTTCAGCATTTCACGGGGCATATGAATTATTCTGTTGGCTTTGCACAAACGGCTACCTGAGAATACAGCTTTGTTTTCTGGGGCTACTCTTGATTAGTGAGCAGCAATAATTTTACAGACAACCGTTGTCAAAGGAAATTCAGACGTCAGGATTGATGAGTTTATCTGATTCCTGGCATATGCCCGTGGAGCGCAGACATGCTCTTCTGCTCCCTGAAGCATTTCGGAAGCAGCAGAGCCCACGTGCTTCTCGGATGCAGCTCAGCCAGGAGGTATTTTGCTGCCCGTGCTGCTAATCCAGGGACCTGGAACATGGCTGCTGTTCATGATGATAATTATCTCTCCTAGAGGTGCTGGGAGTGGAGATGGTTGGGGTACTGCAGGATTAGCCCAGGAGGCAGACAGGCTCAGCCCTGGAGGGAGCTGCACTAGGGTGAAGGAGCTGCTCTCCTTTAACACGGACGTTGTGGCCATGAAGCAGAGCGATTAGGTTCATTTAAGCCCACAAAAAATTTCCCGGCAACCTTAAAGCCGAGTCTTTCTGCTTTGCTTATAAGAAGGTGGCAAGTGAGTTCTGCCAGCAGACCTGAAGATGCGTGACCTGGGAGAGCATTCCCCGGGACAGGCGGGCGGGAGCTCTGCCGAGCCTTTATCACACGCTTTTTGTGCCTTTTCCTTCCCTGCAGTTAAAATACCAACCAGGAGGACGTACATCGACCCGGACACTTGTGAAGACCCCATGCAGGCCGTGCACCTCTTTGCCAAAGAGCTGGATAATGCTAGTATTAAAATTGAGAGGATCATCGGGACAGGCAAGTTCTTCCTCGGGGGGCATCGGGGCGGTGGCTGTGTCTGTGGGGCAGTGTCTGTGTGTCTGTGGCCGTGGGGGGGTGGCTGTGCTGCTGGCAGTGCCTGTTCCCAGCCAGAGCGGTCCCCTCTCTCCGTGGCACACAGGGCTGGGTGGGTATTTTGTTTGGGAGCTTGATTTTTGCATTCCCGTTTGTTTTTCTGAGGCACCGAGTACAGCCAGCCGAGGGAGGCAGAAAGCATCAGCAATTATCTGCATCTGGGCAGTTTGACAGCAGCATGAGAACTATTTATAAATATGTGAACTTAATGATTTATTGATTTTCATCAACTTCACTGCCTAAAACTTAAAAGCAAATTAAAATCTCCTCACTGGGCCCTAGAGCCTTAATCGCTAATGTGTGCCAGAACATGGGAAACACGATTATTCTTTGTCATTTTTTTTCCTAAAGATAAATTCAGCTGCAGGAAAAAAAAGAGGTGGAGGAAGGGAAGAGGGGAAGGGCTTGTGCACCAGCTTAAAGGACAGCGTTGAAGGGAAGAGGACACTGAAGAGGAGAGGAGGTTATCTTTGTAGCTGCCGAGTGGAGCAGCTGAGATGCTTTTCAGAAACAAATTGGTGTTTGAAAAGTCAAGAAAAATTAGTCAGGAATATATTTAAATAGAAAGAATTTGGGGGTGCATTTGTCTTACTGCTGACCTAACAAGTACCTGGCTTTCAAATCATTAAAGCTTTTAATAGCTAGACATTTTTTGCTGTAAAGCCAATATTGGCTGTGTGGAGGGGATGTTCTGCCCCTGGGAGGAGCAGACCCTGCTCGTGCCGAGAGGGGAAGCAGGAGGGTCCTGGCCCGGGGAGTGTGAGCTCGGTGATGGGGGGCTAATAGTGTTTTCACGAGAAAAAGCACAATATGCACTTGAGCAGAGTGTGGGTGGAATGGCTTAGAGGTGTGGGACGAGGAGGAAGGGATTCCATTGCACAGCACAGGATTTCAGCATCCCGTGCTGATGCCAAACCTGTGCGAAGGGCGGTGTGTTCAGCAGCAGGAGGGGGGGAAGATGGGGAAACAGACCGCTCAGGTGAAGGCTGCAGCCACGCAGGGCTCCGTGTCTCCGAGTCTGGTGGGGGAAATCTTGCTTCTCTGCACAGCAGGACACATCACCCGTTCCACAGGAACGCACTCCGTGGTCCCAAGGCAAAGGAAGTGTCCCTGGAGGGAAGGTGTGAGGGACGTCGTGCCCTGCGCGGGTGCTGTCTGACTCCTCTCTCTGCCGCCCAGGGGAGTTTGGAGAAATCTGCCGGGGGTGCCTGAAGCTGCCCAGCAAGAGGGAGCTGCCGGTGGCCATCCAGACCCTGCGTGCCGGCTGCTCCGAGAAGCAGCAGCGCTCCTTCCTGGCCGAGGCTTGCACCATGGGCCAGTTCGACCACTCCAACATCATCCGCCTGGAGGGGGTCGTCACCAGAGGTAGGAGGTCCCAGGCACGGGGGGGTCCCAGGCACGGAGGGGTCCCAGGCACGGGGCAGGCTGAGCTCGCAGCGTCCTCAGAGCTGCTGCTTTGGAGCGATGACCTGGTGCTGGAGGTGCAACGCTCTTGCTCTCTGGAAACCAGGTGTTTCCTCCTGTAGTAGCTATTTTAGCCTTCTGATGATTAATAAAATGCTTACGGCTAGACTAATGAATCCAGGTAGTAGGACTGGCTTAGCAGCAAAACTGTGCACTCTTAATAAAAGCAAATTGAAGTGAGGTTCTGTCAGTAAAACAGATGACTCCAACTGCTCCCGGCTCTCGTGGGAGTGTGTGCGCTGAACTAGTCTGCGGATGCTGTAGTTAAATGGATGTTCATGTAAATCCAGAGAAACGTGAGCACGTGTGCTGATTTTAACTAGCCTTTTTATTAGATAAGGAAGTATTTCTGTCCTGAGTCTTGGGCTGAGCTGTTGCCTTTGCTCTCACTGAGCAGTGCTGTGCTCCTTTGTGATGTGGTTCAGCGTCCTGGTAAAAGGAGCGTCTGATTTTGGGATCCAGAGGGTTCCCAGCTGGGAACCACAGAAAAGCCTCGGACCCACTGCTCATTGCAAACTGCCTGAGATAAAGCCCACGTCTCCCTTAACCGCCGGGCAGCCCAGGCTGGCCACCCTGGAGCTTGGCACCCGGATTTCTCACCCCCACAGCGTTAGAACTGCCCGAGCAACGGGCAGAGCTCACACAGGGCTCCTTGTCTGTCGGTGCATTCAGGGGAAATGGTCTGAAGTTGGGGCAGGGGAGGTTTAGATTAGATATTAGGAAGAATGACTTTCCTGAGAGG